>BLKM01000700.1:1843965-2090142 GCA_013340265.1 Coptotermes formosanus
AAAGGTCATTGACCCGGTCACGTGACTGTTTACATTCAACATGATTGGTCGGCAAGGTCATGTGACTATGACGTGGCGCTCTCTGATTGGTCGAAGGGGCGTGGCCACTGTGACGTCATACAAATACTGCTCTCTGATTGGCTGGTGGCCAAGTGACACCCTATCTACTGCTGACCGACCACCTCCATCTAGTGCCGAGGTTAAGAATAAGTGGAACTGTGCCTCAGCTTTCCCTGTATGACATTATGGTGTGCACGAGGGCTTTAAATTTTTGTTTTGCCTTACGGCTAGACACAAATTTTCACTCCTTCAAAGTGTACAGCCAAACATATGGATTCAAGATATTATAAAGCACAATGCTATTAAAGAAAAACACGCCTTGGGCAGTCCACATAGTTACATATGTTCTGCTATCGAGAGAAAGATTAAATTTCGAGTCTACATATCTCAATTGGACATTAATTTTTTGCTCTTTGATATGAAAACTTCAACTTCAGAAATTCCACTTGCCTTATGCCAGTGAGGATACAGGGTAGCCAGTAGAGAAGAAATCTACACACACACACACACACACACGAGGGCATGCGCACGCCTAAACTAGTTTCTTGAAATTAACCATAAGTGCCTTTAAAATTTGTAGTATTTCACAGATCGCGTCGCGGCACTTTGCAAGAAATTCCTACAGGACACTGCACCCAGTTCTAACCTCACTTTGCGGCAATGGAAGCCACCGCTTAAAACTCTTTATGAAGAAAAAGTATGACGGTAGATTGTGGGCACCTGTGAAGGAAACATTCCTCAAAAGCAGTATCACGGGTGTAATTGTGCCGTATCTAAAACTCGTTTCTAGCATAGCTTCTTAGTTACATCCACCAGGAAACGTACACAGACGTGAATAATTTCGTATATAAAGAGTGACATGGGTTTGTAGGTAAAGTTTTGAATTTAACAGAATTACGCGCGAGTTCTTACATTTCGCTGCTTGTGAAAAAAGTCCTACATAAAAGTTACATTCTTTTTGTTATTCTGCAATAGTCTGACACATTTCGATAATATTGGATAACGTTTTAAATACTAATATTATCTTTAAATTATGCAGTGCGAAATATTCTCCGAGGTTTCTTTGGAAAAAAGAAAATTGCGAGAGGTATTTTCGTCAGCAGCAGTCAAATTACTGCACGCTGGTCATTCCAATGCACGAATTAATTTGTGGCTTTCGCGATTCGCAGAAGGGCAAGTCTATTGTGCATTTGCAAGAATTGTCAGGGAGTAGCAGTAAAAGTCATCCTGCATAATATTAGCAGACAAAACTGAAACATCCGAGAAAGAAGACGCGTGAAAAATGTTTCTCATTATGAATACGCCACACAGTTATACAACTCATGACAGAAATTTAGATTTATCTGTCTATGTATTTTATACAGAATTGTACAAATATTCGTCTGACGTACTGAGAAAAACGAACAAAAGTGTTCCGCTTTAAATTAGAATTTGCCGTGACCTGAATACAAGTCTGTGTAGATCACTGCCGCTATAGGAATCTACTCGGTGTCTGAATGCAGCGTTTCGTAATTCTGTCTTACGTTATTAGTGACAATCGTGTCAAGCGGTCTAAACGAATTTACCAGTCTCGGATTTCGTAAACAGGCTGGAGTAAACAATGTTCCCGCCTTCACGTTTTATGCTACTGCGAGTAAAACAGAGATAATCCAAAATAAAATCATAAATATTTGAATTACTATTGTTACATATCATTACAACAACTTACATCTCATTCTTCTGTGCATAACAGAAGGTAGTTTGAAACTATTCCTAAAGTAATATGACTTCGTACCTTCAAATTCCTTCTTCAGATAGTCATCAACAATTCGCTTGTGCCACTCTTTCACGGAAGCAAAGGTCTGAATTCCATGGTTGTTCGAGAAACTTGCAGTGTGATTTATACCCAGACAAGGAAGTTAACCTGTTTTTCTCCCGTGAAACTCTTCTCGCTTGTAACGCAGGGGTGTCAGTCCCTTTTACAACAACCGCCAGTTTTCACACATCCAAAGAATCAACCTGCCACGCAAAGACGTTCTTCTAAGCAGACAGCCTAAGGATGATTATTACAGTCATTTATACTCCAAAATACATGAATTGGGTAGGCCGTGAAACATACAGCCTTTGCCTTCGTTGACGCCTTTCTCACCTTACTGGGACAGGGGCAGATGGGTAACAGAAAGTCAGAAATATGTATACACCATATGAGATACGGTCGTCAATTTTTAGAAATAGAATTCTCAAATTAGCTCTTTTTATATTGTATTTTTCTATGGTACTAAATGTCAATTAGTTCTGTGGTACTAAATGTCAATTAGTTCAAAAACAAACCTACAAAATTTGGTGAAATGAGATCTGTGAGAGGAAAAATACCATAACTCTAGAATAGAAAGATACTTAAAATCCTTAGAAGAGTGTACGCGTATACAAAATGTGTTTAAGCCTCGTCCTGTGTTATATGACTTATTACGGGCAAACACATATATCTAGATACACTGGGGGATGAGAGATGGTCCAGAAATTGTGTGTACCTAATACAACAAAGTGAAATTTAAGAGGCAGACCATTTGCAACAATGAACACTGCTATTGTTAAGGCCCCTGTTGCATGTTGACACCGAGCCAGTTGCACCACCTAAGGCAGACCTGTCCTTCTTTTTCCGAAAGTGAAATATAACTTCACTTTTCCTTCTGCTTCTCTGTCTTCAAAGTCGCCACTGTCCAGCAGGTGTGTTCATCAGTATTCTGCGTGTTTCCTGACGCAATATTACATTCGTCGGCAGCTCCTCTATTAATGCCGTAAAATCAACGTAAACCATAAAGTTTATCACTGCCCAGTATCCTATTCATCCTACGTCATCATTCTTGGACCTATCTGTTTCCCTTAACGTTTGTTTTCCATGCACTTGCAATTTATGCCCCTTCAACACAGTAACATTCCAACTTTCACACGTAGAATTAGAAGTCCGTAACGCTCGTTTCTTTTACATTGCACTTACAGGTGTCTCGACCGTGTCTCTAGGCATGGCACGTTTATCGCATTCGCCGGGACATCAAGTGACAGGCGTCGTACACAGGGACATAACAAAATAGAGACTCTATGCTGAAGAAGTTTTCTGCCCCGAGGCAAGTTTTCTTTAGAATAATATATAAACCTAAGCAATAAAATAAAATTGTTTAATTCTTGTGACAATAATATTACGATATATTCTCACTGATTCTTTTCCCTTTATTTTCCGCTTTGGGACTGCATAATAAACAATACCAAACAACGAAAAAGTAGTGAACGTAGGTCGTTTTTGCCCTGCCTAGCAATGAAGCAGAGAAGGAACGGAAAGCAGGAAGAACAGAAAGCCCTGCGTGGGAAAAGAACACTATTTGTTTAAAGCAATCCAAAAATTAATGTATGCGTTTGTGTGTTTAATAACACATGACTGCTCAGGGTATGGAAAGAAATTTTTACAAATAACATATAAAATATTTAAATATACTTTGCAGATTCCATCAGAGAACAATATAAATTAATTATAAAAATAAATAGAGAACGTGTAAAGACAGGATGTAGAAGACGAAACTTTTTTGAGGATAAATGTTAATAAATTTCAGACTCAGAAAATTGGAAAGAATTAGTAAGTGGTTAAATGTGACTGATAATTCATTCTGTAGGGAGAATTAATCTGTATAAATGTAACGAGATAAAGATATTGCAATATATCTGTTTAAAATTGGATGCAAGTGGGAATATAAGACACAGCAAGGCACAGCCCTTGTCACGGGCAAGGGGGAAAAAGAACAAGAAAATAAGATAGTTTTGGAGATAAGAGGAAAGATCGTAATAATAGAGTAACAGCGGTAGTGTAGAGAGCGACTCAAGAAAAAAGAAGGTAGAGCAGCGGTCTATCTAAATATTTATCTATGCTCGGCAATAACCTGGCATTACACGGACATTGATTTGTCTTAAACATTTCTAGATTTCACAATTCGGAACTTCTCCTTTCCTTATGGTAATGTCAGATTTTTCACAGAACTTGCCATTTTTTTCTCATTTCATTTTTAACAGACAGTCGCACCACAGCACGCCTATAACTTTATTCTATTCTCAGTTTGCCTCACATTTACAGACTCGTTTTAACCTTCATAAATACCAACATATTTTACGCAACATAATGCATTACGTCAAAAATAAAATTGGGATGTGACGCAAAACGAAACAGAACGACTTCCGATATTTCAAGTTCAGAATAAGATTTAAAAATTCGTGGCCTTCGACAAATACTTATTTCTCGTGGAAATTACAAAGTAAACTACAATATAAAATCCCTTCAAGAAGCTAGCCAAGAATTTATGTCTGCGGACGCTCGGGTTCAATCCCAAGGCGGTGAGTATGGGGCTTGTGACGGACAAGGTGGCACTGGGAAAGGTTTTTGTGTGAGTACTTTGGTTTTCCCTTATCAGTTGTCACTCCAAACTACTAAAAAGTACATTACCGGGCCTTTGGAGACAGCAGATCCAATAGACACAATTTCATCCGCCAGCAGAATAAAACAGATGCTAAAATTTAAAATGGGGTTAACAGACCCTGCAACTCTGATGTCACTGCTAACAGACGTCATTAGAGCCTAACTTTTTCAAGGCCAGTGGCAACTATATATACCACTTACAGTTGCATTTAAAAACTCTGAATATATATTTCACAACAAATACCATTCGTTTTCCTCTCACAGCCTTAAAAATCTGGTCATTAAAATGGACAAGAAGTGTGTTCTCTGTGACGTGGAAACTGAAGTCCTACATACAATTTAAATAAACGCCACTTTTCAGGGAATCAACCCATTTTTACCTTTTAGGACTTTACGACACAGTCCTACAATTTGTATGGTCGTGTGAAACTGGAAACATGGCAGCACATTCCAAACTGTAACCACAAGTTTTTGTAAATGATGCCAATCACTTGTGGATGTGCAATTCAGTGATAATGAACAGGTTTTCTGCCATTCCCCGCAGCACATTATTGACACTACCGTATGACCGCAACTACTGGGCACGGTGACAAGTGTTGTGTCAAAATACTCAGATTTCTAAACCGTTCACAGTACATGTGCAGTTACTGCTGTCTCAGCTGGCTTCTTTGGACACATAATCATCTATATATCCATGTAGAGCTCTTCATAATTTAATCACAATTAATGTACAAATTAACATTACGAAAAAAACAACTCAAAACAACTGCTGTATAACATGAAGAATATCCAAAATGTTAACAGATACCTAAAAGCCTCAAACACCTTGCACCTTACAAATGAAATAAAAGAAAAATATTGCTGTCATCTTGTATTTGCATTTGAAATTGATATTTCTTTTGCAAAAAGTATTCGTGCTACCATATCTACTGCTTTCAGGTATCACATCATCACATCGCGTGACAAACTTTGGTTTACAGCCGTGAGAATGACACTTGGTGTGAAAAATTCTTATCCCAATAAAAATAACTGAAAAATGCAGAATAAAAGTTAGAATCTTATGAAGAATGCAACATAATTCCTCACAATATATATATATATATATATATATATATATACATACACATACATTTCTTTTCTGTCACCGAGCAGCTGTTTTGTAGCAGTTCTTGTATCTGGCAGGCACCTGGTTAGAATTTCAGGTGGCGTTAATATTTGTAAACTTATTCGTTTTCTTAATCTCCCATGGCAGAGGTACGAATGGGTCTCCAAAATAGGACAAAATGTCTTTAAGAATTTTTATTTATACACCGTTCTTTATAATGCTCCTATTTCATTTGAATATATGTCAAATGTACAAGTAAAATGGATTTTCTTAAAAAGTTCTGTCCACTACTTAACTACGTTCTTCGATATAATCCTCCTGTTAACAAAAGTCGAGTTTAAGGAAGAGTTGTGTATTACATTTTTCTTTTTCGTACACAACAGACTGACTCTTAACGCATCATCATAATATCCGTTTTATCCGAAACTGCTTCCTCAACACATGTTGTCATCTGCAATGTACACTATTGACGCCCCTGCTCAAACTCGTCCGTTTTCTATTTTGTCCGGAACGTTTGCTTTTCTTCACCCGTCTCCATCATTCTTGGCGGGATATTTTTCTTCCTCGTTTTCACAGTAGAATGGATATGCCTGCTTATTCGGCCGTAATGCAAATTTAGCAGAGCCTCTTTCACGGCAACGTTAGTCCTAAAGCTTGTACCGCAAGGAATTGTCAGCGTGTCAGATATACCCGTAAACACGTCAAGATTTATTAACAAATCCCTTCCGCTCTTACCTCTCTACACAGCATATAATCATTGTTGAAAAGACCGCAGATACTCGGCTGGTCAAGATATTTGCTATAGCAGGATTAATCCCACAAAGCCTCCAGCTTCAGACGCAGGTAAAGTTAAATAGTCTAGGGTGATGTCACGAGTCGGGAGAGGGCACTAATTCGTTTGCGCGTATATCTGCGTGTTTCTTCAAACAGAGAGGTGGAGGTGCTAGTATTTTTCCGCGTAAGCAGTAACTGCATTCATGTGACTGAAGTAGGAGGGGGGGGGGGGGCGTCATATTTGTGAGGCTTGCGCTGAAGGTTGTCATGACAACCGACGGGGATCTTTCCTTCTGCACATTTTGTGGAACCAGGAATCACGTTACCCCATTTACAGGAATCCACGCCTGATCCTGTTCCACAGCCAGTTAAAGCATATCCTATTTGTTTAATATTTCTCCCATCCACGCCCACCAATTCCATGTGGTCTTTCCGTCTTGGTCTTCTGAATTTCTAATTTTCTAACTAAATATTTATCCGTGTTTATATTTTATTAATGAATTACGCTGTGATAGATAAATAAAATTGATATAAGACTAAGATTCAATTTACACAGAGATTATTCAACACGTAAAATATCAGGTATATTTAATAGCGTGATTACATATTTCGGCTAATAAATAGTCGTCATCTACTCATTATCATAAAAAAATTCATTTTTCATTTCTCATGTTTGGTACCTGACCATCTCGCTCTCCCCATTTTAACCACATTAATAATATTTGGAGAAGGATCAAATTTATGAGACTCCTCGTCTCATCCTGGTTCTGCGTCTCATTCAGGTACACACATTCTCCTCAGCACCCGGTTTATAATGTCTATCTAATCCACGTTCTTCCATCAATGTATCAGAACAAGTTTTTCATTGGCTGCGAAAGAACGGAACAATTACTTCTGTACATTTGGAAGTGCATATTCTCCAGTAATAAACGGGGATAAAAAAGCTTATGGCAGAAGAGCACAAGGAATTCTCAGAATTTAATACGACCCTAATTTTTTATTCCTTATTTGGTGTATTTAAAAAGAAGGGTATTATTTTCTGCATTAAAATATTCCGCTAGTTATTTCACTACAACATTTATCTTACCATTCCGAAGTACTGAGATGTCAATAATATTTCCAGTGAAACTGACAGGTGAAGATCTTAACTTTAGCTATGGTATCATGCACAAATACGGCAGCTCCCGAACCAACTACATTCGACTGCTTTAAGATATCCATGACCCTTAACACAATGCAGTTTCTGAACGAACAACCTGGACTCAACTGTGGTTATGATAAGCAATGCTGCGAAATGATTACATGAAATAAATATGTTGTGTTATTAGTAATATTTAAATCATTACTTTTAGGTCAATTAAATAGTCGTACAGCAAGTGAAGGTCCTTCCTGAAGATGACCACTTGATGGTAGAAATATGTTTGGCGTATTGAAACTTTCATTTAATACACTCTTTTGCCAAAGTTTTTTGATGTTACTGTTTACCTTCATAACTGACTGTTGGTGAGTCTGCTTGCACTGCACAGTACGATTTTGTTTCTAGTGGCTTACTAGTGATTGGAGGAAAGTCTGAAAAAGCATTCCACACTTCGGAGATGCAAGGCATTGCGTGAGTATTTTCTCTGATTTTCATCACGTTGAAGGACAATTCGATTAAACTGGGTGCAGAAGAATGTTGCGAGTACTTCTGAGAGGTTCCTAAAGTGTACGCAAAATGTTATGATGTCTAAGTAGAGTAATGTACGTCTTATATTGTTTCCTGTTTTTAAGGTCAGTTATAACTTCCATGCGCAGACAGATCGTGTTTTAGTAACATAAACTATTCACTCATGTACTGAATAACTGTATAAAATGTTTACATCGGTTTCTTCACACAAAGTCCAATATATGAATTTACTAGAGGACCCTGGTCTTCTGGGATGTACAACTGCGTTGTTGGGTCACTGGTTTTCGACGTTTCTGGGACGCGCGTCACATCTCAGAAAACAGTGGTCCTCGATTACAAGGCTGTAAAAGGACTCAAAATTCGTAAAAATTGATTTTCTTTGCAATAACACAAGTATACAGAAGCAATGGTACTTGACTCAACATAAGTACTACGTTATAAACCAGACTATTCAACAAATAATTACGCAAGTCACCGTCTAACACAGCTATGTATTTGTGTACTACAAGCAAGCTTCTTATTTCTGTCCTGCCGGGCCATCTTTAGATGATGACCAGCAGTCCTTCCCCGAATCACAAGAAATCTTGTCATCAACCGCGTCCAGAATAGGCCGCATCTTATTCCTAACCTGAGCCAGCTTTAATATTATCCTCTAATCTACGTCTAAGTCTTCTTAGTTCTCTTAAGGAGTCGAGTTTTCTTAATACGTTGTGTGTGTTCACATGAACTGCCCAAAACAGCCGCCTTTATTTCGTCATCCAAAAAAATATTTGGCGAAAATTACAAATTAAAAACTCTTACATAACGCAATTTTCTTCAGCCTTCTTGATGCAGATCCCTTCCTCTTCGCCCTGTTCTACATGCATAATCCATCACCTGTTTAAAAATAACCCAAAGTTTACAGTATAAAACAGATGATAAGTTTCGACGCCAAAGCGTATTTTAATATTTGCCTTTTTAGATAAGCAAATGGCTCTAAAGATTCCCCGAATTTAATCTCTTATTAATTTACCATCATCTCGTGCTAACGTAAAACTCGTACTTTGATAAATAATTTGGGTAACACATACTTAACTATATTTCTCTATATTCGATAAAAGTAATCTCACTGCCCCTGGTAAAAATTAAACTCATAAATTGTTACCCATTAATGTTACGTCTCAAAATTACCCAATAAGTAGGAGTGCTTGGTAGAAATTCTCTAAGAAAAAGGAAGTGAAAATCTAGCAGTGAACCTGAAGTGATTTCTTCCTTGTACAGTACTTACCCAACCTTTGACAGTTACACAAAACGTACCAAATAAACTTGCAGATCTTGGGAGAGCGACATTTCTTTTTACGTAGAGTATTTTATAATATGTTTGGGATTTTAAGCAGGTAAATAACCTGGAAAACTTTATTTATTACCAACCAACTGCACTACTTAACATATTACTGCTGCGACATATTTCAACTACAGATATTAGCCACCTTCAGGGAATACTATTACACAAAGATGGCTAATATTTATAACCGAAACCTGTCGCAGTAATAATCTCATACCCGTTAACGAGTGCAACTGGATGATAGTAAACATAATTTTGCACATTTATTCCATAGAAACTGTATAATATTATTTTTAAATAGCGTGGAATTGAGCTTCATGCAAAACAGGGATCGTACTAAATGAGTATGCACCATAATCAAAAACAACCAGACTAGAGTAGCCCCCATATCGAAACAAGCCGAGTAGTAATGAAGATGAAATATCCAATAGGCCGACGAGTGTGACCTCCCCACCTTAAGTTCATTTTATATGCTTCGTGCGAAGAACGTATAAAACCTGCGGAAATTTTAAGACCTTGTATATGACTGCGTGCAGAAAAAAATCCAACGCGTTAGCTTAAATGTTACCACAGAGGGAACAATAAGGCCCAAGGAACTCTGTAACCATGCTTGTTAAGTCCAAGGGGTGGGCACAACTACAATGTGAGAGAGACTGTGAAAATGGGAGACGTTTCAGAGGCACGTAGTGGTTGTAGCGAGGGGCAAATAGTTAGTGAGCTGCCACACAGTCAAACCGTCGTCAGTTAGACGGACTCTTAAAATTAGTAACGGTACATGACATTTTGATTGCGCAAGCATTACGTAACTGAGCTCATGGACGTGACTAGCAAAAGTGCGTGTCAGCAAGGCTGGACAGAATTCAGGTTGTGCAAACGTTGCTGAACTGCACAGAATGTCGAATGATGATAACACGTCTGTTCTGAGTGTATATAAACCTGCGTTTCTGGTGAGAACCATAAGAATAGTACGTGATACAGCGACACCTCTGGCTGTCAGAAGCATTTGACGAGACAGGTGGCAGTTTGTATGGGAGTGTGCACACTATATTAACAGCCATTCTGAGAGTGAGGAAGTTACTGCAAGAGGGGTCCACGATTGATACCAGACAAATAAACTGAACGCGTAGAGGGGGATATTCTGTGCATTCCTAAGTAACTAGTTCCAGGGATCAGAGTACTTCTTAAGAATACAGTAGTTTCTCAGCTAGTACAGAAATTCCACGAATTTTATGGAAAAAGGAGATTCAGTATCGTGTGTGCAAGATCCCACCACGTGCCTCTGTCCTCAGCCACGTCAATTCCAATCACCACGTACCATCCTATTTCTTAAAAATCCGTTTTAATATTTTCCTACCACCTACGCCTAGGTCTTTCAAGTGATTTCTTTAACTCATCTTTCCCCACCAAACTGCATACGCACCTGTCCTCTCGCCCACACTTGCCATACTTCCAACCCATCTTCCGCTTCTTGATTTGACTACCCGAATGATACTTGTTGAGAAGTATAAACCACAAAACTTCTTGTTAAGAAATTGCCTCAAGCGCCTTTCGCTCCTCCCACTTACGCTCCAAAATTTTTTTTTATTCCTGAAGAAGCAGCTTTACATTACTGAATGCAGTACCGATATATAAACCAGCACTATATGTATCTACACAGTAATACATGTATGTTATACAGACTAACAGTAGAAGAAAGCAAATCTTAATTTGAAAATTATAAATTGCTGTACTTAATAGAAACCATAGGAAAATTTTCACCTCACACATTGTCGTGAAAAACCACAAAACGCAATACAGCACTTTCCACAGTCTTACAAAAAATCCAGTCTCAAAAAACGTGAAAGACTTTTGGTCTCTGAAATTTGCCACGCCGTCACAAAAGCGACAACCGCAACTGGCAGGCCTGTAATCTGCACCCTGCATACTTCATGCGCTTCTACAATTTCTTCTCTCTCTTCTTTCTTATAATGAGGAAATGCTTTTAGGTCCAGATCTCCTCATTCTCTTCATCGAGTCATGATTGCCCCTTCCTGATCTCCAGCTCTTTCCTTCTGAACTCGGCAGATATTTAACGTAATCGCAGCCATGATGGCTGTGGGTGAATGAGGAAACTAGAATTCGGAATTTAAATTATCTTCCGTGTTATGTGTAGCCGCTCTTGCTGCCCAGCTACGAAGAATGGAAATCTTCCATTCCACGAAATCCAAACAGTTCCATTCCAAATCCTGCCCACTCTATGTTTATTGTTTTTCAATTATTCGAGACTATCCTCTGTGCACTGGATTTTGCCAGTAGTGAACAATATAAGCAAGTTGAAACCTCGAGGGTTGGCAGTATTTCGAATACTAACCATCCCATAATAATAACATCTACCTTTATCACCACTAGTAATTCCGTATTTCCCTCTAGGCACCGTCTTAAATTCGCTGGTTGCAGAGACAATGTGTTACTTCGAAACTGGCTGGAACGCAATTCAATCCAGTCCCATAATTATCCATCTACAACAGCAACAACACATTGCGTTGAGTTCGGTATTTGTTACGACAGAAATGTATAAAAACCCTGAAGGGGAAGACTGCTTCGGAGATCCAAATGTAGATTGTAAGAGTATATTAATACGTATTCTACAGAAATATGGTCTCAGTTTTATATCGGGTCTAAGTTATTCAGGACATTTTATGGCAGGCTGTGTGACAGGTCTCTGTAACTTCCGATTCCATACATGGCGCAGAGGTTCTTCAACTGCTCGGCGAAGCCTGGATTTTTACGAGGAACTATGCTGCATTGAGTAAGATAGTAATAAATTTAATCACAACCATCATCCAGTATGCAGTACGCAGGAACAACGTAGACAGCACCAATAAAGAAATATAAAACCACCATGCACTGTGCACAAACAACAAGGACAGCATTAATAAATCTAAAAAACATCCTGCAGGATGCAGAAAAATGGAGAATGTTAGTATAGGCAAAACTAATTTGCAACACTCGGACCAACAAAGTGCACAACACCGTCTGCTAGATCTTTATACTGTCACATAAAATATTGCTACACATTTCGATCCCCAAGTGATAACCTTCAGGGACCCAACGAAAGCAATACTGCATAAAAATAAATTAGGAACTTTTAGCACAGTAGATATGATGTAAAAGTCAGATAGTTAAAATATAGACAATTCGGTTTAGTAAAATTTTAGTACTGTGCTATTTTCTGTTAAGTATGTAGGCTGCCTTCAAGAGATTGTGCACCAAGATCCAGTATACTTATACAACTATAACACAAAAAATTTTTAAATTTTAACTATTTGATTCTTTTACATTACGTCTAAACAGTACAAATCTGCTAATTTAGCTTTATGCAGTATGGCTTTGGTTGGTTCCCACATGATGGTCCCTTGGGGATCGAAAAATGTAAGAATACTTTGTTGTGTTATAAGGCACATATCTAAGAAACAGTACTGTGCATTTTATTGGTCTGAGTGTTGCCAGTTGGTTATCGACAGTGCACGGAATAAACAATATAAATATAAAAACAATATGTAAAACAATCTTGCATATGCAGAAAGAACATGGACAATAAGGATAAAACAATATAAACTATTTGCAACACGCAGAAACCTCATGAAGCTCTCTGAAACCGTACGTAAAATTACGTTCATGTGTCGTTATTGTGACAGCTTTCCCTGATTATCCTTTTCATTTTTAACTTCTCTGACATTACATGGCTTTGACGGCAAGAGTCGCCATTGCTTTTCAACTTTGCTTTAGAATATGCCATTAGGAGGGTTCAGGCAAACCAGGAGGGCTTGAAATTGAATGGTACACATCGGCTTCTGGTTTATGCTGATGATGTTAATATATTGGGCAGAAGCATACATAATATAAAGAAAAACGCAGAAGATTTAATGATTGCTGGTAAGGAGATTGGTCTAGAATAAATGCTGAGAAATCTAAGTACATGGTCATGTCTCGAAATCAGAATGCAGGACACAATCACGACATAAAGAGAGATAATAAATCCTTTGAAAGGGTGGAAGAATTCAAATATTTGGGAGCAACCCTAACGAATCGAAACTCCATTCATGAAGAAATTAAGAGCAGATTGAAGTCGGGGAATGCTTGCTAGCATTCGGTGCAGAATCTTTTGTCTTCCAGGTTGCTATCCAAAAACACAAAGATTAGGGTATACAGAACTATAATTTTACCTGTTGTTTTGTATGGTTGTGAAACTTGGTCTCTCACACTGAGGGAGGAACAAAGACTGAGGGTATTCGAGAATAGGGTGCTGAGGAGGATATTTGGGCCTAAGAGGGACGGGACGACAGGGGAGTGGGGAAGACTACATAACGAGGAACTTAATGACCTGTACTCATCACCAAATATTATTCGGGTAAACAAATCAAGAAAAATGAGATGGGCGGGGCATGTAACACGTATGGGGGAGAAGAGAGGTGCATACAGGATTTTGGTGGGGAGATCTGAGGGAAGGAACCAGTTGGGAGACCAAGGCGTAGATGGGAGGATAATAATAAAATGCATCTTCAAGAAGTAGGACGGAGGGCAGGGACTGGATTGAGCTGGCTCAGGATAGGGACAGGTGGCGGGCTCTTGTAAATGCGGTAATGAACATTCGGGTTCCATAAAGTGCGGGGGATTTCTTGACTAGCTGAGAAACTGTCAGCTACTCAAGAAGGCCTCTGCTTCAAGGAGTTAGTTAGTTAGTTAGTTAGTTAGTTAGTTAGTTAGTTAGTTAGTTAGTTAGTTAGTTAGTTAGTTAGTTAGTTAGTTAGTCAGTCAGTCAGTCAGTCAGTCAGTCAGTTAGTTGACGGCAAGAGTAACTGTCGAGTCTTAAGATAGTCCCTAACTTCTGAAATCACCACTTCGATAAAATGCGCGGCATTTTACTATTTCTCCATCAAAACATGTCAGTTGTTCAAGAAAAAGAAGACCAAAAGCACAGCACAAATTAGGAATTTCTAAACCATTATTTTACGCCGATGTAATCAACGTTTCAGATGGAGTTTGTTATTACAGAGAACAGACTTAAGGGCCTTTTAATATGTTTGTTTATGGATGGTGTGGTATTTTGGTTAAGAGTTATCCTTTTCGTTGAAAGCAGAGTGGTAGTCGCCCCGTTCGTACTGAAGTTGTGTTATCTGTAGTTGTGATGATGTTTTATGCGGGGATCAACACAGCTTTTTCTCTTCTTTTTTTAATCACCTTTCACTCTCCGTTCCTGTGTGCACTAAAAGTAAAACCATAATACCGGAGATTTGCGGTTCGCGCTCAGTGTCCTCTCTTTGCACTCTGGAATATCGGTTTAAATCCCACATGAAATCGACTACCAGGACTGGAATTTTTGTGGTCTCTTTCAGCCTCCAAGCTCGACATTTTGAAACAGGCCACGATCACTGTCTATGCACGAACCTGACCCACAACAGGAATAGAATGTAACAAAGGTGTGAAATATTCCACACAAAATACGCAAGAAATTACTGTATTTCATCCACATACTTTTTTAAAAATTTGTTAAAGTCCTCCGATTTAATCAGTAACAGGAACCGAGACAGCGTAGTCGGTATGGCGACCCGCTACGCGTTGAAAGATCTGGTGTTCGAAACCCGATGTGGGCACAAAATTTTCTCTTCCCCAAAGACCGTCTAGACCCCCCTGGAGCCCATACAGCCTTCTATAAAACGGGTACCGGGGCTACTTACGAGGGGTAAAGCGCCCGCGATGTGGCGTTGACCAACCACTTCCTTCTACCGGCGAGGTTGAAAGTGGGTTCAGATAACCTACACATCTACATCGCCTCAGTTCCTGCATTGGCATGTTGCAGAGTGACCTTTGCGTTTGTCTATTAATCAGTAACAACTCCGAAGCATATCCCTTTACGTGTCTTTTTGAACAAAGTTCCAGAAATACACACACATATGAGGAAAGCCATGTGAGGTTCACTACACTTTCTACCGCTGAAAATTTTCACGTTGAACTTTGTGATTTGTAAATTACTCTAAAAGTTGTTGAGAAAATTTAATTTTGGTTCAATACAGCCCCCATTTTACATAAAGCTCCAACATTTTTCTAAAAACTACACCTTCATAACATAGAAGACAAAAGATGTGCGTATAACGTATTGATGAGGCGCGTTCACATAACCGTTGTTGCCGTGGAAAAGCAATAGGCCTCTGTATTATATATTCTGTGTGCCTGCAGCTTTAGTTATCGTGCGTGCAAAGTACATGCACCGTAGTACATTGTCGTCTGTGGCCTGTTTGACTCTACCACATTTTTTCACATTATTTCATACACGGCATGATTTTCGGAAAAATTTATTGAACATGAAATGTGTGATTTGATTTTCTCTACATTTTTTGTCTAGAATATTTCTCGTTCTAAGAAAACTTCAGCAAGATACTATCATACATGTGCATAGGTCATCATCATCATCCATCACGAGTTACGCCTTATCAGACCTGTTTTGGCGTCGTCTAATAGTCCCTTCAACGGTCTTCCGAATCGTCGACGTCGTCCATTTGGTCTGCAATACAACAATGTGAAAATGTCTTCGTATAAAGTACCAGTTATTCTTGTCATATTTTAATGAAAACTTGAATTTTCTAGACAGATTTTTGAAAAATACTCAAATAACAAATGTCATGAAAATCCGTCCAGTGCGGGTCGAATTGTTCCACGCAGACGGAAGGACGGACAGACGGACGGATGGACGGACGGATGGACGGACGGACGGACAGACAGACATACAGACGGACAGACAAATATAACGAAGCTAATAGTCGCTTTTCGCAATTTTATGAATAAGCCTAAAACGTAATATATAATATTGTATCAGACTAGAATATGTGCCGTTATTGGCCCGGGATGTGGTTGCCTTCTTTGTCAATATCGCAGTACAGGCCTATATCACCTAAACTTTGGAAGAGTATACACACTCAAATTAAAAACTTAAGTATAGACATACCCATGTAATTAGGAAACAAAAAGGTTCGGAAAAACCTAATCACGCCTACCCTCCTGTAGCACAGATGTACATTTCTGTAAGTTCCTTAGTGTTTTTGCTGATTCACATGTATGTGTAAAGACCCCCGTACAGATTCCATATACTAGTACTTTAAATTTAAAATCAAAGACACGCAGCTTCGTCACGTTTTTAATTGTTGACTTGCAAACAATCACTCATTAAATACAGACATTTTAATAATATGCTTAATTTCCACATTTCATTTATCTAGCTCAAATGGTTCATTACACATCGATATCAAACAAATAAATAAATCCGATATTCGCACTGCCTCCACCTGGCTACACTATATCATTACTTTAAAGCTTGTACTTGCCGGATTATCCAATGCCGCCTTTAAACGCGTCATTTAAAACCTCTACCCGTTACTAAGATTACATAGTATTGGTTCATGAATGCAATATGGATCTGTAGCATTGGTCGAACGATACTCTCAGGGAGAAGGAACTGTCGACATTCCACTTTTTCCACCACAAATTCCACATGGAATGACCTCGGATCGAACCCGTGACTTTGCAGTGCGACACCGCAGACTAACCACATCGGCCACGGTACGGCTTAAAATAACTGTACAGCATTAATCAATTTTTTCATTCAAATAAAACTTTTTTAATATTATTATCATTAATATATGATTGCTACATGTTTCGGCCCACGAGTAGTCATCATCAGGTACACACTACACAAACTAAAAGAAGGTGCAAAGGTTGAGGCCTCAACCTTTGCACCTTCTTTTTGTTTTTGTAATGTGTACCTGACGACCGCCACTAATAGGCCGAAACATGTAGTAGTCATATATTAATAATAATAATAATAATAATAATAACATTAAAAAGAAAAGTTGTGTTTGACTGAAAAAATAAATTAATATTATGCAACACAACGGGACGGGACATTTGAAAATTAACAACTGTACAGTATTTCAGGATCATAAGTAATGTCACCACTGCCACTTTCACCTCAAAATTTCGCGCGTCAGCCACGTTGTTACTAGTGGCTGCAGGAAATTTATGCAGTATAGGGCATATCCTTCGATGGCATAACACTGGTGCCAAGTTAGGTGGAAATCGGCCAAACGGTCCAAGAGTTGAAGTGAAGTAAACCCAGGCACTGACTGTATAGTGATGTGGAAACCCTCGTCTTCATTATTTTCGTTTTTAAGAAAGAAATGGGCTCAAATTTTGGAGGGTGAATTTAGTTCGCATCTAAAACCCCTGCAATAATACTTGCGCATTACTCTAATATCCGCAGCTACAGCATGTACTAGCCACAGCACAGGGTGGTTCTTTGTCTCCACTAGATTTGCTGTACGAAATAGGAAACCATATAACACACATTCCAACGTATTGTGCTAGACACCTTCCATAAACTTACTATTTAACGAAGTACAGTGAAATAAAATAATTTCTAATTTTTTAAATCGTATTTTCGACAGGAAGCACAACTTTCCGTCTATGGGGTAGCACATTCACTAAAGGAGCATCAGCATTTATGCAATATGGTCGCTACAGCATTTGGGGAAAAGTGCAATCCATACTGTAAAGGTTTTTATCCATTCAAACTCTCCTGCAGCATATGAAGACTTGTAAATTAAACCCTGAACTAGTCAAGAAATTCCCCTTTTACGTTACTTAGGCCATTCGTTACAAAGTTTTTTTTTCTCGAACGTACAGACGGAAATACGTAGCCTTGCTTTGAGTCTTGATCCGTGTGAACATGGTGCGTCTATTGATTTCACATTACAGATCGCAGTGATGGCTGCTCCTTGTCAAGCAGAGTTAGTTTCCGCCTCCTGCGGAATATTTGAATCTCCAAGCCGGAAACTACCACTACTGCCCCACGACATGTCCGCTTCGCCGATTCCGTCACCTTGCAAAGCCAAGTCATCAAGCAGTGGCGGCTAGTGATCGACAGTTTCATTGGCGCAGAAAATCAGCGTCATTTAGAATATTAATAGGCTTAGCTACTTCTGGGGTAAAACACGATTTCTTCATTGTTATATTTTCCAAGCTGCAGTTTCTACTATCGTTTATAACACTCAAGTCGGCTGTTATGCCGGCAAATGCTTTGCAGATTTTTGTTGCAAATACTTCAGTTTCAGAATGTCATTAACTAGTCGGGGAAAATTAGCTGAAATTTGACTTTTGTGTGGCTCCAAGACTGTCCATGAGCAGCTCCAATTAATTTGTCTGAGGTCTGTTTCATTTCCCACAGGCTAAAACACTTGATATCATGAAGCACATATAATTCGTTTTCCTTCCTATTCTTTGGTTAATTTCGAATGAGATTGGAGAATGGTGCTGAATTTCAAAGTAAAAGCATTGTCTTCTTTTGTTAATATAATAACAACAATAATTAAATAACAACATTAATGATAATAATAATAAACCAATATTATTGTCGGTGTAGAATAATAACTTGAACATGAAAACGACAAATTTGTTTGAGGTACAACAGTAAGACTAAATTTACTCTAGGAAAATCGGTGCACAAGGAAACGTCTGCAGGGATCCAAGGGAATGTAGGCCGAATAAGATTAAAGGAAGCAAATACAAATACACACGTGAGACGAAAAGTGAAAAGGGAAGAAATTTTCAATCGAAATATAACATAGAAAAATTTCGCATGACTAGACGTATTCTAAACCTTCGTATTAATTATTCAGCTCTAAAATCCATTTTCTTTTTTTTTTATTTTGCCTGTCTGTTGAAGTTTCTGGCAAGAAATTCCAACTCTTTTCTTTGCTTTTCAAAGTAACAGGATATTTGAAACCATTCCATTTATATTTTGAGGAAAACTTACTCAAGCTATTTGTGTCTAGTACACACGTTCTTTCATCCAGAATATTACATAGCCTAATGTGTTCTAAGAAAAAAAGAACCAGGCAGAATCGTTTTAAGCTGCGTGGGTGCTGGGAACACTCCAACTATCTGTTGACTTATTTGATCTGACTTTATATTTCATTTCCAGTCTCGTGCTTCAGAGTCTGTAGAAATTACAGTGTGTGCGTGTGTGTGCACATCTTTAATAATTCAATTTTATATGGCACATCATAGTCTAAAGTAACCCTAAAGCAAATTAATAGGAAAATAACATGCAACACACACCAACTATCAAACCCATATTTGGCCCTATTTGAGACATCTGATTTACAGTTTCCTCCGGTTTCATTTACTGACACGCTTTTATGAGACAGGTCATTACCTCAGTCATATATAAACAGCAAATATTTTATGTGTACTTTTGCATTATTAAACCACAGCATTTATGGATGTAATGTTCGTATTTTAGAGTCGACGCAGCCTCCACGGTATTACTTCTTACATATTTATCAAGTGATGACCATTTAATAAAAACGTTGCAGCGAATTCTGCAAAAACACTTTTTAGGTCGATTCATATTAAGCAGCACGACACGGCAAGGCAGGACACGACACGACAAGACACGACATGATAAAATATTTTCGTATGGTTTTGACATGCTGGAATTCACAGTAGACTCTCACCGACAGGTAAAGACAAAGACAGAAAAGACTGTCGTTTGGATTGGAAGAAAATATTCTGTCTGTCATTGCCGATAAAATGTGAATGCACACTGGCTTTTGTCGTGGCTCGTCGCGTCGTGCCGTGCCGTATAATGCAAATCGACCTTAACCTTTTAAAGCCTAGCGGTAACTTTACGTACGGCCAGGTTTAACATTTAAAAAATTCTACGTGGTGCCCACATTGCGTTTGTGTGTTTTGTACGGATCTCAGAACAAACAGCAACTTTTGCCTTATCAAAAATTAAGAGATTGGCTTTTATAACCGAAGTGGAGAGTGTTTACAGCGCGGTACGCACTGAGTACTTATATAAAACAGGTGGGTTTCTTCTTTAAAGGGTTAATATGTCATGTAAAGTCAGTTTCACTTAAGACACTGTGATTGGTAGAAATCACATAAAATAAGAGAATTGAATGTCAAGCATAAACCTAACAAATATTCGACTTTTACAAGAACCCCCTTTCAAATCCACCCTCTTTCCAAATACCCATCAGTTCTTTGCAATTTTTTTATATGACTGCTCTTTGTATTCATTCCTTGCAGGCACTGAATTGCAAAACAGTATTGCCAGAAACTGTTTGGCGTTTACTTCATGCAATAATAAAAAAAATTACTTCTGAAACAAGATTTTAGAAATGGAGGTCAATAATTCTCGTATTTCAGAAGATTTTGAGGTCAACTTATGTTTCACTTAGAGTAGAGGTTTCAGCGTACCAATGTGAACCAGAACTAAGTTTATGAGACCTGTAGTGTAGAAGGCCAAGACCAAATTTCTTCGAAATCCGGTAAGTAGTAACAGAAACACGTGCGGGAGATGGCATGCAAACACGCTTAAAATCTGTCAGTGAGTAAAGGAAGTGGAAGTCGAGGTGGAAGGTTATCATGTGCCAAAGAAATGTAAAGAACGCCAAACGTGACTTAATATAAAAGGCCATAGCTATACTGCAGGTTATTAAAATCATATAACGTGATTCAGAGTAAAGTGAACGTGTAATTTACACATACTGTCAAAGTACCAACAGCCAGTGACCAACTGTGACGTGTTAACAGGTAGTTTGTTACGCAGGTAGACAGACCGCCATAATGAACACTAAGTACCAGAATAGTTCCCTCGTAAAGGCACTGGAAATAGCGACACTGCCTTTCGAGTAAGGCCGACTCTATATATCGTCTGGCGGGTCGCCACCACGACATTGCCCGTATGACCCGTCCAACCCCAAGTCCACTAGACTCGTCAACGCAACGTAACATAACCGTATCGCGTACCTGACATTATAGCTCTCACATTAAATTCTCTTATTGTCCGTAACAAGATAATAAAAAAATCCTAAAATTTGTGACAGTGGTTTGTTCTGTGAGCATCGTCCAATGTGAGAAATACAGACAAATTTAAAATAGATTAAGGTGAAAATTAAATGATATAACTTTGCATCCATACGTACTAATAACTGCTCATAATTCAACAGAGAAAATTACATTAAAGTACATAGAAATTTTCGACTTGCGTCTGATATAAATATTTTGAATGTGTGAGCTTGCCAACTCGGTGCACCTCTGTGCACGTACAAGGAAAGTTGTCCTTCTGCAGGGTATAAAAAAATATTGGGATTGGGTGTATACTCTACTAATTTTAACATCAGCATTAGATGGAAGTGAAGAGGCACAAAATACAACTCCCCTCATTGACAGCACCAATATTAGACTTCTACCCATACGTGTGTTGGCGCATACTTTAAAACTCCACAAGGAAGTATCAGATGTTAAGCGGCAATGATTAATAGTCCTGAAACCACGGAAAGTGGCTCATTTTTACTCAAGGACCAAAGTATTTTTAATGCTCAATCATCATCAGTTTCATTTTGTGGAGATGCGGGCAGACTTACTACACAGTATTCGGTCAGTGTTTCATGAACAGTCAGCTACTAAAATTGTGTGCCTTTACCCACCACAAGTAATGCATTGGCAAGTAGGGGTTTTAATCTTTGTCAAACAAAAATATTAAACAGTCTTAGACTAGCGAACACAGATAGAGAACCTGGCTCTTAGAAAAATAGTATTATGCTATTAATTTAAAAAATTTTGGTAGAAAGCATGTTCCAAGTTAAAACACATCGATCCTTTAAAATTAGTCCTTGACTTCCCATATGTTTTACGAACTTTTCGAGATTACAATTTCTGCCATGTGACATTAAGAAATAACAGGCTCTTCATGGTAAATCACAAAATATTTGAATGATGGCTCTCTTAACTCTTTATGGAAACTACAAATGTTGGTATTATCGGAGAGATTCCCCTTTCCAATAAAATGATATTTGTGACGTTTCATTCGGAGCCAAGTTAATTCTTCAACTTATGACTGTGCCTCCCACAAAGGTACTTTCTAAAATTTCGACCTTCAAACAATGGTCATGAACTTTATTTGAAGTCTCACTCAACAACATAATACTTCTCTTGAAATCAACATCTGAGATCTCCAACTAAGAGCTTTCTTCCTGAAAAGGTTTTTGTGTGAAAAATTTTATTCAAAGGCACATAATTTTGAAGACTATCACTGATTTCGTCAGACGTCAGTGATGTTTGCCTATATCTTCAGCATTACTGAAATTTGAGTCAAAATTCAAAAGTTTGTGACTGCTTTTCACTTTGTGAGCCCTCAGTCTGTCACACTCCCAGCATTACGTCTTCTAATAATGGTAAGGCACTCACGACCTTGCCGACCCATACACTTATTTCGTCTTCCATTGTTTGCCCTTCATCTGTTAAGTACTTCTGCAACCGACCTGATTTTTAAGCCCTGTTTATCCGTTCTAATCCTCAACTGTGAGAATGTAAGTTTTTTATATACGTTTGCCTAACAATTGTGTCAAATAAGCGGCATACAAGAAACCATTTTATTGTTGCACTTTTCAAATTCATCTTTATGCATTTTAATCTTACAGCATAAAAACGTTAATGCAGTCTTTATATAAGTTTACTTATGCAATCACATAACACAGCTTTACCAATAATAATACCCTGATGTTACTCTCCACATATTGGGTATGTGTTTAAAAACGTCAAATAATTAAATATATATATATACACACATCTGTGTATATATTAGTAAACTTGTTACTGTTTCATACATTAATAATGGGCTAGTAATAGATAGGTATATCTGAAAAATTATGAAGTTTTGAAAGTTCTGTAACAATGTCACATAAGTTTTCCTTAGTTCTCTGTTTATTTGATGTCTAATTTGACGTAATTTTCTTCAGTTGCGCTCACAAAATGCAAAATTAAATTTGTATTTCTTCACTACTTCTTAAAGCCCCATTTCACATCACTTTACTTAATCTAAGAACTAAAAAAATGTATGAGATTTATTGAAAATTCTGGTTGGCTACATCTGATACAGATTTTGTGACTTTAAAAAATCCCTATTTGACGGTTAAAAAGTACATAGGGACAATCTGAAGACCATGACAAATAAGTTAGCCGCGTAACAGATGGTCACACTGTAGGGAGAGTGCTTTCGATGTGAGCTCTGTTTTATATTATCACGAGCGTGACATTATATTACATTCCTTGAGGTGTACTTGTGACCACCTTACGAACAAATGCACTTGCACGCCAGATTGGTGTTAGTTGCCGCAATATCTGTACCTCGCCAAAACTCTTATCTGTTAATCAGAAAATTTATGTAATTATTCAGCCTGGTGTGAAGATAACGCTAGCTACCTACGTATGCAAATGTGGAAAAGTTTTTCGAACCAATCCTTCACAAAAGATATATGTCTGACCTTTCTAACCTCTAAACACAGCAGTCGTGTCTACTATAAATGGCACCAATCAATAAGGATGTGCATTAATTCTTTAAAGACTGACTTTTATGCATATTACATTTAAAATATCTTAACACGTGTCACAGAGAATAGACTGTCTGCCCATTAGAAAGACCAAACAGTTAATGCAATTAAAGATATAACTGGTATTTATCTTGAGTATCATACGATACACGCAAATGCCCTCTTTGAAAAATGCAGAGCTTCGTTATTTGGTGTTACATATGTTTATGTCTGGGCTTCTTCTGATTAAACATTTTCTGAGCTTTGGCACAACATTTCTATACGTTAATAAGAAATTACAAGTATTGCACAATTATGCAGGCTACCTTGCTTCTAGCGTGCTGAAGTTTAACACGTAGTATTAACTACAACAGTGCACACAAAATGTCTCGCAACAGAAAATTTAGGCTTGGGAAATTAATTTAGGCCTCTTATTATTCTAAACTTCTATGCAGGCTGAATATTTGATATTACGTTTCTTACAATAATAAAATGCAAAAACTGACATTGGGAAAGCGTCTGATTAGCCTACAGCTAGTTTTCTTAGTCTCTTCATACCAATATTACAGCAGTATCTAACACTACAGCATACCAAGATCGTTTTTTCATTCAAAGAACAACTTCTTTATATATTATACATGTGTGTGTTATCGTAGCATTATGTCAATAATCCTTTTAAAAAAGTACGGGATATGAAACTATAAACGGAAATATGTCAGTCTTAAGATTAATAGCCCGTCCTTCATTATTGTGTTAGTAAAGAACGTATTCAAGGTAAGAAGCAAAAACGCATCCGCATTATGAAATTAAAGAGTTTGTACTGCTATTTAACAACTAGATTTGTAAAACATATCACAGTAGTTGTTGCAAGGAATCGTATTTCTTCCGACTCCTTCTTCTTCCATAATTTGCTATCTTTATTGTCACACGTATTATTATTATTATTATTATTATTATTATTTTATGGTAGTTTTAATGGCCTTTGCGTGTTAAGCTAGCACTTTAATAAATAAGAGTTGAATAATACTAATTACAAATATAATTACTATTGATTATTATGCCTATATTACATTAGTTGATTAAAGTGAACTGTAAATACTTCGAAAGCAAATTTTCAATAAATCGGTCATTGTTCACCATCATTACTTCTTATGGTACTTAGTAACAAGAAAAACAAAAACTGCCTCAACATGACAAATAAGTATAGATCTTATGTGTATCTCTTTTATACGCGTTACATTTGAACAGTAAGGCTTGTGATTCAAGCTAACAATCTGAAATGCCAGATACCATTCGACTTTCCAAAAGAAGATACTGAGTAGGAGAAGGATTGTTAATACTCCAAGGCGATCACACACTCCACCCTCCATCTTGCTAATTCCATGGATCACAGTTACAGCATACTTGAATCGCCAGTAAACAACTGATCATTAAATTCTAAACCCTTTGCAGAACCTGAGGTTTACATACGGCAGTCCCATGATCCAGCCACTGAATTAGCCATCAGGCCGTACACATACATGCAACTTATTTTAAGATCTGTTTTAATATCACGGTCTCCCGTGTGCAGCTAAATGCCAGGCTTCAGTCCGTTGTAAAAGAAGCAAACTCTAATTTAAAACCTTAAAACAGACGTCAACAAAGATTAACCAGAAAAATTCGGGTACGCAGGGAGCAACAGGCTCCTTCGAAAAGTCGGTAACTATTTAACACATTACACGGCTTTACATCACAAAATACCTTAATCTCCATAAATCAATTATCACTCCATACAGATGATCCGGACCATATCTTCTACCTTCGACCACACAACTTAAGAAAGGTGTGGCTTTTCGGACTTACCATTCACCCTCTCATAGACAAAGTTACCTTATACTTTAAGGAAATATCTGTCACGCCTATTACGACCTAGAAAAATTTTAGACATACTGTTTGGGGTGTGTAAGCACGTGGTTTTTAAAGGTAATGTACAAAACAAAAAGGAATGTGAATACAGAACTACGTGAAAGAGAAGGAAAGATATTTCAGCCGAAAATGGTACTGTAGTACCGAAACACGTAGCTAACATGAAAAAAATTGTAAGTATTTACGACATATTGTTGTGCATGACTGAACCACACAATAGTAGCTTACTTACACAACCATACAAAGTTTCTCTTTCCCGCCTTGTTTGCAAGCTTACATGGCTAGGTAAGTCTGCGTAATATAGATTTATGTTACTCTAAACAGTTGGTTAAATGGCATATATGTAGCTATTTATTTCGATATTGTTTTCATGTTTATGGGAACGTGGAGGCTTGCGTCAAGTGATAGCTTTCATTCTGACACTGTTTTAATCGCGGGAGTTTTACTAAACCCAGCGTAAAAGTGCGTTTTTCTACAGACTTAACGAACACACTATTGCACTAAATGTTGTATGGCCTTGGACGTCAATACGACAGCCGATAATTGCAGCATTTCCCATTAATTACGCAATGTATTTAATAAGTCTGTGAAACACCGCTATGCGCGTGTTGAATGATGCGACAAATAGTGCAATAAGCACTCAGTCGCTTCTACACGGCTGCAGCCAGTAACTAACCTAATATTCACCGCTAGTAATGGACACGGACAGCCACGATCCATATTCTGGATATCCAGGATGCACATCTCTGTCCGTAGACAGGTTACACTGGCTGAGATTGGTTGCCGCCCACCCCAGACCCACCAAATGCTTTTCAGGACATCTCCTTAAAATTAAGATGCGACTGTTTCTCCCTGCATCCTTACCCACTCACTATTTATTGACATCCTGCCAACATTCACGGTCATATTGTCTCACATACTGAATCATCGGATAAATGAATCATACAAGAGGAAAATCAGATTATTAATACATTCCCAATAATATTACATTCTTCTGATGATTTTTTACATTCTATGCGTGTAGAGACAGGAAAGTACGGCATCTGTGGACGAAAACATTGTTCCGTACTGCCTTAACCCAGATAGCGAAGAGTGACAAATTCTACGACCAATAAATCTTACATTTTTTTTAAATATGCACAGTACCTCTTTTGAAACTATCACGATTGCAGCGTTGGACATTTGCAGTTCGTCATCGTGTTGACACAGTGCGCATAATATGCCTGAAAACATGTAGTTTGATTGTACGTAGTGTGTTTTACGGCACACTCAGCAGCTCAAAACAAGCAACGTCGAATTCTTTTACGCGTGACAGATTTGAAATTATGTATCCTACGTTAAGACACTAATCTAGTATTTTCCTCTAGGATCGGGGAAAACAAAGCAAATTATGTAAGGATATTCGAAAATACAATTCATACTCACAGCACCACGCACCTCAAATTTAGACGTCATAATTCATACAGCCTGAAACACGTTACTGGGTGGGAAGCGAAGTGTAGAGTACATTGGAGTACATATCCCTTGAAATGTTACAAAGTTTAGGATAGCTTTCTCACATTAGAGACAAGCATTAAAAAAAGGGTAACGCAATCCCATTACAGGTCTGGACAGGCCCTGAGGGTTCCAGGAGGTTGAGGCTCCCAGGTTTCCAGACAATCGGCACTTGAAGGTGGTAAGGTTGTCAGCCGTATGCACTGGCCGCGTTTACCCCCCAGGAAATATTCCTGGTACTCATTCCCGTTAGACCCCAGGCCCATAGTGCGACCGAAAGGATTATGCCAATGAAAAATTCCAATGACACCATCGGGAATCGAACCCGCGACCTTCCAATTTGTAGCGCAGTGCCTCAACCAACAGCCCCACCGCGGCCCCCAGAGACAAGCATTATACTGACAAAAATGACAATGTGTTATCCATCCTCGCGCGGAAATAATGGGTCTAATTTTTATGATATACGAATGATTTGTAATGAAGCATTAAAAATCTATACCCAGTATGGTACATTCGTGGAACGATAACTGGATATCTGTTGCTGGCTTTTTCAGGCCTTCAAGAGCCGCCGTATAAAACTGCGGTCTCTAGATACGTCACTTTTTTATTTGATGTGAAAGTTTGCTCTTAAAGTTTAATGAATTTTTGTATGGAAGAATTCTCCTCTCCTATTTCTGTGAAATGGTTGATAAAACAAGGGCATCAAGCAGAGCGTACAAGCAGTACATAAGCTTAGGATGCGGCCGGGTTGTTCTGCTGTGGAATTACTCTGAGGGCAGTTAATGAACATGGTGATACATGTTGCAACTGGAAGAAGAAGCGAAAGCCTGGCGAAGTCAGCAGTGTATAGAGTCCCTAGAAAGACGAGACCTTTATTCTCTCCATTAAACATTTCCACCCTCCACCCATCTCATTCAACTATTCTAAAGACCCAGTCGAGAAAACTTGAAGCACTATCAAAATAAATTATTAAAAGATTTTCTGCATTGTAGGCATTTGTGCTTAATTTAATAGATGGCTGTCTATCGGGCTCACACCAAATGACTAAAATAATGCATTTGCTGTGTGAGTTGGAACGTGTATAACTTTCTAACATAATAGATTTTAATATGTTCCATTTCCGTGTATTGGATAACATAAACCAACAAACGAGAAATAAATGCACAATATGTATTTAATGTTCACTCTCTTACATGTTTCGACCCTTCTGGGTAATCACCAGGGAGACCTCTAATCGGGGATTTATGTAAGATCAGAGACCTCGCTGATGATGACCCAGAAGGGTCAAAACATGTATGAGAGTGAGTGATTATGTAGTGAACATTAAATACATATTGTGCGTTTAGTTGTTGCTTGTTGGTTTACAGTAGATTTTGTTTGAAAATAATAATAAATAAAGTTTAATTTAAATTATCCACTGGATTCAAAGAAATAGCGTATCTTTTATTACAAAAATGAAAAGAAACCTGGGATTCCTTACGTAATACATTTTTTTGTTAAATATTTCCACACACGAAATTCATAGGTCTTTCTATATTTTATCTTTCTGCGCCACAAGATTTTAGGTGCCTACCTTCAATCTTTCATTATATATCAGCCTGAAACCCAAGACTATATTTACATTTTCTGTTGTTTCAATATAATTTTCTTCACGTTCTGCTGAAAGAAGCAATAATAAAACTGATATCTTTGTCTAACATTTGTTACCATGAAACATCTCGGCATCATATGCTATATGCTAGTCGTACTAGCGCTGATTCCATCTAACAAATTCGCTTTGTCATCGTGTTGTTATTATTGATGACAGGAAATGAAAAATACAAAGTTAGAATGGCCCTTAAGGACAAAATCTTCTTGGAGCGCACCGTGAAAACCCTTCATTACTGGGGATCAATATACTGACATTGTGACGTAATAAGCCCGCGTTTTCTTGGGGAATAAAACATCCTATTAATTATTTATTTGTTCATTTACTTAAGCCTCCCACTCTGCGTGGCCTGTCTCCGATTAATGTCACCAGTCTACTTGAAGTGGCGCAATTTTTTCGTCTAACGGCCTCGATTTGTTCGAAGCCACTTTCCCTACTTCAAGCATGAAAATTACACCAGAACACAGCCTTTGACCTTTGCTGAAAACTCAAAATACTGAGTTATTTTGCATTATTAACGGAGTCTCTCTGTTGCCCGTAAATTCATTAAAACGAAATCCCTTAGGATGGTTTAGTAAAACACTTCCAAAAATTGGGTAAATCTAGTTTCTGGGCTAACGTGCTACCTAATATGTGAGTATATAACCCTTTAATATTGAGAATAACTTCAACACTGTGCGAACACGATTAGAGTATTGGTTTATTTATGATATAGTTAATAATGCTGTTACTTGCTCAGACTTTACAGTGTTAAATGATAGGATTATCTCTAAAACAATGAATTGGAAACAGTGCGGAAGGAAGAAGCTGTGGCCTAACTGGTGGTAACTATCTCGACATTGGCATACAGGGAATTAGTAACAAGCTTATAACAACACAGCTTATGTTGTTTAAATTCTCAATGCAGACACAGCATTTACTTTGCGTGCATAGAGGCACGTTTTGAAAATAGTTAGCCATGTATACGAAGTATTTCGGATGAAGGGCGGCTTAACCTTAGTTATAAGGGTGCTTTTATTACTTTTTCATTTTCTACTATAGCTGAATCTTAGTTTACTGAACTTACTACTTAACACCCATAAAAGCTAAAAATACATATGAATGTAACAAGAAATTAAAAACGACACTCAGAAAATAATGCTTCTTATTTTTTTGTGCCATGCTATTTACGAGTGGGGCATGCGAAACTTTCACAGCACTTTGCTCCGACATTGCTGAATGAATAATTTGTTTCTGTGTAATTTCCACGTTTGTCGACGGTCTTCGTCCACCTTTGAAAAACAGCGCGTATTCCCATCCTGTGAAAATTTCTGTCTCTCTTCTGCAGTCACTGGCCCACAGCGTTCTTCAGTGTGTTTTGGTGTATTCACAGCCTTTTATTCGACACAAATTAACAGGTAATAATCTGTTAGATTGGGAATCTATGTTGGATGTGTTAACAGTGTCCACTCAAAATTTGTGATTGTCTCTGCGGTGAGCAGGCTTGTATAAGACGTAGCTTTACCATGGAGGAGCAACAATTCTGACACTCTTCTTGTGGGGCAAACAGGATTGAGGGGAGCATTCTGACGTCTAAGGGGATCAGTGCAGCGGTCGCAGTTCACTATTGCCACCCTAGGCGAGAAATTTATAAAAGTAACACCCTTTTGTCCCCCAGTAGGCTGTAGCCATGAATTCTCCAGGTGACGACGCATTCTTCAATTCCTCCTTCTTTGGGGCTGCCGTGTAGCGCCATTCCATCATTTGCTACTTGGATTCGTCCCCCGTGACGATCTGCGACAGAAAGCCCTCACCTCCAGTGTCGTATTGATGCGAAAGATCAGATCCTTGTTTCTACGTGCATCTAACAGCATTCGTGCAAAGTGTTTGGAATAGCCGGGCTCCTCACTAATAGGCATTACAGCAGCTTTACTGATACGGGTTGCAAAATAACTCATCTTTTGTTATGTGTCCGAAGCCTCGCATCTTCTGATCAACCCGGCGGATGCTGCGTCGTATCACTGCAGTGCAACGACCAACACACCGCTGTTTGTCATGTCTCCTTCCCAGGGGGATAATGCTGCCCGCACCTAGCCTTAACTACCACTTTCGCCTAAGCCCCAAAGTTAAAGAAAAAGTGCAGCTATATCTGTACTCTCCTTCTGGGCTGTTATCGAGTGAACTTTACTTTACTTTATCAATTCAGACGCGTCATCGACATTTCATTTCAGGACCTTACGAATTCTCGTCTCCGGTCTAAGAACATAAAGTTGAAAATATAAAATAGGATAACGTTATCTGCTGTTTATGTGGGTTCCTTTCCTAACCAGGCTAGGACTGGGACGGTTTGAAAATATAGGACTGAGGACAGAAGGCGGAACTGAGCGAGACGAAGCTACCAGAAGCCGATAGGAGAATTATTAAGAGCTAGAGACATTCTCCATGGATTTATTTAGTGAACTCAAAATGCTGCCGTCTTCCTTCCCTTTGTTACCTTCCTTACTTTCCCCACATCTTACTTTTCTTTGCGTTTTTCCTTCTATATCCAGCTTTATCCCTTTTTATCGGTTTTACTACAGTAGTTTAAAAGAGAATACCAAAATGACCCACGTTTCCACCCTCTTTAAGGAATCATTCTGTCACATCACTTCTGCGACTTTGGTGAGTACGTGAGAAACAAAGGAGGTAAAAACGTACAAATCTTCTCAATCAAAAGGGCCGTAATTAAGCCTGTGAATTAGTGTCTCGACAGTTTTCATAACTATAGATTTCAATGCAAGTTAAACTTTCGTACTATTCTCATGTATTTTCGACAGTTTATGTAGGTTATGGTTGCGTAATTTCCTATCGTGTACTGTTTTGCAGGGCAGGGGTTCCCAGTAGACTTTAGGATAATTCTGTTCAGACAAATTTGCACTCCCCAAATGAGAACCAGAAAATTATAAGACGAAAAATACATTATTCTACATACAAACCTTCACTTCCAGTTTGTTGTAAAATATTTATTATTCACTGCTCCTGCGTATTTCGGCCACAGGGTATGGCCATTTTCAGGGAGCGACAAATTTCATAGACGTATACAGCCTGCACTGTAAGAAGTTGTACGTAAATCTTAAAAATGTACATGTTGGTGTCTATCTATATACAATGTTAATATTGTGATGCCAGTCTATACTTATATATAATGTTAAAACAGTATTAAAATTATAATACAAAGAAAATATTAAAATTTCATAATGTGCTGTATCCAGACATCTGTGGTGGTGACGTAATCTTTGATTTAATATGGGTCGAGCGATCCCTATAAATACAGTTGAACTCGGTTATAACGTCATGAAAGGGACTAAATATTTTTGTAGTTATAAACGGGTGTCGTTACAACCGAGGAGTAAAATGTTATGGTTAACAGTGAGGAATTAATTGGTACCACAGAATACCTGACGCTATAGACGAGGTGTTGTATAAACCGATGTCGTTATAACCCGGTTCAACTGTATTTTTAAAAACAAATTAAGTATATGAATGTAAATTTTTAGAACTGTATGTCAGAGAATGTAAGTCGTAACACATGCTCCAATGTTAGGACACTCTGTATTTATACTATGAATGAATACGCTATACTGCGTACGGATGTGGCCGAAACATTTAGCAGCAGCGAATAATAAACACTGTGCAGCGAAGTGGAAGTGAATTTTGTGTGTACTGGACAGTCGCACGGAAGACGTATAACTCCAAAGCATTATTCTATACTGAAGCAAACTGCGGATTCCGTTATTTCTTTTTACTTCTATGCGTTAATGTGTAACTGAGCCCCTAAATTTAGAGTCCACTACGTGCCCCTGAAGTGTCGGGATCCGATTACCCATTGACGAAAAGTCACATCCCTGAAGAACGGCGTCCTCAGTTACACGACTGCGAGAAATTTAAAACTCGCAACGAGGAAATTTTGAAAAGTACACAACTGACTGAAAAGGATGCTCCTCGGAAGAGCCACCCAGCATCACCTTGCTAAGTTCTCCGTTATGCTGCAGTAGGAAGAATATGTTGCGAAAGAATGTACCGTCAGAGTCACGTCAGTCGACGAAGAAGACGAGGACGACTATGAAAATAATCATACAATAACTTTGTAAGTTGCATTTTGTATCAGTAGTGAAGATCCGCAATTTTATTTTTGTCACAGGTGTTTAGGTTTTCACCTCGCACACCAATGAAAAATCCTACAATCTCCTTACAAACGCATATCGTCCTGACCCTGGCCAAACTTTGAAGCTGTGATTCCCTCTGATCTACCGCAAAGACTTAGAAAGCGTAGAGCGTGCCGTCTGTAACTTCTTGCATCTGGGAGGTAAGATAAAATCAAATGTCAAGTTGTCCTTATACATGCCAAGAAGTAATGTGGGTGTGTGTAATTACAGCTCCATTTATTCCTTACCTTGTCACTAGATGCAGTTGATGGCTTACTTCTCTCTCCTGTCGCTTTAGCCCCGAGAAAAATCTCGTTGTATTCGTTGGATATGAAGCTGTGTGGACCGCTGATCCTGTGTGGACAAAAACAGTAGTGTCTTTAAATGCTGTGCTTTTAAACAACCAACACCATATTCGGAACCTTTCGGCGTATAATAAAGACTTGAATATGGTATCAAAATTAAGTTACATTTTCATTAATTTTCCTACGTTAAGGGCTTTCCCTCTCAACTACTACGTGACATGTTCTCAGATCGCGGATTCACAAGGCCTTCACATGTGGACAGACTTGACTGCGGGACGGAATGGCATTATTACAGAGCTTACAGCAGGACTGTGCTACCTTTCATGTGGTGTGGCCAAATTCGACAAAAACTGCTCTGCATGAGGGCAACATGAAATCAATACACGGAATAAAGAATGCATAAGTATACGAATATTTATACTTAAAATTTTACTTGTCCATTTTTCTATAAATAATGTGCTGATTATGGAAAAAGTTTATTTAAAAATGCAATTTGCAACGTAGGTTAATATGTCGCTATTTTAGCACATTTGTAAAAAGGAATTAATACTGTAATATGTGCCCCCATAAATAAACAGGCCACAAGCTTTCAAAATTGCTTCGGCGTTCTATTTTGGCTTCGCCAGGGAAAAGGTTAAAAGAAGTTTACTCGTTACAAATGTCTCTGCGGGAAACATAAAAATGTGTCGCGGATATCAGGTTGCCCGCGAGTTAGAGTTGAGCGTATCTGGTTTGAAGAGATGTACACGAATATAGACAAAGTTTCGTGCTTCCTGTTGCAAACGGCCCTTGTCCTTAAAACCCTATTTTAATTCTTTTTTACACCAGTAACTTTTTCTCACAGGAGATCCAGCAGTGTTCCGGAAGTACTAAATATGGAGAAGGGGAAATCAAATTCCAGACCTCATATTACAGAATTTAATGGCTAAAATATTCTTCTTTCCTCTAATGGAAGGCAAATAAATGTATAGCGTCTCGAAAATTGAATTATCTCTTTAATATCCTATATTTACCTTAATATTTAGCAAGCGTCTGAACTCAGACTGGAAAAACTTAATAAATATTTTATGCACCGTTAATATCTCCAGACACTGAACAGTACAATTATACTAAATCCAATGCTCTAAGGCTATTAACAGCCAGATACAGAAAGATGAAATAAAGAAGAAAGAACCACAGTAGGCATAGCAAAAGAATGAAATACCAAAACGAGAGAGGTTTGAAGGCTACAGATAGAAAAACGACAAATTTTCACTTCAATAGAAAGAACATACAATATACAATATTACTGCAGAACTTGGTTTTAGCGCTGAAGCTTAGCCCAATTGGACCATTAATCTGTATATAATTTCTTGTATTTTACAAAACACCTACTTTTAAAATATTTACTGATTAAGTTTTGTTCAAGAACCTGCGACGGGATTACATAGGCCCCAACATCGTTCCAGCTCGCCTGCAGTCTAAAGAGAACAATATGGCCTACCCTGTACTTCATAAGCTAAGTATGTTGAATTCTCAACACACTTCCAACTTAAATTTAAAGCTAAATGCGGGTGTGAAGTTGTCTACGACCCGTATGTGGACAAAGTCAGCCAATTTTGCCTCCCCTTCCACTTGCATTGTTCTTCTTCCAAGCCATTGCGCCGTAGAGACGCTGGACTGCCTCGGATCAGAAAGAGAAACTGGATTGATCTAGCGACCCATGAGCACAGACGTCACGTTTGGGAATATATCGCAAAACTAACCATGGTAATAAGGACAATTTCTGTTTTCCCTTTTCGAAGAGTAACGGCCCAATTTTGTAAGAAATTAAATTATAGGGCAGTACTTAAATAGAGAGGCACCAGACATGAGTACTGTCGTCTAAGGAATCTACCAAGCTAAAATACCCTTAAATATTACTTCAAACTACTAAAAGTCTGTACGGTTTTTCCTCTGTAATGTTTCCTTATAGTTTTCTACGTTTTTTGCAAGACAGACACCGACGTTCTTGAGTTTAAACTTCATCCAACAAAACGGAAAAACAGTATTACATATCAACGTGTTTCATCGCGAAAGTGCCAAGTTCAGTGTTTTCAGAGTCTTCACAGAATAGCGGAATCCAAGAAGATATATTTATTATTGTACCGAAAGGAACGTTTCGTACAAATCCATTCTGATTTCATTGGATCATACAATTACGAAAAACATTAAGAAAACTATAAGACCATTTGATGCACAAGTAGTAAATAAATGAATGGTGTCCCTCTAAACCGATTTATCGTTTATTAAATAGTGTCAATTTCATTTTGAAAGTGCCGCACTATAGTTCAGCATAAAGAAAGAACGAAACAAGATGTATTTAAAATATTCAAGCAACTGAGATTCTGAGTTGCTTCACTCTTCATACTGACAGTCAGGGTCATGAAATCCACCCTCCTCCATCCCCCCCCAAGATTTATTTCCTTGTTGGATATCAAAATTACATCTTTCTGTTCATAAACCATAGGCCTACAGGTTACAGCTTTACCTACACTAATTATGAACCCAAACGATTCTAATTTTCTAGCCATTATTTTCTCAGTTCTGCAACATCTCCTGCTTTACGTAAGAAATATGGCTTGTGATACACTAGGTGCGAAGAGCAGTTCAGTCTCAGTGAAAACGCCTTGCCAGTCCTCAGGCTGCGGGAAAAGAGGGCATCCCACAGATGTGGAAGAACGTTTAGAATCATTAACTGATACTGTCATTTTATATCACGGACGCTGTATACCGAGTAAACACAGACGCAAATAATTTTCAGAAAAATAACCTAAAATTCCAAAATAATACAGACTCTACGTATTTACTTTATCTGTCGTTTTACATACACATGAAACTTGGTATCTCACACTGTGGCAAGAACACAGTCTGTGGGCCTTCGAGACTGCTGTGCTCAGAAAATATATGAGCTTAATCTTTGAAAGATCTAGGTTCTGCTATGAGAACGCTGTAAAAGAACATCCCTAGAAATTTATTTTATATATTTAGGCAAAAAGAAAATCTAGTGGTGTTTAAGACGAGCTGCATAATCTCCCTTTTATTTTCCACAAAATGCCGTTTGTTTCATAATTTTACCTTTGCTCTTCAAATAATACACCACTTTTGAATAAACCATACCCTAAGTTTAAATACCCGCCCTGCCCGATGAAGGTTAGGACGATATTGAAGAAAAATGCATAAACATAAGCTTCATGAATTTCACCCATCACTAAACATTATAAAGTGATCAGATCAAGAAGGATGGTAAAGAAGCAGAATATTGCATGGGGGAGAATAGAAATACATACGCGTCCCTGGCGGGAAATGCAGAAGAATTTAGACCACTTAGAAGACGCTCGTATAGAAGGGATAATAACTAAAATTATCTGAAAGAAACAGGGTGGTAAGGTGTGGACTGGATTGATCTGGCTGAAGATAGGGAGAAGTGGTGACAAGCACAAAAACGAACCTGCAGTTTCCATTAAAAGTGGGTATTTCTTGACTAGCTAAATACTTCTAGATTCTCAGAAATGAACGTCCTCCATTAGCTGGTCAGTTAGTACCTCAGTAGAGACGACATGTTGCCCCCTAAACCACAGTGGTTAGCTTACGCACTGCCAGCTCTAGGGTGAGACTCCTTCATTGTGTCCACACTGCAGCCTGCTGATGCGAGCCGCATGGTTCTCACAATACATGACCAGTACTTCCCTGTACAGCACTCGCTGATTGGTTTTCCAATGGAAGCACACTCCGTTCCCTGTGAGGTACGAACTGCATACTTATATACAACGTAGGTTTATCTGACTCTTCAAGAAGTTAAGAACAATTCTTTCTCGTGCACGATAGGCATATAGAAAAAAGACAGGCAATATACGCAGAAACCTAACATTGACGCGCGTTCGCGCAATCACTGTTGCCGTGGACAAGTTGTAAGAATTGCGTATTCTGAATGTCTGCAACCTCACTTACCCAGCATGCAAAACGCATGCGCCGTATTATATTGTCATCTGTGGCCTGTTCGGCTCTACTTTAATTTTTCCCCATTATCTCATAAACGGCACGATTTTCGAAAAATAAATTTCTTGACCATAAAAATGTGTTTTATTTTTCTCTATAACTTTGTCTGAAACATTCCCCATTATAGGAAGAATTGAGCGAGATATCATAAATGCACTTAGGTATTCATGTAAAGTAACAGTTATTCTTCCCAGACTTTAATGAAACTTCAGTTTTCTAGAAAGCTTTTCGAAAGAGATTCCAATATCAAGTTTCATGGAAATCCATTCAGTAATAGCAGAGTTTCCGTGCGGACAGACAGATGTACACGGCGAAGCTAACAGTCGCGTTCCCAATTTTACAAACACCCTAAAAAATACCGTAGCTTATGAAAATGTCAAGGATTATTAAGAGATGTGGAAGGAAGATTGGTATCCACGAAAAGAGTCAAAATTACTTTAAGGTACTTAACTCTTAAGCAATGTATCTAATGTCCCATATTTGAGTAAAACAATGAAACTGTAGCCGAACACTGGGGGAAACTTTACATTGCTTTCACCGTGCATTTTCAGTATATAAACAAAATCACCAAAGAATGCACTTCTTTTTAACTACTATATACTTCCCGACATATATTTCGGCGTCCAGCGTCGCCATAATCAGGGGACACTTTTTGTGAATAACACTGGATGCCCATATGGTTTATAACAGAAGTCTGTTATAAACCATATGGACGTCCACTTATTCACAATAAATACCCCCCAATTATGGCAATATTGGACGCCGAAACATATGTCGGGAAGTATATGGTAGTTAATAAAAAGTGCATTAGTTGGTGATTTTGTTTATATACTTGGGGAAACACTTCTTTTGTATGCGTGTGTCCAGCCTAACCCTGAGAAAGGACCCTCTGGATCTCCAACCTTCTAGTTTCGCTACGATATGGGTAGAGGGACAGAGGGAAACAAAAAAGGGGGGGCGTGAAGTTGCAGACAAGAGGGGAGTAGAAAACAAGGGCACCGTACGAAGATATGCCTTAACCGACGGCATTTGTTTGGGACATTTAGAAGGGATTAAAGAATCCATGTTGCAACTGGCGTGAAATAAAAGTATAACATTATAACCACTAAATGTGTCAGTGGTAAATAAAGGTCAACTCGCTTCAACTAGTGAATGTATTGGAAGATCAATGAAGGTGTGAAACTCAATCTGAGTAATCTATATCCTCATCGGGTGTACCGGTGGAACATACACGGTAGCAACGACAACTACAAAGTGGAGCATCAACGTTGGGGCCGGATAAAGAAGGTCGCTGCCTTCAAATACCACGACCAAAAACCAAAGGACGGAAGCCGTTCCACCGGGGAAGTAACAGGGACCCGCGCACCAGTATCAGCCAGCCACCAGAGACTTGCCCCTGGCAACCACACGCACGGAGAGAGCCGCCGCACGACCGACTTCCCTCGCCATCGTATAGGGGCTGCAGAGCCTCGCTTACGGATCAGCAGTCCTGCCGCACGGCGTACATCGTGCAGCCTCATTTCCATAGAGAATCGCCAGGTACATACTTTGTAAATTTCTGTGTGTGTATGTGTAAAGAATTGTAAAAAAAGAAATAGCTGAGCGGAATTTGAGAAACCGGAGATTTTCGGCCTCAGAAATTTATGAAATTGAAGATGGTGCAAACAGCTTAGGCGAAGTAGGTGAGATCGTTGTTGAAGCGGAAATTTCAGCTAATAAAAGCGTAGCTACAGATGCCCCAGATTTATGGGCAAGACAGGAGGGCAACGTTGAACCTACCGCAATTAGGGAACCAGAAAACCTAACCATGTCAACTAACCAATTACTGGTGTTATTGTTAGATGTTGTACGCAGTTTGAAAGCGGATGTTGGTACCGCAGTTGAGATATTAAGTTCAGATTCTAAGGTTGAAAATGTCAAATTGGCGGCAGAAATCATTTCCAGTCTGATCTCTCAATTAACGTCAAAATTCCGGGCAGAGAATCAGAAACTAGCAGAGCAACCGACAGCAAAATTTCAAACGGGAAAAAACTAAATTGAGATAAGAAATACCGCAGAAAATCCAGAGTGACGTAACAAACATGTCACAGGGATTTTTTCGCCTTGCTTAATGATACTGATAAGGAACTGCAACAAGTTAGATGGACAATAGACAATACAAGTGACAGTTTACATGAGAAAATTAATGTTCACATTGTAGATATCAGAAAGGGAATTGAAAGGATTGCCCAAGAAGTGAAAGCTAGATTTAAATCCCTATTTGAAGAAATGAAAAAATGCAAAGGTGACACTGAGAGTGAGGTAATGAGCGTGGGGCAAATTTTCAGCATGTTCAGGGAAGAGATAACCGCAGATCACGCCAGATGGCAACTTAAAGCAGGGACAGATACTAAGAAAGTCAGTGGTAGTGGTGATGGAGGACAGGGTTGCAAAATTTCAAGTAGCGGTAGAAGGAAATAAGTCTGACCTTCATAAGGTACATTCAGAAATTAACACTTTGAAAGCAGAGTCAGCGGCGGGCACTGCCATAGCATATCGATTAGCGGTTACAACGCCAGCGAGTTTAAGGCCCCTGGTGACCGCAACGATCAGCGTGATTTGAACCACTTGACCCAAATTAACCTTTCAGAGGCCTCTAGCCTAAGGATTGTGAATGGTGTGAGTGATAAGCACTGTGCTTCTGGTTCGCTTGCCACACAAAACAGCTGTTACCGACCTCTCCCGGACACTTAACCGCCACTGCGCACCTGTGTACTACCTAGCCGTAAATGACGTGAGACTGCTAGACTTCAGTGACTGTTCTGAAATAAACCCTGTTTTCAGCCTCAGACAGAAGACAACTTTAGCCTGAATTAAGTACCTAGGGACCTGTAGCTAACTTTTGCCATCGGATCACGGACCTCTTAGGGCATTCGTGGTTGATTTCAATATCTCACACACTGACGCGTTATGAAGATTTAAAATCAGCATTTACGCGTCATTTCTGGAGTAGGGAGTCCCACAGCCCAGCAAAGGGTTCCATCTATAGAGATAAACACTCGAAATAATCAGGCGACAAAATGTCCGCTCAATTTTAAGTTCGCCCTACTGGCCACAGATCTAGAACCGAGCGTTCCTCTTTGTTGTCGTGGTTCATATGGTGTAGGTTCCACCAGTACAACCGATGAGGAGACGGATTACTCAGATTGAGTTACACACCTTTATTGATCTTCCAGTACGTTCACTAGTACAGGCGAGTTCACCTTTATTTATCACTGATACATTTACTGGTGGATACAGTTTTTATATTTTTACTTCATGCCAGCTACAACATGGATTCTTGAATCCCTTCTAAATCTCCCAAAGGAATGCCGTCAGTTACGGCAGATCTGCATACTGTGCCCTTGTTTTCTGCTCCCCCTTTGTTGTCTCAAACTTCACGCCTCCCTTCTTTTTTATTTCCCTCTGTCCCTCTACTCATATCGTAGCGAAACTAGAAGGTCAGAGGGTCAGAGGGTCTTTCTCAGGGTGAGGATGGACACACACATATACAAAACAAATGCCCCCCCCCACCTTCCATTGTTCAGCTACAAAACAGGTAACTAAATTGTAAAATCTCCAGAGATTGGAATAACAACTGTTGTGGTGATGCCACAGGATATCCTTTTATTTATTCAAAATTTGAAAAAACATGGCAATCGTTGCCGACATTTTCGAAATATTTGTTTTGATTTAGGATCCAACAACCTCCACCGTGAACGTGATATCATATTAAAATCTGAACACACGATCTAATAGCACTGCCAAATTTGTTTTACGCTTTATTTGGGAAACATAAGTCCTGCACTTAGGACTGAGGTCTAGACTGCCTCTTCTTTTGTTCCTGACAATTTCTACATCACTACGTTACATTGTTCTTACCGTTATTTGAGCTCTGCAAAATGATGTCTCGTTCTTCACATTTCTCTCTTACCTCCCTGCTAAAATGTCTACGAGGACTTTTTTTACTTTCCTTCATTTTTTGTGTCAACGCACAAAGCACTAATCGATTTCAATATATTTTGTCTCTCTTCCCTCTTTTCTTGAAACATAACGCAATCTCATTCCTTTTGTTCTCTGTCCATATGGCTTAGACGTGTACTGCTATTCTTTAATCTTTCATATTACTGGTAAGTATTCTTTGTAGCTTATCCATGTTCGTATCTATCAGCTTCCAGCAAATTTTAAAATGATTTTTAGTCTTCCCTTTATCGTTAATGTTCAATTTAATTCCTATCAAAAGCACTCACTTTCCCTTTGTCTATCAACATCATCCTGCTAGATAAATTTACAAAATCATCAAAGTAAATATCATGGTTCATTTTACCAATACATGAATGATGCATTTCTGAGTAAAAATGTTAGAAGAAAGGCCAACCGGGTAGGTCGCACCTTGCGTAGAAAATGCCTCCTAAAACACGTGATTGAAGGAAAGATAGCGGGAAGGATAGAAATGATTGGAAGATGGGGAAGAAGGTGTAAGCAGCTAATGGAAGACCTTAAAGAAAACAGAAGGTGCTGGAAATTGAAAGAGAGAGCACTAGATGGCACAATGTGGAGAACAAGCTTTGGAAGAGGCTACGGACCCCTCGTAAGACAGACTACAGAATTAATTAATTAATTAATTAATTAATTAATGCAGGAATGAATGTATGAATGAATGAATGAATGAATGAATAAATGAATGAACGAATGAATGAATGAATTAATTAATTAATTAATTAATCAATCCCTATTTTTTTCTATTCTTTTTGGATACAGTCAATTCCGGCTAAACGTTGTTTCTAATCAACTTTTATGGTATCAGGCACACAAAAGTCTGCAGACCGCTCAGACAGCCACATAGTGTTTCAGTCACAATTTGGTAATGACTTTAGTAGGCGGCCCCACGTAAGTAAATATTTATAACTGAAGCCGTGACATCAAGCCCGTTTACTTTTACAACCTGAGTTTAGGATGAGCAGCGCCGATCCAGTGTTCTGTCAAAACATATACAAGTAAAACCTCATTCTTACACACGTGTGTGTTCCATTCGAACTTCGTTTACAAGAGAACAATCAGCCTAATTATTCCATACACAGTACCAAAATCCAGAAGTAGGATAGGATCAATGACGTTTATAGCACACACCATTAATAACACGACACAGAAAATTCCACAAGTACAAACAGACTGTCTTTTATAACGGAGGAGATACTTTTAAAACAGAAGGGGTAAGACTTTCAGTACGAGGGAGGAAAGTGTTTTCTTCAACAACGCAGCCAATATTTCACTGCACAGCGTGGCTGGTACATGAATGAAATATTTTTATGGAGCATCAGCAGAGTGACACTCATCGGAAAAAGCCAAAGAAACGGGAGAAAATTTTGTCCTAGTGCCAAGTTGTCCAATACCATGCCACATGGACTGAGTTGGAATCCATGTTGGACCTCCGCGGTGAGACGCCGACGACTATGGCACGTTTCTGAGACTTAGAAGTAGTACATAATTGATGTCACTGATATAACATACATTTCTAAATGTATTAGTTACATCCATGCAAGCTATTCGAACTTGTAGAAACAACACGCATTTCAAAGTTGTTCTGACCTGTGGGAATTCTGTGGTGGCATGATGCCAGTTTCCTTTATAGTCTGTCATGTAAGTGTATTGACGTGTATACGTTTCTGTAAGCTATTGTGTCCCAACACGATAGGATGAAAGAACTAGCAACCTAAAATAAAATATTCAGAGGGGCGTACGGTTCATCTGAAGCCATCGGCAGGACTTGTTACTTTGCTTGAGTAATGCTGTAACATAGGCTACTTCCTGCTTACTTGTCTGGTCAGGATCGATATGCGGGGACTCTGACATTCTTTGCGAGTTGTGGGTAACAACGGACTAAAATACTTTTCAAAACGTTATAGACTGTATTATGTCAATTTTTGCTCTCAGCAGTGTTCTATGATTTCAAATTGATGAGTTTTTAAGTTTTTTGTTGGCGAATATGAAGATTACTGTCCCTTTTATATGATTTCGTGTAGTCTGGTACGTACCAACATTTCGAAAAAGATTTCTACATCTATTTTCAAAGTATAGATATTCTATCCTGACTCTAGGCAGAGCAGGTTCATCTTAAACGTCGGTAGATATCTACACATCACATCCCAGACGACCACAAGATTGATCAAGTATTTGTCTTTTGAAAGTTATGAGTTATTGTTTTTGTAGAGGTTAATAATCACTTTAGACAAATTTAAAATTCTTACTATTAATTTTAGCCGGTCCCCGTGACCGCGGTGTCTAAGGCGTAGGTCTGCGGCCAAGCCCTTGCTGGGATAGTGGGTTCGAATCCTACCGGGGGTATGGATGTTTGTCTCTGGTAGAGTGTGTTGTGGGGAAGAGGCCTCTGCGACGGCCCGATCCCTTGTCCAGAGGAGTCCTACCGACTGTGGTGTGTGTTTGAGTGTGATCAAGTGAAAATAAAATCCCTCTACACCTACTGTGAACAAGTAGGTAGGAGAGGGAAGGACTACGAAAAGAAACTATTAATTTTATATTTAATAAATTGCCAACCGTTATATCCACCCTCTGCACAAATAACTCTTAGAATTGTCTTTCTTATTTTTCTGCCCTTTATACCTGCGTAAGAGACCAAATACTAAGTCCGAAAACTAAATCACCGTTCTAGGTATACGGTTGAAGTTCTTAGTAATTACATTGTCTAATTACGTGTCAACATCCACCTGAAAAAGCAGTTGTTAATAGTAATTCATGAGCAGAATATTAAATTGGATTCTGATCTTCTCACTAAATTGAATGTAACATGGATATGCAGCAAACGCACGATTCTATTAATTTTCTGCTTTCACAAATATACATTGCCGGTATTTAACCTGCTTTGTTATGATACAGCCGCTTAAAACTGGGCTAGATAACCGACTTTTCGAAAGTGTCTTACTTCTCTTCTCTCTGTTTTGAAGACTGATGCAGCAGTGCAGCCAACTGTCATGCAGCGCTACCACCCAGGAACAAGATCGACAGCAGTAGGATCATATTTCCAGCAAATTATAAATTACTTCTAAAACATGGGGCACTTTACACGTAGTTGATTACATTCCAGGCTACGATACTGAACCAACGTACTTTTGTGTAACAAGAATCTGTTACGTGTAAAAAAACCGGGAGCAATTTGGAGAGTTAGAATGCTCGAGCTGATATGTGAGCCCCTTCTGTGATAAAATAGTTTAATGGGAAATACCTTCCCGTGTGCACACTTATCAAAAACCTAACCTCTCGTGTCTTATTACGTGAAAAACATTCAAGTAATCTGTCTGAAGCAGGACGTCTAGACAGTTTAAAGAGACTCTACGTACATTCATTTCGAATGCCAGTCACTAATGAGTAGTTGTCTCAAACGTAACACACTTCCTGGTAGCCGTTCCTGTAACATTAGAGAACCAAACGTCCACAAATGTATTTCGGATTTTCTTCGTGTTTTCTAGCTGAAGTCACGAACACATGTCTTCTACAGGTTACAGCTTTTACTCTTTATGACAGCATTTTTACCCATTTTTTTTAGTGGTGAATGGCCCCGCAGCAGACGCTGCGGACGCACCACAGCCTTGAGGCTTCTTGTGCAGCCCTTTGAAGAAGATGACGATGATGATTATCATTTTTTATACATTTCCTAGTAATGGAGCACCAATGGAATGAAATTGACAGGGGAAAACCGAAGTTCTCGGGGAAAAACCTGTCCCAGTGCCACTTTGTCCACCACAAATCCCACATGGACTGGCCCGGGATCGAACCCGGGCCTCCGCGGTGGAAGGCCTGCGGCTAACGGCCTGAGCCATGGCACGGCCTACCCCATTCAATATTATACAACTTCTACAGTTTAGATTCATTAAAAAATACAATACGTTTGAGTTTACCACACCAAGTAATACTCTGCCAAAGTTATGTCACATAGCTACGTAAACATTTCACACACCAAAATAAATGTGCACTCATAAAGATGAATTCGTAGTCACTCTTTCAAATGGACGCCATGTTATAACTCCTATGTTTTATAGAAATGTTTTCGTAACGACTATTCCACATTGAAATCCCCTAATCAACTCCGTCTGCAGAAATTAATATTTCTTCAGAAAATCAACGAAAAATGGAATTTATTTTTTTTATTTTTGCCAGTATTAGTGTTGGCCAGTGGGCCGTATCCTGAAACAGAGCAATATACTCCACACATTCACACGCGATTTCTATTTTCAAATTCCTGTAAGAGTATAGTTTGCTGCATCATATACGAAATATTTTGGAAGAGAGATACTCGCGCCGTGGTTGAATTTATATTTCCACTTGAAAACTGAAAGCCATTTCAATAATATATAACAATTTAATCCGTAATTTACCAAAGACACTGACAGTCAATCACAAAGACAGGAAGTAACACCTGTTTGTTGGGAGCAGCTTAAAAAATACATAAATACACAACGAGGGAGAAAGTAACAAATATGTAATGTTGAAGGTGCTGCCTGTATTAGAGTAATCACAATACTTTGTATGGTCAACATACAACACTGGGTCTCTAAATCCGCCCTTGGCAGCCCTTACAAATTTATGCTGTCTGCCTTCTCTTAAATTTACACAAACTTGATTCTGCATCATGTTTGTTCTATAGTGTATCTCTGTATATTACTACACATTTAATGACCCTTGGTATTACTATCTAAAAATGCACGTCGGTTTCGCAGCAACAAACAACACACACAGCGTCGAAGCCATGTATCATACAACCAACTCACTTTTCCCCTCTTTCGAAACAACAGGCAGTAACATAAACAGCATTTGCTAGGCCAGCCCTAGCGACTATTATAAATTAGCATTACATTACAGTACAGTGGGTTTATATTTAATATACGCGACTTTGTTCGTCACTTAATGGCTTATGTTAAAGCTAGTACCCTTAGATGAACTACCATTACAGTTAAATATTACGCACAGTGGGCAGGTTAACGTACGAAGGGTGTGTTATTGCACCATAGAAACGTCAACAAACTTTCAAATTGAGCAAGGGGAACAGGGTTAAATTGTTAGCTTATTTTAAGTAGGCCTATGTGCTAATTAGTGCAAAGTTCGATGACTTTCTGAGTGACGTTGACATTTGCGACGTTTTTACATCTACTTTCTTGTACAAATATTTTTTTCTGCTAAACATTATAGAACACACTGAACCACCTCAAACAGCAAATATTTCCCTCTAAATGACTATATCTTATGTAAATAAGAGCATTTACTACATTATTAATTTTATTAATTTATTGCTATTATGAAAATGTTATTGATACGAATTTTGCAAGAGGAATTAAATAAATATTTTTTCTTGTTCCATTAAACCCAGTTCTGTGAGACAGTTTTAAGGGCAGTAAAATAATTCTGTGTTTAAACTAGTATTGTGACTGAAATATTGAAGGCACTTAAGTCCGAGTTGCAATAAAATAATCCCTAATATTTTCGCTGTTAGATTTTTTTGCAAGAGCACAAGGAAGCTTATAACACATCCAAATATCTTCTCCGAATTTGTCATAGGGAACAAAATGTTACATCAGGTTTTTAAAGCCAGAATTCGAACCCAACTGACTTACAGAAATTTAAAAGGACAACTGCAATCTGCGTACTACTGTAAACACATCTTGTTTAAAACAATCTGCCAAAAATAATGAAACCTACAAATATTATTATCGGTGCTATGCGCTACAAGAAAAACAAAATATATATATATATATACATACACACACACATATATATGCATATATATATACACATATATCCATATACCACTGGGCTTTATAAGTAGCAGGTAATACAAGTATTGTTGTAGTAACCAGTAGTCCCTTTGTATTTATGTATATGCGGTATGCTTCGAATCAAAATAAGCTCATCTTCCGCTCGAACAAGTTTTGCGCCTAAAATGGTGAATATAAAGATGCAGGTTTATCGACGTTTTCTTATCTCGGTAACAAATCAATCTGGATATTTTTCTATATTCTACACTTAAACAATAGCATGAAGCTCTTTCATTTTAACATGTACAGAAATACAAATTCATCAATCGACTGGTACTAATTACACAGTTACTGACCTCGTGGAATTCATTTTGCCGGTTACCATAGTTATGAGAACCCACCAATCTCACAAAAAATTTTTTCTTCGCTTGAATCACTAAGATAATAATTAACATTAAAATAAAAACGATTTTTTTTATTCTGAGTCACTGTGGTATAAAGACTTACACACATACAGATAACTTGCCCTTTGATGCTTCCTATGCACACAAACCATCTTTCTGTCATGAAGGTCAAACCCGTACTAAAACTGCAGCAGTTTAAACACAACAGAGTATTGCTAACTATCAATAAGCTTTTCAAATTTACCTTCTTGAACTCACAGTTGAAAGACGTTTGGATTGCTTGACGAATGAACTAGAACATGGCCGAAGGTATAACGGGACCGAGTCGGAATTTTCGTGGTGACGAAGGAAGAATTCATAATGACGATGCAATATACTATATACACCTGCTGGTGCTCTCTGTCTCCGCTGGGAACTACCAGTACCTAAGAGCCCTCATTCACGAATCGTTGCACTTCAAGCAGCTGTACTGGGGTTCACACAGCGGCAAGTGTTCAAAATATGAAGCACGCTTTCTACTGGTATATGACACCGTGTAGTTTGAAAATATCTACTGACTTTCCAGGTAAATGAGAAGTCTTTTTTAACGACGGTCTCAGTTACTATGATTACGTAGCTTCCACTGTATGTAAATAAAGTATGTGTATACATTATTCGTGGAATTATACTGACAGTGGGACCCGCAGTATTCGTACTAAAGCCACCCCTACTGCCACATCTTCCACAAAGCCCAGCACTTCCGTCTTTAAAACAGACAATATAGCGGGAGGCACTACTTTCTCTGCAGAGTCAGCATTTTTGTGTCATCCTAGGTGCGTTACGTCACAGGAAATATTATCTTTGCAGCGGTATGAAACTGATAATTCTTAGCTATCGTGTTATCTTTTTTACGTAAAACAAAGATTTAAAAAACATGGTAATAAACACTCTAATGCCAACAATTATTTTCTGACTTCGATGTACTCGTATACATGGCACACGGGCAGCAGATGGTACACAACAGACTTCCACTTATTCACCACTGACACTTAAGCATCTGTCCCAACGTGGCACCAACACTGTGTTTCGGGGTAGAAGAAAATGGGGATGAGCGTCTCTATCTTGGGGGTGACAGGTGGCTTTACATCGGCGTCTGTTGCAAATTATTTGCCACTCAAATACTTCTTAAGGTTTCTAAAGAAATATAAATCTCTGGGCCTATAATATCAATCAGATGTTTAGCTGCTTGGAGGTTGTAGGCCACCCTATCTGCTGTCGCTATCTCGCGTGCAGTCAGAATGAAGCTCCCGGGATCACGGTGAGTTTACCTTTTTTTTTTCTGTCTATTTCAAGTGACAAATGTAAATTATTCTAAAGATAATCGAATCTCGGATTAAATCAGCCAGTATCAGCATCACCGCTTTTTGATATCGACCATTTAATGACCCCTTCCACATTAAAATATCTGACGAGGTTTCTTTTCTGGGGAATACAAGTAGTCTTGCAGATAAAGGAACCGCTCAATTCCATTTCACGCCACATTGAGTTTATGGAGCTATACATCCATTACCCAATACGTCTACAAGTGCTTAATCAAAAATAATAAATCCTTGGCAAAAAAAATCACAAAATTGACGTACTAAGACGGGATTCAACCTGGGCATTACTTTGCATGTGCATTGAAAAAATACTTCGTATCGTAGTCTACTGTCTGCAGGATAAGTCGGGTGGGTGGTGACAAGGAGCGACAAAAAAGAGAACTGGACAAGCTAATAGACAAAGTGGTGGAGAGAAACATCCTCTTTCAGTACTTATTCAAAGAGAGAGCTAGGCTACATAAGACTGTCTTACTTCTCTTTATTCTGCAGACTAAAATTCATGGGTTGGTTTGCAATCAAGCACAAATATAAACTTCAAGGTTCCTACCTACTCAGTGGCCATCCGTCCAGCTGCTCCAGTATCATCGAAATACAATGTCTGCAAGCAATTTTAAACTATCTAATAATTTAAGATTACTGTTGTCTGGAATGTGGCATCAAGCACTATAATTACGAGGGCCAACCAGAAAGTAAACTTATAAGGGCACAAAATTTCGTAATCAAAGAACACTGAAACATAAGGCCTACAAAAACACTAAACACCAACAAATGCACAAATAGAGTTTTATCATCAATTCTAACACACTCTTACATGTTTCGACCCTGCTGGGTCATCTTCAGGGAGAACTTTTTGTTGTCGTTACACTAAGGTTGCACTTTATAGTTGAGTGAGAATGTGCTGTTGACTCTGTACCGCGTTGTTTTTGGAGGCAGCGCAGACAGTTCACGCCTCCAAAAACAACGCGGTACAGAGTCAACAGCACATTCTCACTCAACTATAAAGTGCAACCTTAGTGTAACGACAACAAAAAGTTCTCCCTGAAGATGACCCAGCAGGGTCGAAACATGTAAGAGTGTGTTACAATTGATGATAAAACTCTTTTTGTGCATTTGTTGGTGATTAGTGTTTTTGTATAATATAGTGCACGGGCATAGAACGCATTAAATAAGGCCTACAGCCCTGATGCGGCGCAGAGCGGTTGTCATGTGTTTCCAGCGTTGAAACAAAATCTTGGTGGCCGCAAATTTAAAGGTGTTCAAAACGTGGAGGAAGTTGTGGAACGAAGGATGAAACCACATAGCACGATTTTCTAGCAGGATGGAATCTAAAAGCTCAAAGCATGATATGAAGCTGCATCAGTTATGGCGGGGACTATGTGGCGAAGTAATGTGACAGCAGTACAATGAAGTCTGAACTGTTGCTATTACAGCTGCAAAAAAAATCTCAAAGTAAACGCAGGGTAAACTTATTTTCTGAACAACTGTCATGGCTGCCACATTCCACCCCCCAGGAAGTCACTTATCAGAAGATGGAAATATTCCAATCACGTGACCTGTGAATGAGACAGTGATCACCCTATCACGCCGAATTCGACTCCGCACTAATTAATCAGTTGGTGGAAGCTCATCCGTAACGGAATAAAGTATTTGACACAATAAGTATTGTGCAGGTATTGTAACTCCTCTAAATATCTAAGAAGAAAACTCAGACCAAATATATAAAGAATTCTACTAAAAACATAGGACTGCACTTGGACTGTTTTTGCAGCAGAAGGCGGACACTTTACAACGCAGGCACTCTCGTAACAAGACGTGGCTACAGTTCGACAAACTTTTAATGGAGTTCAGGAATTCTATAAATATTGAATTATGAGTGGTATGCAAGCTGTCCCAACCCACCAATTTCCCACTCTCGCTACCATAACTGCTCTTGGGTGTTTGTAAATATGACGAAAAAGTAAAAATTTGTAAAATGGACAACGAAGTGAATATTCTTGCACAGACACTAAAATCATAAACATGAACTGTTACACGGTGTCAGAAATAAAATTGTACCTATATTTTTTAACACACAATATACAAAATACATGGCTATACGATTTAATTTGTTCAGCGAATTTTGAATGGATAAAGAGAATAGTGCTGACGGACATACCTTAAATGTTTTATGAGTATAAACAGATGTATAACAGTAAGTTAAAATGGTCTAGACTTTATAAAACGAAGAAATATGAAGCTTAAAATCTGTACAGACTTACAAACATTCTATGCTCTGTCTCTTCAATGCCGTAAATATAAAACTGTAGTTAGGTTCTATGTAATTCATATGATAATCGTGCGGAATTCAGTAAGTGCATGTAAATGTTGCGTTCGCGATCGGTTTAAATTCTCTTGCGTGGATTTTTAAAGTGATCATTAAACACTTGAAAACTATAGAACAGAAAATATACTTGTAAAAATCTCGTTCTTAACAAAACTGTCTCATAGCAAAATATTTTACCTGTACCCGACATGTTCTTTTCGGAAAGCTTAGAATTGTTTACTTTATCCAGAAATTCCCTTCCTTTTACGAAAATGAAATACAGCCTAACCCTCTTATAACAGCGTCTGTTTATATGATGCCTCGTCTACACTGCCAGATTTCCTGTGGTACGAATATATTTCACACTGTTAACCATGACAGTATACTCCTCGGTTATAACAACACTCGTTTATAGCGATACAGAGTATTTAGTACCCTTCATGATGGTTACAACAGTGTTACACTCTACTGATTTCAGGTTCTCGCCCAAAAGCCCCGTTTTCTACCCTAAGCCAATCCATGTGGGATTTCTTGTGGACAAAGTGGCATGGAAACACGTTATTCTCCGATTTCTCCCTCTCTGTCCTGCACTAACAACAGTTCGCCACCGGATATTAATCCAAACCAAAATAATCCACTCCGTAATGGCACATTCTGTTTCTTTAAGACCAGTTTCAGTGTTGTTGTGATGCATGCGGTCCAAATGATATCTTGTCTTCCGAGGCTTCTGGTCTAAACTGTGTAAGACTTTATGCCTCCTGTGCGTACTACAATCCGCGCCAATCACCATTAAATATTTCTACATGACTTCACCTGTAGATGACATGTGAACTTATTTTGTGCGTTGTATTTTCATTTAACCAGCACACGTACTTCCTACTGATCCCAGAGGCATTAAGGAAACTTTATTTACTGACAGTCAAAATAAAAACAGCTTTAATTGCTAAACTGGGCTCACTTCTGGACTCAATCGTTCCAACAAGCATGGATGTGCTGTGCATCACAATTTCATGTATGATACGCGGAACTATTTGTTCTCCTTTAGAAGAGTAAAGGGCAAGAAAAATTTACGTGTAATTTTCTCTCTGTATTCTTAATTATTTTATTAAAATATTCAGGTCAAAATTAATTACGTGGTACATTCCAAACGGTAATGTTAGCACTGAATGCTACAATATTTACTACCGTGTTCTCTGTTCAGAGCCGTCACCTTACCAATCAACTGCGTGATCTTACTTTGCGAAAACGTAGTTCCTTCTGGCTTCTTTGGTGAAAGCTAATGCCAACTGAAATGTGGACATATTTGATATTGGTGCATACTCCTAGTGGCCTAGAAATGTCTGTATCTCTAATACCACTTAATTCTATATACTCTATCTGTGTGGTCACTATTCAAGACGCAAAGGTGAGAATATCTGATGCACACTTATTGGACATACCGGGTTCGATACCACTTCATGAATAAAACAAGCTTAGCATCACGACACGCAGTCGGTTAAGATCTGAAAACTCGTGGATTGTGTGGAAATTCTTCTGTAGCAAAGGAACAGCTACCTAAATAATGCAGAATTATTTCGTAATCTTTGGTGAAGTAGTGTGCTAGCGTTGAAAGCACAAAGTACATAGTGAAAGTCTCATGTCTTGAGGAGAAGAATACACAGTACAGCAGCTGCCTAAATAATTCAAAACAATTTCTTCGGGACTGGTGAAACGTTGTGCTTCACAGAAATAGCGCACTGCTATATGGAGCAGAGATCACATTGTATATTGCTATGTGTATTCCAGTAGAGGGACCGGCGGGCCAAAAACGACCTTATTGAGAAGTGTATTTTTTGGCAAAATAAGGTGAACAAAATAAAGATTGGAGCAGGTTAGTGAGGCAGAATATAAGGTGGATGTTAAAGTCACAGGGTCCAGAAACAACCTAATGTATAGGAGTACCTACTGGTTTAAAAAAATACAATTTGCAACAGTTGACGGCAAAACATGATAAAATCCAGAGAATAAAGAAGAACTAGATGAAAGTAGGAGTAGTGTCCTTCAATCACAACATCCTTTACATGTTGTAAATTTTACTGCAACATGCCTCGGCCCATATACATAAAACAGCCATTAGCGGGTTGACACGGTACCAAAGAAACGTTGCTCTGTATGGCACATAAATTATTTTATACTGTCCTTATATATGGTTGAGATCTGAACTTACATTACCATAAAAGGCACGCGATAAGCCGAAACCATAAATTTTATAATTGTATCACACGGACATGAGAAAATGATATGTCATGAACGACGTTAAACATTCCTCGTTATGTATTTTCACTTGAGAAATGCCTCTGACTTTCTCATTCCTCTTTTCTTGTCATTTCATGCGGTCAGTTGTTCTCTGTCATACACGTACTCTTAATCACTGCTGCTTTAACGATGCTTTCCAAGTGCCATTGCTTTATGCCCATAGAATATATGTAATTATAAAATTTATTGTTTCGATATATCCTGTGTTCTTGGGACAATGTGAATTGAGATCTGAACGTATAAAAGGAAAATAAAAAGTTCCTGAGGAGTCATGCATAGCAACGTTTGTTTGGTACCTGCTCAGCCTGATAATGGCTGTTTGTACATGGGCCGACACATGTTGCAGTAAAACTTTACAACATGTAAAGATTTGTCGTGACTGGCGTTTGCTACCCTTACTTCTACATGTCTTCGTCACAGAGAAGTGTGCCACTCAAATATGAAACCGTACATATTCAGTAAACACTTGCCGTCCTACACAAGTTTACAATGTAATTACGCAATAGGTTACGGCTTATTTATCAAGCAATCATCAGGGCTAAATCTCAGAATTTATTAAATATTTACAACTGTAAATAGGAGTGAGTTCTTTCCCGTTACAAAATACTCATAATAGTGAAATATTGAAAAGTAATGCAGGAAGATTTGGCAGGTTTTTTATAAATGTGTAATATTATAAAAATACAATATAAGGGATAAAAATTGTTAAAAATATTTCTGAAATTATTAAAAAATAATTTGGTAGGTGGTGTAATTCCAATATGCTGTGTACATTACCGGATCATATTTTAAGGCACAGGAAACAAAAATATGTGTGCTGAGTAGGCCTACTGCTTATATGAAGGCCGAATGTGAGTGAAACCCCCGATATCAATCATTCTGGTAGTTCCTTATAGATTAATGAATATTATTTCTTTCCCGTGTTTTACCGTTCTGATATAGGATGGTATCTGTAAAAATTAAAGGATGCTCTACAGTGTGGTTTGGAAATGTACCGAATTTCGTAATGTTAAATAATAACGACAAGTAGAAATATTTATATACTCACATGTTCTTGAACATTGTAGACTGTAACACATTAATATTTCGATGTGCCTTGATGGATGTCAATGCTATCGTAATATTTGCGTTTGAATCGGCGTACACCTCGTCGTGTTTAAGAGCCTGCTGCAGAGCAGTGGCAGTAGGCACTGAAACGGAAAGACGCTAGTCAAATGGCCTGCTCCTTTTACACAACCTTGTTTGTTCCGTTTCCATCGCGAAGGTCCACTGAAAGTAAGATTTCTTCCATAATCGAATCATTCCCTTATTCAAGACTAAACGTGTGGAAAAGTATTTAAAGACTACAGAGTAGGCTCGTACGGAACGACACGTTCTTTGCCTGAATATTATCTAAGCTGACGAAAGGGAAAGCTGTAAAGTGTTAATTCTAGAAACTTTTAACAATAACGTTTGAAATCCATGATTTAAAATTACTGACATAGTAGTTGTCTGAAATTTTTCAGAAAAAGAAAATATCGCTATTAATACAGCATCTTGAAATTTTGTACTACTAAGCAGCATATGTTGTATTCAAATATTCAAGTAAGCACAGGTTAAGAACATTTAAGAACTTTATCTGAAATCTTTACAGCTTTGTTGCCAACAATCATGCAAGTTATAAAGTGTGTCTTCTGGGTTCTTACACGGTATAGGACAAAAAGTTTGTTTCGACCTTTCAAAGAAACATGCTGCCTGCATCCACAGGGTGAAGGAATCTTGTCACGTGAATGCTGAAGTGATTGGAAGAAGAAAATCCTTTGATTACATAGAAAGGTTGCAAGAATTGTGACTAGTCAGGGCTACGATAAGGTAAAAGGGGACACATGTCGTACGGAATTGAGAGTCCGAGGTGAGAAAAGCAGGGTAAACTGAGTCACTCTGAGAAAGGAGGTAGAAAGTTCTTCCAAAACGTAGGAACAAACTTATTAGCCAGCAATGTGTAGTAACCTAGCAGTCAGGCTCCGACATTTCTTCCACGCCTTCTTGGAGTATTAACTGACTGCAATAAGGTGACGAGGGCGTCACATGGATCGACTTCGTCCACATCTCCCAGTTACACTTCCGCCTGCAGCGCGCCTGTCTATATTAACTAACTGTCCACACGAATGTTGGTAGTGGCAAACTTGGGGAGCGACAAGAACTTTTGTGTTGGCTGACGCGGACAGGAGGGAGCCTGAGGGAAGTAAACCTTTAGCAACTGACGTAGAAGACGCGAACGTCGTTATCCCCACCAGTAACGGGACTTCCTTCTGTGACCTCGCAATAAATAACATGCATTGCTTCAAAGTTCTTCGGCTGTTTGAGAAATGTCAAAATTTATCCATATTATGACAAATACATAGAACTCTCAATATATGTATGTAGCCTTATAACATTACTCGAAAACGCAGGTATCTTTGAAACATCAATCACTCCGCAGGCTGTCGTTAAGAGAGGCCCATAGCATCTTCCAATGCGAGTTCTCCACAGAGTGCCATACAGTGCTTCCTTATTAAGTTTCCAGTATCCTCTCTTTCCTTAAGGTCATCTGGCAGCTGCTTGCATCTTGTTCCTCGTCTTCCCGTCAGTTCTGTCCTTCCTTTATCTTTTCTTCCTACGCAAGCTGTGACCAGCCTTTTAGCCTTTCTCATTTTTACTGTACACACAATATTCCTTTCTTTCTTGATTCTACCTAATAGACTACTTCTCCATTTTTCACACCATCCCTCGAACTGATGTCCTTCATCCTTCTCCACCATCTCAGTTAAAAAATGTTCCAGATATTTATGATCTATTTTCGAAGTGTCTAATTTTCAGCACCATACACAGCTGTGCTCAAAATTTAGCACTTTACTTTTTCTTCCTCAAATCCGAATCCAGTTTGTGGTTGAAAAGAGCCTTCTTCTTGTCGAATGTTGCTTTTACAATCTTTGATTTGTTTTCACGTGTATGTCTTGCATTATTTGTTATCATGCTACCCAAGTAGCTGAAAAATTCCACATTCTCAGGTTGTCTTTGATCCACCGTAATCTCTACTTGGGAGGTTGCCTTGAGATTCTCATTGCTTTTTTGTTTCTTTCCCCGTGCATTTTCACACCACAGCATCTTCCAATTTCGGTTTGCCTATCAATCATGCCCAGTAGTACTTTTTCTTTTATACAGCCAGTAACACCAAGTCATCTGCATATTTCAAAGGGTGAATTACTTGTCCTCCTATTGGGAATCTCGAAAATCTTCAAGAGCTTCCTTTTCAAGGTACTCGCTGTATAATTTAAATACAGTCGGTGACAAAGAGCAACCTTGTCTGACTTCTCTTCCAGTCTTCACAAGTTTTGTCTCCCCTTGGCCCAGTCATACTTTAACTCTCTGGCACATGTACAGTTCCTTGATCAGTCTCATTTCGCGCCAGTCGATATCAGTTCCCACTAGGATCTGCATAAGTTTGGTCCATTTTACATGGTCAAATGCGTTCTGGCAGTCTATGAAGCAAGCACATAGTTCTTCTTCTATGTTCAAAGTTCGTTCGGATATTATTCTCTGCACCCCAATTGCATCCCTAGTTCATTCCCCTCCTCTAAATCCAAACTGATCTTCTCCAGGTACGTCCTCAATTTTATTTTCAATAGTATTTTCGCTACTATGTTTGCTGCATGCGCGATGAGATTGATTGTATCAGGGTTGTTGCATTTCGTAGACTTAGGCTTCTTCTTTATGGCAGTCTTTGTAACGTCAATTAAACCCTCTGTCCACGCTCCAGTTTCAATTATCTTGATGATAAGTCTTGTCGTCAGTTTAAGACCATCTTCTCTCAACAATTTAAGTGTATCCCCAGGTACATCATTTCCTGTAGCCTTCTTATCCTTTACCTCCTTCGGAAGTTTTTTCACTTTCACTGCGTAAGATGGAAAGGACTTTCTCCTCTGCATCTACTGCCTCTTCAGCTTCAACTTCTGAGTTTTCTGGCCGATCAGCTCGTTCGTAGAGCACTGTCATAAAAGACTTTCATATTTTCAGTACTGTAAGACCAGATAAATTACGCTTGAATTTATGAAAATTATGTTTGTTATGTTTGAAACTATGTGTCGAAAAATTGCCGACGTGTTTGCTGCACGAAGCATACGAAGTTAGCAAAATACGGCTAATGGAAAATACCATTAGGCAGGGTCGCAAATTGTGGAAGTTTCAAAGAGGGTAACAACTTCAAGACCATTATTTTCTTCATGATAGATGCCCGCTTGTAAAAGCATCTCACAATCCATTTTTAGCTCAGCAATTTTAGGAGAAGGGGGCATTTTGCTTTAAATTGAGGGAAATTTTCTTTTAGTACCTAAACCAGTAGATACGTATCGTCAGAGTAATTTTACAGCTTTTGGTCACAATTCACGCAGCACACTTAAATTATGGCGTTAAAATTTTATTCAATCAAATATTCACTAATTCGTATCCTTCATGGGCCCCGGAAGTTCACAGTCCCATCACTAGAACCCACCCTGCATCAGACGAATCCAATCAAATCCTCAATACATGTTTCGTTAAGACTCACCGTAATCTCGTTTTTCCATCTAGCCTAGATCCAACTTCAGCCTTCCGTACTAAATTGGAAATTAAAGACAAAATGTGCCGCTATTGGCAACAGTGTCCTGAATAAAAGAGGATGCAATCAGCTATGTTCTCGTACTTCCAATTCCGTTTGTATCAACCTGTTAAGTTTGAATTACGACGTCTTTGGAAGCAGAACTCTTTTAAACTTTCCTTTCCTGTTTTTCCAAGCCATTACTTTTCCATTGTCCAGACTTCGGTACATACAACACACCTGCTCTCCTATTTCACACTGAATGACGAAGGATATCACTGAGTTGTTTCACTGGGTTTTATAGAACATAGAATATCATCGTAAAACGTGAAGTTACGTCAATTTTTATTCGCCTTAATCAGTCCACAATATTACTCTACACTTACTCATCGGTGACTAAATACACAAAGAAAATAACACGTAGCCATATTCTAAATTTCTGAAATAAAGAGACAAATGCACCTAAGGAGTGCAAACCGTAATTTTAACGTTTGTCTCAATGGCCTGCGAGAGAAAGAAAGAAATCAAAACAATTACTGAAACTGGCCGAAGTGTCCTCTGCTATTTCCAGTCCAAACTGCCCTTCTTTATATATTTTTGTTACAAATCTGGTCTCTTTCTTACTTACATGATGAATCTCAAGACCTGACTCAGCCAGAAATGAGTGCCTTGAAACTTGGGGTACACTACGAAAGAAGTACTTCAAAAGCATTTCAGTTCTTCGAAACCATTTTGTAGCCTATTATTTAGGCTTTACTTTGCCCCCATTTACGAAATTATGCTGTACTTACTAGAAAACAGGATTACATAAGTTTAATCCCTTGAAAACTAGAATTCATCTAAATTACGTACAAAATATTAGTTCCATAACACTAATAATAAACACAGTCCGACACACCGCAGCATATATTTATTCTGCACACCACACCATTTTACTCCGAGGTTGTGCCAATATACTACATGTTTCGGCTCGGCCGAGCCATCATCAGATACATGTATAAATGTTAAAAACACAGATCCTTAATAAATAATATAAAAAATAGTATAAGAATAGTACAAAAGCATTAGTGAAAACTTCACTACTCCACTGTTTTTTAGACTGTAAAACCGTTCAGAGAAAAAACGGGAGTAATATAACCCTAAGCTAATACAGTGATTGATCCAACATCCATTCTTATGCCGGGTTTTTTTCATAGATTAATCGAAGACGTTTCAGAAGATAGTTCTCATTTAGTCTTGACGCTGAGTCCCATTTTTCTTGAAATAGGTAAGGTTGGATCCAGTTTGGCTATGCGGGCACCCCAAAACTGTGAAGTAACTCAGTAACATGTCTCGGGATTCCTGTTGACAGTGTAGGTGTTTTAATTTTAATTTTTAGGTAAACTTGGCGACTTTGTAGAAATGTTTTTGGATCAGCCTGCAATGAAGGAAAAATTAAAACACCTACACTGTCAACAGGAATCCCGAAAGATGCTACTGAGTTACTTCACAGTTTTGGGCTGCCCTCACAGCAAAACTGGATCCAGCCTTATATATTTCAAGAAAAATGGGACTCACCGTCAAGACTAAATGAGAACTATCTTCTGAAACGTCTTCGATTAATCTACGAAAAAAACCCGGCATAAGAATGGATGTTGGATCAATCACTGTATTAGCTTAGGGTTATGTTACTCCCGTTTTTCCTCTGAAAGGTTTATTAGTCTAAAGAACAGTGGATTAGTGCAGTTTCCACTAATGTTTTTATACTATTTTATACTATTTTATATTATTTGATTAAGGATCTGTGTTTTTAACATTTATACATGTACCCATGATGGCTTGGCCGAGCCGAAACATGTAGTATACTGGCACAACCATGGAGTAAAATGGTGTGGTGTGCAGAATAAATATATGCTGTGGTGTGTCAGACTGTGTTTATTGTTACTGTAATTGAAGTAACACAGCGGGATGACCCAAGTTAAGAAAATATTAGTTCATAATGCATAGAAAACAAATTCCCTTTTTTTAATAACGACGATCCCCTAAACGTTCCTTATGCAAAGGGTATTTCCTTGACTTGAGTACCATGAAAACATATACATATACTGTGTGGGAAAATGCAGAATTTCTTACTGGTGCAGCAGTGGTATATACAATGACCACTGAGTATTAAGCTGTCAGTATAAAATTTATGTTCATTATTACATTGAATTGTTGTATGGCATAGAGTACATATTATATAAAATATCTAAAAGAGTACCGCTTTTATTTAGATTTTAAAATGTAAATAACATGCTGCAGAACTGCTGAAATAAGCGAGACAAATATAAGTAATGAAAAGTTAATTACTTAGCAGACTAGATATAAATACACAGATGTAACATTGCTAATGATAAATAAATAACGTTCAACTGTTTCTTCCATTTGTACGAAGCAAGAGTATTAAAAGTATTATTAGATTTAAGAGATGAGTCACAAAAGATTTTACTGACGTAATGTACGACGTAAGACACGTTGCGCACAGACGTACAGGGCGGCGTCCTGAATGCCATTACAACTGCATTAAACACAGGAAAATCAAAAGCAGAAAGTTAATAAGGTAAAATAAACTGTTTTCAACGTACAAATTACGACTGCAATAAAAAGTGCATCACTTACTTTCAGTCAAAACCAACGTCCCTTAAGCTTCTCACTGTCACGTATTCAAGAATTTTATAACTCTTCTAGCCCAGTTGCAAAACTGAAGAGCACGAAACCTTACGCTCAAAAATATCCCCTCCGCTCTGTAACGTTAGTTTTATACAGGCGTACCAAGGCCTAAATTTCCCAATATATATGCTTCACGCTTTGTTGGTGAAATACAAGTATTCTTCAGATCGCGTTACGTGCAATGTACTGATTAATGAAGGATGTTAGATATGTGAGAAGAGATTTATATTTGCTTAGAAAGACAACCTTCTGTCGCTCTTCCTATGTGATGTTGTAAATATAATACTTTTTTGCACGTCTGTGTGAGTACATAAAATTATATCCCTTTACGTTACTAATTCTAATGAGGTTCAGATGTAACTGATTGTATCAAATGCTTTCATTTTAAAATCTCCCGTGCAGAAACAAGTGTGAAGCTGTTAGTGCACGACCGAAGTGCAGTCAGCACGAAAGTAATGAAACGTAAATGAAGACCTGGGTTTACCGGACTGACTTTGAGAACGCGTATCTTCAATACTTCCGAAGAAAGGCGTAGACGTACACAAAAGCACGCAAAACACTTTTGACCACTTGGAAGAATGTGACGTAGATAGGAGGACAGTGCTGAAATGGATCTTCAAAAATACGATAATATAAAGTGGATTGGATTAATTTGGTTGAAGACAGGGAGAACTGGCGCGCTGTTGTGGAAATGTTGGCTCCCCTAAGATAAGACGAATTTCTTTCTTATGTAAAGAACTCTTGCTTGGGAGGAAGTACTCTGCTCTAAAAAGTCAGTCAGTCAGTCAGTCAGTGTCAGTCAATCAGACACTCAGTCAGCCAGTCAGTCAGTTAGTTGCTTTAAGTTACGTTACGTTACATTCCACCTTATACAACTTATGTGTACATTACTGAAGGTTATTTTAGAGTAGCAGCAGACACAAAAAAGTTAAAAAGTTCTTAAAGCAGTAGTTGTATTCTGATAGGACGTGCATGCTTACAGGTATATGGTGTGTGTGTGTGTGTGTGTGTGTGTGTGTGTGTGTGTGTATGTACATATTTGTGTGAAACGCAGAGACAGAATCATCTTCGTAATTCATTACCGTATGCAGTAGGATATTCTCTGTTATCTGTAGGTGTTCCAGTCACTGGTAGCCTACCCTTATGTCAATTTCTCATCGTTCTCTAAAATGACGATAGATGGCTCTGCTGTATTTATTACCACTATCGCGGAGACTTTAATGGTCTGTGCAATTATGGGGCGCAATTTTTCCTGCTTAAGGGTAACGCCTCTTTCATGTACAATATAATGTAATTAATATATCTCAACCAACATATTCCCTTTCCTTGCTATGAATTTAGATTTTTATTACCTTGCCTTATTGCCCCCAGCATTTCCTTAAGAAAGGACTGTTGCACTTTTTTTTTCACTACTCGAAAAATGGATTTTAGAAGGAAATGAAGCGGGTGTTTTTCACGGCATGGTAAAATTCTTACGAACTACAGAAAAAAATATATCAAACTTAAGTCATAAAATTTATATTTTCTCAGATGGTAAAATTCCTATGATTTCTTCCAGCTATCAAGAAGAACTACGTTTCATACTCAGGCTGATCAGTTTCTTCTTCTTATTTTTCTTATTCATCCACTTCCACCACCTAGGGTTAAGCCCTGCAGCCCTGTCCTATTCAGAATCCATTCTGAATGACCCCATTCTTTAGACATTTTGAGGAATCCCTGAAAGACGGAACGGTCCATCGCAATGCCTCTACTTTCCTAATATAACAAACAGAGAAATGCAGAAAAAACAAGTCTATCCATGAATTTAACACAAATACATTGCCTTAGTTAACTCTTCATATGGCGTCGTAAACTTCATGTTTTTGAGTTCTAATCCCATTCAATTTGACACATGAATATACTCGTAGTTTCCACCACTGACAGTCATTATGAGTACCCCAGTCAGGAGTTCTGCCCCTGGCAAGTAAATTCGTCTTGTCTTGCTAGCTGAATTTATTTTCTTATTAACACGTGACAAACACAGAAGTTCTGAAGTTCTTCGTCGTGTAATTTTATGCATCCTGACGCATTCGTTCACATTTACTTCTCAGACCTTCTCAACTATGCTCTTAAGTTTTACATTGACATGAATCATTGTATAAAATTATAGATGTCTGCGTTTTATTAAGGACATTGTAGGATAGCACAAGAGAACACGAATGATTCTGAACTGAATAGTAGCATGCATTCACATAATCCATTATACTCTTAACTACTTACTTAAAACATATATTTTTGATTTAGTGATGTCAGTTCAGAATAATTTATGCTAAAAACCTAACTTTAGAGTAACACATATTTTATTCTTTATGCATGTAACTGGAACACAGGCAGGTAAAATAATCTAAACTGATCGGTAGCAAACATTATCTGAATTTATTTTGCTCTTAATTACTTAACTTTATCATACGTGCCATTTGTGATTTATAATTGTTGTGCCCAGTACTTGAATTTAAAGTAAATTTACGTGTTACATTCCCATGTATTTAGTTCTGAGGGTGACGTTTAATCAATAAGCTGGTTGTTCCTTAGTACACAAGGACAAGTTAGAATTCCCAGAAAGTAAAACCGCTGTCGCCATATGGAAAGTAGAATAACATTACGCTGATTATGTGAAATGCAGTGGAGACCAAGTACGATGTGATTTCAACGGTCATGCCAACTGCAGTGTGGAATTGGAAAGAAATTTCCACCCGCATGTTAGTATGTTGACACCTTAGTCTTTATGTTTGAAGTACAGCTGGTTCGTCCTAAATCAATGCAGCTGGAAATTATAATAACGAATCTGAGAATCATATCAAGTAGTATTTATAGCTGTTCTTATACATTTTAACATTCCACGTGCTAGGTTGAGGTAAATATTCCCTTGTATTGTCGTCTCCTTGAGGATAAAAATTTATCGCCGAAACACGTAGGAGGCTTCATGTTTATGGATAATTTATAATTTTGTACAATTTGTGTGCATATATTTTTATATATAAGTGATTACAATTACAATGTAAGGAATGAATAATATTAAAAGCGGGAGATTACTTCTCTTCCTTTCAAAATGCTGCTGTGAAATTTAGTGCAGGTAAATCTGTAGGTAAAACACTGGACACCGTGTCAATAGTTCTGGGTGGAAAATTAAGGGGGGAGAGAAACTTAACCATCAATCTGGTAGCAAAGTTTACATGAAATTGGTAAGAAGAAACATAACCTAGAAATGAAGGACAGATTAAATCCAGGGAATGCGTGCTACTATTCAGTCCGGAACTTCCTGCCTTCTCAGTTGTAATCTAGAAGCATAAAAGTTATAAAAAAGCGTAAAAAATATTCAGAGTTATAATTTCGTCTGTTGCTTTGCATGGGTGTGAAACTTGGTCTCTCACATTAAGAAAAGAACTTAGAATTATTCTTTTCGAGATCAGGGTACTAATGGAAATATTTGGGTATAAGACGAAATAAACACCAGGAGGACGGGTAAGCGTGTTTACTGCGGAGCTTTATGGTTTATAAGACCACTCTCCGGTACGTACAGAAACGAAAGTTTCTCCCTGTAACGTACCATGCGGCGCAGGGAGCGAACAGAGACAGAGCAATATTCAGTCCTACACTTTGCGCTAAATGGGTGTTGGTGGTCAACGCCACACCCCCGCCGCTTTACCCCCGGTTACAAACCTAGTATCCATTTGACTTAAGTACATACGGATATTATTAGTAAGAACAGATCCATACTTATACATGGGGAAACATGTAACACATCTGACCTCCCGCGTTGCTCACGATTTGAATAACGGTCTTGCCACATATGGGCCTACATAGTAACGGATGTTTATGGATGAGTAATTTTTCTTGGTGTTGCAATTAAACTTGTACATCCAGAACAGCGCCTGTAAGCGACTTTTTATTAAGCTGTAACGGAATCCAAGCATGTCTGGAAAACGCACGGTTTGGGCCAGACTTTAAGAAGAGGTTTCTCTTCTCAGCTTTAAGTTCGACCTCTTTATGAGTCCGTGTCGAGTCAAACGGGTTTGCAAGGCAGAAGCTACAGACATTTATTTATGAACAAGCCAAGCCGTAAGAACGGCCCGTCTAAAGGCTAGCACACTAAGTCATTTTTCGTGTAGGTATTATATACTGCTTCAAGGAACAAAACGAAGGTAAAGGTCTTATGTTTTGCAAAGAAAAAGTTTTTCTTCTACAGTCAAATTCTAATAATGTCCTTCACATCAAAATGCCAGTTAAGAACATATCACAGATATTACAGAAATTTCAGCTGCATGCGCGCATCTAGTAGCAAACATAGCTTTTCAAACACAGTTAAATAATATGAGTGTAAATTTAAATTAGTATTTGCACGAATATATGAGCAAAAATAATGTTATGCCAATACCAAGATTCGAAGTGGCGCTCTTCATTTCCGAAGAATGCTATTCTCCAACCTCATTCACTCGGCAACCAGTGAGCATATGTTAAAGTCTGCTTTCCCTTTTTCCGCACAACGTAACTACGCTCTCCGAAAATTAATAAATTTCAATCAATATTCTTTTACAAATTAGGCAGACATGTTGTTATTTTCGGTTTATGTATGTATGTATGTATGTATGTAAGTAAAAGTATTGAACAGAAGGCAAAGAAAATCACAGATAAGTACAGAGCCATTAGGAATGATTGAAATTATGGTTGCTGCTATGGGCTTAAATAGCTTTCGGTTTGAAATGTACAAAATTTCAGAATTGTTACTTTTGTAGCAGAGAGTGGATAATTAGATATTAAATACTTCACATACAATAAACTGTTTAGCAAATTAGGTCATTTCCTAAGTAATCGAGAAGACCCTACTACAGATTAAAATGTGATACTAATGCCGCCGAAATAATTCTTCTTGCGTTTCAGATATTCAATCAATTGTCTAAGTTGTTAACTACAGATCACGGAAATTTAACGTTCATTATCCCACTTACAATAGCCAGATATTGAACCGTACACTATGCCATCGGATTCGGGCCAGCATTTCAATACGCCATGTTTACGTAAATATAATTTTAATAGTATTATTTCACATGCGCCTATTTCTCAAGTGGTCTCTTTCCTCAGGTTTTCCGAGTAATATTTTCCACAAATATCACCCTACTTCTTCTAATAAACTTGAAAAATTTCTAGATGATGCAATCTGCAAAGCTTCTTATTACATATACTCGTACTTTTCTTTCCTCTCATAGATTCTTTCTTGTGTTCACTAAATACGTAAAATTTAAAATTTTTATTACATTCGTTATCTATTATTATTAGGACTGCTGCAACTGACCTTTTACAAAACTCTGCGGAATTCATGCTGACACAGTGACTGGCATTCCACCGATCTAAAATCAAAATGAAAGTATTACGAAAAGGAAACAACTGCACTGGGATGATTTATTCTCGATAAACTGATACCCTCTCTGCAAGTCAACAAACTCCCTTACACGCCTCACCCCGCCTGTGTCTGTCTTTCAGATTTCATTCTACACTTTAGCATGCATTTTTTGTATTCCCATGCGTTATGCATGGCCCGCAAGTCCCATCCTACCTTTTTCGTCACCCTAATAATTATTTTGTGAAGAGCATCTCCTGGATATGGAGTTCTTCATTACAAATTCTTTCAGCCGGCAGTTGTTTTACCGTTCTTCGGTTCAAATGCGCTCAAATTTGTATCAAAGTGTTTCTACCTTGCAGTGTTAGTGGACAAAACTTCCAATGTTACGTGTTGTCATGTGCAGTCTAGTAGCTACTCACCGACGTTTCAACGGATACTTCTGCTACCACCATCAAATTTACCTTGAAAATTAAGGCAGAATTTTTTTGGAATGTCAGTATATGTCTCATACTACAGAGTGTCACGTCACACAAGACACGGCTTCATATTCATCGTTGTGAGAACTTAAAATTACTCAATAATATGGTTTTCTTTATCCCGACAAAATTTATTAGCCTCCAAAGTTTCTTGCTTTTAACAGCGAAATACGCACTTCGAATTTCATCTCGAACACCGAAAATTTGGAGAGAAATTTCCCGTGGTTCTCTTCAGCCCCACTGCAGGTGAATACCAAGGTAAGACCGTGAAACTAAACATGAGCTTTTCCCCCATAATCCCTTCAGCTTCACCGAACTTGGTCATTCCATCGCAAAATTCTAAGCTAAATAAAACGTGCACTTGATAGTCTGTCTTAAATAAACTATGAACGATCTATCAATAAATGTTTAAGGTAAGCATTTTGTTGAAATTTTTAGTTTCTAAGAACTTGAATCCGAAAATGTAAATCCATCCCACTGTCCATCACATGCCTATCATTGATCCTAATTTGCGGATTCGACACAGTGAGGGATTGTGCAGTACTGCCGAAGTTTCAGAGTGAATTTCTGCCTCCATCTTCATGGTGGAAGAGAGTAGGTCGAGAAAGCGTTTGTGTTACATAGGCAGGAAGTCCCTCAGGTCACGGAAAGGAACTGGCAATATTGCCCAATCCAGGCCGATAAGAGGGTTAAACATGGACTTGATAACGTGTCTCCAAATGGCGTATGGCTTAAATATTTTATCTCTGTACTCAACTCGAACATGAAGATGGAGGCAGCAAAATTCCACAAAATGTCAGTCAAAGAGCCCACTGCAGCACGGTACAGGAATCCCAAAACGGAATCAATATCAAAACTGCGTTACTGTGGAAGTTTAGTCAGTTACACACAGGACGTGTGTAATGTCTGTCACAGTTGTCGTTTGCCCGCCCACAGAATCTTACCCACTTTCAGCGACCACTACTCATACTGCGCAGCAACTTTCCGACAGCGGTAGGGACGGCTGTCTTATTACTTCACAGTCTGCGGCAGCAGAAGTTTGTGGACAATGTTCCAGATGACGCCGTAGGAATAACCAAAGCGTTCCGGCGCCTTGAGATACCTCTTGACCCACAGTTCTACACAGCTACTCGAGAGTACAATCTCTTCACACTGCTACGGTGAACAGATCTCTTTTGTAATAACTCTAGCCCGCCTTCACTTTTCCACGAATGTCAAAACTTTATTCGATCGGTGTTAAGTGGTGGTACATCTGCAAAGATATATCGGATAACAATTGACATGAACTGTTCTCAGTAAAACAAATGTATTTACACAGAAATCTTGTAGGAAATTTCAGATATATTTCTTTATTTTGCAACACTGCAATTAATTTTTGTAGGGTTCTGAAAGAGGCAAAATTAAGCCATACCCAAAAGGGATCACTTATATGTCTTACGATGTGCCTAGGTATAAGGGTAAAAAATGGCAAAGCAATCCCATTACAGGCCTGGGCCTTAGTTTTGCAGGAGGTTGAGGCTGCCAGATTTCAAGACAATTGGCACATGAAATTTGTAAGGTTGTCAACCATACGCACCGACCGCCTTTACCCCCTGCAAAATACTCCTGGTGATCATTTCTGTTAGAGGCTGAGTCGACACCAGGACCATAGTGCGGCTGGAAAGATTATGTCAATGAAAAAATTGCAGTAACACCATTAGGAATGGAACCCGCTTGTAGCTCAGTGACTCAACCAACTGCGCCACAGCCACTGCCCTCAATTAAAGTGATTCTGCAATAATATTTTTCAACGAAACTCCCTGAAGTTTTCTGTAAAGAGCTCCTAAAAGAATTTTATGAAAATCCGACCGAAAGTTTAAACACCGATGTAGGTCAGAGACAAATGTACAGGCGGACGGATGTGTTCTCCACACAAAGATCCGTCTTGGTCTACAATATTGCTGGCTGTAAAGGAGAGCGACGACTATCGTTACATAATCTGGATAAAGAAGTACATAAGTTTGTCTGCAGCAAGAGTGAAAGAATTGTAGCTTCGCAGTCTCTTCACAAGGAGTGACAGAATTCTGTTCAAGAGGTACAGAAGTCCACAGGGTTTAGCAATACAGCAATTCCTGCCCAGTGCTAAAAAGAAATGTTAAAGCCACTTTGTTACGGTCCGACTATTGGCCGCACCCTCCTACACGTGCTATTGTCTAGTGAAAGAAATAGACCAGGAATATATTTCGTGTATCAGATATTTCGTGCAGTCTACGTAGACGTACCTTTTTTTTTTAATTTGCTGTATTCACTAATTGTGGCGCAGTTGGTTGAGGCACTGCATTACAAACCGGAAGGTCGCGGGTTCGATTCCCGATTCTGCCATTTGAATTTTTCATTGACATAATCCTTTCGGTCGCACTGTGGGTCCGGGGTCGACTGAGCCTCTAAGAAAAATGAGTAACAGGAGTATTTCTGGGACGTAATGGCAGCCGGTGCTTACGGCTGACAACCTTACCACGTTGTGGTAAGGCGTGCCGACTGTCTAAAAATCGGGGAGCCTCAACTTCCTGGAACCCCAAGGGCCTGGCCAGGCCTGTAATGGGATGGCTTTGTTATTCGCCAATTTCGGCTCTAGTCCGTGAATGATCAGTAGTCAAATGTTTATATCGTAGCAACATTTCGATTTTAAAAATAAGCCTGAAGACGGGGACCGACCCTGTCCTCTAAAGGTAGTGTATTAAGCATCAGTACATACGATGGAAAAATTCGATTAAGTTAATAAGTTAAGATGTTATTTTTACCCCATAAAGGAAGCAAAATTAGGCAACAGCACTTGCAACAAATTCCGTGGGGCTCCGTGACGTTTATAGACCCATAATTTCCGTTAACTTTTCAAAAGCCCAGCCCTTAGCTCCTAGCGTGAGCCAGAAGAATCCACTTCACATCCTCACATCCGATTTCTGTAAGATTCCTTTTGATATTACCCTGAAAATTTTGTACGACTTTCTCATCATACCCATGAGTGTAACAATCTCCGCCCATTTCAGCTTCCTTCATTTGTTCATTTTAAGAATATTTTCTGTAAAGAGCGGATAATGAATTTTCTAATTTACGCTATTTACATGTTTTTAGGAAACTCACTAAATAATACTAGACTAGAATATGGGAACACAAAACCCAATCCCCGTGGCCGCAGGGATTAAGGCGTAGGTCTGCGGTTGTCGCTACTGGGATTGCGGGTTCGAATCCGGCCGGAGTCTTAGGTATCGCTGTCTTGTGACTCTTGTGTGTGTTGTCAGGTACAGGTTGCTGTGACAGGCCGATCACTCGTCCAGAGGAGTCCCACCGAGTGTGGTGTGTCTCCGTGTTATCGCGGAACATGAACAATGAGGAAGCCTAGGGCCACTAGGGCTGTCGAGGATGAAAAAAATACGAAAGCACAATTCCGGGTGCCAGCTTGCAGCAGCGAAGAAATTTTTTACGGTAGTGCATAATAGTTGTGGGTCTTCAGTATGGGACTTGCTTCATGTCTCTCTCTTAGCACATAGAATTTTGAGGTGGCTCCCAAATATTTGTAAAATTTGTGCACGCTTGCGCTAGACGCACTAATCCCCAGAAAGGTGAAAATAAGCTAAACGTAGACTTAGTTATATTTCACTGAATAATATATTAAATGATAGAACAGGGCTTTGTGATAATTTCGCCTACATAATAACACACGTAAAATGCATTAGTTATAGAATTTAGAATTTCCATGAATATAATAGACGAGTTTAATACGGTCATATATGCTGGGAATAAAAATATAACTTTGGTGCAGAATAAGCTTAACCAATTTCGTAAGTCTACTGACATTTTCATTAATTACCTTTTTTGCAGGATTTAATTAACCAGACTTCAGTAGACTACAGTTCAAAGTGTCTGCCATTCGCATTCGGTTGACTCACTTGTGTAGAAGACAAAGATAAACCGGTAGACACAGGCTTTGGAGAAGTGCATTCGAATTTCTAACAGTAAGAAAACAGGCTTTATGTTCTAAATTAGTAGTCTAATAAGGCTTATATGGTAATATTACTTGCAAAATTAATTACAGTTTTTTCTCTTTTATCCGTAACTTTACTAATGTAATTAAAGTTAATATTTCTCTCAATATCAAAAAGAAACCCGTACATCCGAACACTAAGAGGCTTTCTAGTTTATATAAAAGATGTCTTCTCTTCAATTACATCAGCAAAAGCAGACGAAATGTAGCCTATATTTGGCTTTAAATTACTAACTCGGTTTCTTTTCTTTTCTTCTACTTTAAAGGGGAAGTCGGATGCTCTTTCTTTGACTTGTGTGTTCTTTGTATCCTTGCATTGACAAAAGCCAGTCATGCATACCGTTGTGAACACAATAAATACACATACGAGTACAATGGAAGCCGTATTCACAGCTTCTTTTTTATTTATTAAAAGTTAAAAATTGGCAACATGTTTCGACCACTTAGGCGGTCATCATCAGACCAAAATTGTTGTCTTGTTACATTTTTATTTTGGCCTGATGATGACCGCCTCAGTGGTAGAAACATGTTGCCAATTTCTAACTTTTAATAAATAAAGAATAAGTTGTGAGAAAAGACAGTCTCTTGAATACTTCCCAGTCATAACCAACGTTAGTTCTGTGCTGTACAGCCACCTTAACCGTTGTTTTTAACGGGTTTGTTGCTAGTATAAGAAGTGAAGCAACTTTCGACACGTTGTGCTTCTGCCTTGAAGTTAAATTTTTCTGTACACAAACTCGGGTTCTTTGGTGTTGAATCTTCAGTGTTTAACTTATGCTAGACAGTGATTCTTTAGGAGAACGACTTGATTTATTCAAATTTTCACTAATAAATCACGAATAAATAAAGAATAATAGAAACTTTAATGACAACCGTGGAAATGAAAAGAATGGCCCTTGCAGTAATTTCTTATGTTAACAACCTTACCACTTGGCATTCGAGAAGCCAAATCTCTGAAGAGCATTGGCCTATCTCTACATCGAATAATGGCAAAAGTAACGTTTATGTAATAAATCAACCTTAGTAAAGAATGTCTAACGAGTAGGTGAGAAGACACTCATGCTTATATAATGAAGTAGTTACAACTGCGCTCTTAATTATTCCTAATAATTCTCTCATAGGATCGGTAGACGAAGTGTAGCACACGGGTCCTAATACCGAGACTAAGAAATATCGCTCCCTCTTAGTGCACTTACATATAAGAACGAAGTAAGAAAAACAGCTCAGTTCTCAGTCACTGATAATCCTTTCATATCTGCCTGTATCTTTGGTTGTCACGCTGCAGTCTGATAACTGAACACATCCCCAATTATGAGCTCTGCTTCGTTGATGAATACAACGAGAACTCAACATGAAGAACTGTCGGAACTCTAGCAAAGGAGACGAACTCCACCCATGTATTTCGTCGGCGTATTCCGAAGTTTAAACTTGCAGCATTTAGGAAGACAGGGTGTGAGGGATAAGGACTGATGTTAGTTATATTCCATGAAATTTACGATTATACACTATGCCCAAGCATTTCGGCTAATAGAGCTCCAAGCCTCTGCAGTACGTCTCCTTGTCCCATCATACCAAGCCATAAGACCAAGACTCGGTGTAAAGTTTAGGGGAGACTGCAAATTAAGAGCTGAATTCAACTAAAGTCATTTTGGATTCATACTTATCTACCTCTGTCACTCCTTCCACTCTCTTCTGAAACCGCACACCCCAATGTTCACTGCCGATCTTGGTCTTCAATAGAGCACTACGTATCAACCCCCTCGGAAATAAGGCAGCATGATTTAAGTCGACTGTGAAATTACATTCAAGGTGTTGTATCTTGGCTAAATATTAAACAAAGTAACTTCAAGGAGGGGAATCCCTTTTGAGAAGCTAATAGTAGTTCAGTGCGTCGAGAAATTCTATATAACAGTGCGCCAGTTTCAGTCTGAAAGTGTAGTAACGCAGGGAAAGCCCTCAACCATTTTAAGACCTAACCAAATGGAGAGGACTTGTCGTAAATTTTTCTTCATAAGCGCTCTATTCCGCCAACAATCCGTTCACTTAGTGTAAAACACTTCACTCAATTGCGTGACACGTATTTCTGAGTGTTGTGCGAGGGTATCAGAACCAGTATGTAGAGTGGGGTACATTCTTCCAAATAAAAACTAAAATAACAGCATTACTGAGATTTTTCTATTTTTGGCTACTTTTAATCTTATTATATTTTCAAGATCACCATGTCCTTTGTGTGCGCATTTGTTTATGCCCCCAGAATTCAACTTTCGAAAGACTAAAGAGATGGTCATGAATGCTTGTAACAGATTTATGCTATTGCTGAACACCATGACAGGGTATTTCGCATTTTCCTACAATCCGCGCCAAAAATATGACAAACATGAAAACTGTTGATGTGGGAGAGATGATACAGTGTTAGCGATTACACTCAAGAAGGGGCAAGATTGATTAGATCCTTACGTTCATTTGTTATTTTTGCGTATTATCCATACTAATTCATAGTGTGTATACTGTGTACTGCGTTGTTTTTGGAGGCACAGTCAACAGCACATTCTCACTCAACTATAAAGTGCAACCTTAGTATAACGATAACAAAAAGTTTTCCCTGAAGATGACCCAGCAGGGTCGAAACATGTAGGGGTGTGTTACGATTGATGATAAAACTCTCTTTGTGCATTTGTTTGTGATTAGTGTTTTTGTATTTTCCACAGAATTAGATGTCAACAAAGAACTGAACCTCAAATCTACTAAATACCGTCCTTACAACTTCTTTGATGTTTATTAAAAGCGAGATCTGTATCTCAGTTCCTTAATGACGATTTTGCGCAGAATTAAAATGTACATGTAACATGCTTATGGCTTTTGTTTCAGTCATCAACAAAGATGCCGATTTGTAGCACAATATACTTAGATCATTCTAGCACCAAATCAAGTCCTGATGTGTTCCCTACATGTGAGGTTCAGAAATACGTATAATGTCTCATTGCCCAGCAATAAAAATAGGCCTATGTGCAGAATTACTGAACTGTGCCAATGTCAAAGCAATCAAGATGTTGGATATTTACGTAGACAATCAAGACTTTGTGGGGTTAGTTTGCGAAAGGGCAGTATTTTGCTTACGTTGCAAACATAAAGGAAACTGAAACAGTAACTTCTAGAATATACGGATGAAGAAACTGTAGAATAAGACAAGTCATGTCTGAGTCATAAAAGAGACTTGGAAATTGGAGACAATATCGGTCACGCTCTACTCGATACTTATGCATTGCCTCCTGTCACACATTTCCGTAAAACACACCCGTACAATTTCCACACTCCAACTCTTTTAACATCTAAACTTACGACAAGAAATAAATTTAAATTGGCTATTTCACTACAGCATTCTTAAGAGAACCATTTGAATGAGCATAATGTGTCTTATAGTTTATACCCTTGCAATAAGGATCTCACCCGCCGCCAACACTCAGCTCGTTTCCTATCAGTTTTATTATCACAGCATGCTGGTGTTTTAAGATAAGGGTGTGTGCGCGTGTATGTGTGTGTGTGTGTGCGTGTGTGCGTGTGTGTGTGTGTGTGTGTGTGTGTGTGTGTGTGTGTGTGTGTGTGTATGGTCGATGCATTCACGTCGCCTGTCTTCGCTTGTTGTTCAGTAGCCTACTCAGTTTAACTGTCACGCCATTAGGAAAGAAGCATTAATGACCGTGGGAGACGAAGGTGAAGAACAAAGAGACAGGTAGCTGTCGACTTCACTTCCTCCTCGTTCCCAGTTTTCCTACTTACATAAACGAATATAATTAATTCTAAAATTCTATATTACGGACGATTTTGTTTTAATACAAATTTCTCATTATTTGTATCTTTCTTTTGATAAACTGAAAAACATATATCAACTTACCACGGAGGACACTACCAGCCTAACTTCTTAACAGAAGCAGTTCTGTCCAAAGCGTACTAAGGAAATTTCAGAACCAAATTTTAATAAAAAGTGCTGCGATTACTATTGTAAAATTGGAAAAATAGGGCTATTTTTATAAACACGACTCTATATAATACTCTGAATTACATAAGGAAAAACAAGGCGAAGTGTAATTTGCGTCTCTGCACGCCATGAAGGCATACTGTAGAGAAGACTTGTAGCTGCACTCATTCATAGCATCAGATTAGATAAAGGTCAGTGGTCAGTTTTACGCCCTAACCATATTTTACCAGGAGACAGGCCCTCGAGACCCATTGTTTAGGGGGCTGTGGGAGGCCTCAGGGCCGGTATGCACATTTTGAACCACGAGGAAACCCTCTTGGCCCTCGCGGAAATGGAACTACGTTTCCTCAGTTGTCCAGCCCGTAAAGTGGTCACTGTACCAGGTAGGATATCCTGACTTCTACAGAAGGACACACAGGCAAAGGATTGATACTCAGTTATATTCACGGTATGGACATGCGAATAGCACAACATTAAAACTCTCCAAAAGGCCAGCTAAAAGAAGGTGGTTATATTTACAACGTTTTAGTCTTCAGACTTAATCCGTAGGACTGTCCAGCTACGGATATAATTGTTCACGTCAAATGAAATCCACAGTAAAACAACATTATCGGGAGAGTCGGCGTTGTTCAAAGGCACTGGGGCCAACAACACTCGATGTCGCCCAAAAAGGACATTTCGCAAAAGAACATACACTAGGAGCAATTTATTCACAAAGCTAATGAGCAGCTAAGGAGAAGGTGAACTGGAGTTTTCTGATATGACTCTAAACAGAGAAAAAAATATTTTCGAAATATTGAACTTCATATTTGTGTGTGGGAGTCCAGCAAAGGTGTGCGTTACCCCGCCCCTACCCCCCACACACACCTACACACGAAATATTTGAGATAACCTTTTATCCATTGGAATTTACGAATGGTTTCTTTTCTTGCCAATATCGCATTATTGAGCAACTAAAACTCTAAGGAAACAAATTCAAAATCAAGCAATTAAAATTTACTTAGTAAATTACTGGGAACAAAAATTCTAATTGCATCCAATAAGGTCCTCTGCTGCTCCACGTCGCATCTGCAGATTTCTTTACCAAACATTTCGTCAAGGGCACAGAGCCAACTTAAGTGAGCGCCGCTTAAAGAGAGAGAAAATAAGGAAGCAGAAGAACTACACCCCAAATATCTGTGGTATGACATATATAACGCTGTATCAAACAGAATAATAAATTTAAAAGAACTTAAAAAAACATAAAAAGCAGAACTCTTCACGCAAAATATTAGAAAAATTCATTTTGATATCACTGTTTAAAATATTGTAGAACAAGAAAAAAAGAAAAATTAATTCTGTTGCATAACTCAAATTACTCTGATTAAACAGAAAAATTCATAGCTCTCAAAAGTCTTACAACTACATAAAGATATAAAAATATATTTATTTACTGTCGGATCTCACAGACCTTTCGATCCATCAGTCAGCAGTAGCATATTATTTTGATTCAGATTATGATTGTAATTTCTGTACACTTTCGTGCCTGGTACCTGGACACAAAATTAATTTCACGTTCTCGAGGTAACATGGTTATACACTAGTGCACAGATGGTACTCTTTCTAAAACACATCTGTTAAACTTAGAGAGCGTAAATCACTGCGCAATGTACGTATTCTGTAAACACGTAACTAATTAGTACAAAACTTCCAAAAACAAGCTGTTCATCATCGTCAGATCGGTGCGCTATAAATTGCTACTCAAGTGAACAGTATTTACGATTTCAATTTAACTTTTGGCAGCGTAACGTCACATACAAAATTGTGCCAGACAGAAACCTAGACAGAGTTGAGTAAACACTTGGCACTTAAAGTTCAAACCGCTAGCTTTAAGTAATTAACAATGTCACCTTAGTAAAATATTCCGCTTGCTTGAACTTGATACATTTGCAGAGGTTAAAGTGCTATGTATCATCCAATGGTAGCAGCACTCGTGTGTCTGGAAGCAAACTCTCCACAGCATTCAAGTGTGACTCTGCTGCAGGCGTATATCTGCGTGTAAAATTGTGCTCCTTTTGGCAACGTGAAGAAAAGAACGTTTGGAAAATCTAGATATAATTAGGGGGATGATATTGAAAGGGATCTTAGTAGAATAGTGAGGGAGAGGGTAAACTGGATTCATCTGGCTCAGGACCAGAACAAGTTGCAGGCCCTGGTGAACAGGTCAAGGAAACACAGGTTTCGTAGGTAAAGGTAAAGGTTCACCTTGTAACAGGCCCTGAGGGCCCAAAGAGTGGGAGTAGATGTACAGCTCTACCCTTTCGTGAGCCTCGGCACGAGAAGCGGATGGGGTGGCTAGTCCCACGCCCCGGCCGCTTTACCCCCGGGAAAGAGACTCAGTGCCCATTGCACAGGAAGCTGGGTGGGCCCCAGGGCCGGTCTGGACGCCTGACGAAAATCTCGCCCCCACTGGGCTTCGATCCCCGGACCGTCCAGCCCGTAGCGAGTCGCTGTACCGACTGCGCTGTCCCGGCCCACACAGGTTTCGTAAAATACGTAATAGTTGTTTTATACCTGAGGAGTTTTTTGTTTTTTGTTTGTTTGTTTATTTGTAATTTAGTGTTTTTCTGATAATATGCAGACCTTTATAAGATTTGGAGACCTCTGCTGTTCTGCAATGATTTAAACAGAATTACACTTTATCGTATGAGGTAGTCACATCATGTAACACGTACGGAATGTAATAAATCTAGCCTGTAACCCTTTAGGAGAATAACGATTCAGATATGTAGACGTAGATGAAATTGTAATATTAAAAAAGGATTTTAAATATAGACTTCGATGCCTTAGTCCCCATTTTCTGCACCTCACAATACATCATTATCAGCCTCATAATGTCTATGGCAAGTAACAGCGAAGAATCTAAGAGCAGAATCTTCCTCGGAATCTCTCGCCTGTCCTCAGACCAACCTACAGACCAGGCTTTTTTGCATAGTATTCAGTCGGATGGACTCGATGAATGAATAGATTTATAAAGAAATTTATTGTAATTTACACAAAAAATGCACACTCGCAATAAAAATTTGATACGATTTTAGTAAAACAACTGTCTACGGGCTGAGGAGTTGGGCTTCGATTCCCGGTACAAGCAGAAACAATTTTTTCAGTTACGATCGGCAGGCCGACTTTGTTAACAAAATGCGTGGCCGTGAGACAGACGACCGGGTTTCTCTCATCACGACCTTGCCTATACCGGACATAAGGATGTATCTTCAAACTTTGCGAATCCATCTGAACCTCCTACGTACTGAGTAGCATAAATCTCTCCCCGGAGTTAAAGCGGCCGAAGCGTGACACTAACTACTTATATCGATCTAACAACAAGGCCTAGAAGGTAAGCATTTCTAAGGCCACTACACAAAGTGCGTTCATGTTATGGCAATTGTGCCTAGGAGATTACATGATTAGCTTTAATGAAGCTGGTAGCTAGAATACATTCAATGACAGATATTCCAATTATGCTAAAAACACTCGGTTTTAAACGAATGCAAATCTGGCATCTAATGGGTTTGCTGAAGGGACTGCAAATTGCTGAGACGATACAATACAGACTCCATAGATCACTGCTTTGTGAATGAATTGACTAATCCTCAGATGACGTATCTATCATGCCACCCAAAGGGGGGCGTGAATGAAGCTTCAAATTGACTCTCATAGTTGCATCAACACTAAACCCCAGAGTCAAATCACACAGGCTCGAAATTACGTGGGGATCTACATGTCAGCCATTAATCACAGAATTCCTATATCGGTGTCCCAGAGTGGAGTTTGATTATAATCACAATGATCTGCCTTCTTACGAGTTGTTACAATTGTGTGTGCGGGCCACCGTGGCACAGTTAGTTGAGGCACTGTGCTACAAACAGGCAGGTCGCGGGTTCGATTCACGATGGTGTCAGTGGATTTTTTTATTGACACGATCCTGTCGGTCGACTCACCTTCTAAGAGAAATGAGTACCAGGAATATTTCCTGGTGGTTAAATGCAGCCGGTGCGAAGGCTGAAAACCTTACCGCCTTCAAGTGCTGATTGTCTAGAAATCTGGGAGCCTCGGCCTCCTGGAACCCTCTGGGCCTGTCCAGGCCTGTAATGGGACTGCTTTACCTTTTACAGTTGCGTGTATCAGCTTAAAACTATATTTAAAACACAAGGTACTGAACTGCACTGCAGATCCTACAAATCGTACGGAAAAAAATCGCAGAAGATAATAATAACAAAATATTTCTCCCTTTTTTAGCATTGTGCGGTCCAAAAGGCAGTTAACGTGAAACATTCGGTCGTATTAACGGTAAGTTCACGTTTAAACCTGTGAACACTGGTATGAATCAACTGCAAGGGTCGCTTGTAACCCACTTACTTCGAATCCCATTTTAAAAATATTTACGTAAATTTAGTTACTAATAAATAAATTTACAGCGCACTTTATTGCAAATTTTACAAACCGGTGAACTGACTTTGAACCACGTTGTATATGTGTCTCTTTTAATAATTAAAATTACACATAGAATAAAGTCACGCTCACTGTGTTTTGGTGGGGGAACCTGAAGCGGGGTGTCTACTTGGAAGACATACATATGGATCTTAAAGAATAAGATTTTATTCCTTGCACTGATATCGACTGGAGGGAAAGAAGAGTGATAGCAAATTTACATAGATCAGAGTGTTAAAGCACGAGTGGAGAATTTCCGAGGCTAAAGCATCATTCAAAGAGAAGAAGACTTTTTCAGAAGCAAATTGTACTTAAATGTGAAATGCTACACTTGGAGCATAGTTTTGTACGGTGTTGACATTTGGGCACTTCGAAAGAAAGGACTGAAGTAATTTGGAATTTTTGAATGTGTTGCTGGAGAAGGTTGGAGGATACTAGTCGGACCAATCGTGTTAAAAATGGAAGACGCATTTAATGGAGTCAGGGAGGAAAGAGAAATCATATATACAATTAAAGGAAGAAAGTTTAACCTGATTGGTCACATACTGTGTAGGAAGGGCCTTCTAAAACAGTTACTGAAGGAAAAATTTAAGAAAGGATAGAAGTGATGGAAAGACAGGGAAGAGGATGCAAGCAGCTAATGGATGACCTTAAGGAAAAGAGAAGACCCAGGGACCTGAAAGAGGAAGCACTAGATCGCACGCTGTGGGGAAATCGCTGTGGAAAAGACCATGGTTCTGTCGCAAGACAGACTACTGAATGATTGAATGTTACTGCGTGGACTTGAGTGATCTGGCACAGGAAAGGGACTAGCGAAGGGCGCTTGTGAACACAGTAATAAACATCCGGGTTTCAAAACTTCGAAGAATTTCTTGAGCATCTGAGTAACTACGAACATCTCAGGAATAACTCTTATTCACAGACTTAGTGAAATAATTCACAGAGTAATTTTGAACAATTCCCAATCGATTTGTTATAGGATTTGTGACATCCATCAATATACTTTTGTGAATTTAAAAATTGTGCAGCTTCCTTAAGTTTCAGACCTCTCGTAATCATCCCTAAAGCTCTGTGAGTCTGAAAAGTTAAAGAGTCACAGGAACCGAAAATTTCAGTGTTGGGGGTTTTGAAACGGATAGGGCAAAAATTTCTTCAGTTTATAGGCCGTGTTCCTGCAGTGCAAGTTCGACACACTCGGCAGTAGCTGCCAATGGCTGACATATTAAACACGTTACGAAAACAACTTTATGTCAGTGGCTGGTCTATTGAACGCGTTCTGAAATAACATATCTATCCGTGGCTGGCATAATAAAAGCCTACATGTCAAATTCTACCCTTGTATCATTGAGGATATTTACACATTTGTTACGTAATTGTTTAAATAAAAAAATATGCCTCACAAACGGTGAATTTATTTAATAATTTAAAACACTGGGTGTCATGGGTGTCATTTGCACCACGTGTTTAAAGATTTGAAATTTCTGCATTTTTACTACAAAGAAAATTCACGTATTTCGTAAGCTTCTTACACCAAATATTATTTCTTTCAGTAGCATCCCTGGTTGGTTTTAGTAAAGGAAATGTAATGTTTTCTCCCATAAAGTGGAACTTAATTTCTGTACACTATTAGACGAACTTAAGCAACCAAGGACCAAGCAAAATGCATCAAGCAGCAAAGCTTCGTGCTTGTATTCGGGAGGAGCCTGTTTCGAATCTAGGCCGGAAAACCGGCTTCTCAAATTTTTGTGGATTATCTCGGTCCCTTCAGGTAACTGTCTCGATATTACTTCTTCTTCCAAATTCTTCCCAATTAAGTAGTTACCAATCACCCTACTGTCCCATACCACACATTCTAAATTACACGCAGCGTCACGAAGTAAGAAAAATGCTACTACACTTACTCAGTGCTGCACGTAAGAGCACCAAATCGAAACTGCTCAAACACGAGTAAGTTAGTGAATTTGTTTCTGTGTTATGAATGTCATGTACCTGTCACCACACTGCCATGCAAATTGCCCACATAGCCCCTGCAGAAATATTCGGATTAGATTTGTGAAGCTATAAATTCTTTCTCCTCTCCATTGTCTATTATCGAGAACGATAAAACATGATTTTCTTTATCACATTACATTTCAATCCGCTATGGTCAACCTAACTGCCTACAGCTTTGTAAGGAACAAACTGTATTTCCCTTTAGTTTCAATATTTCTCATTTACATATAAAGGGGCAAAATTCTTAGCTTCGCACAGCAACCCATTTACCAGCTTATCCCTTGCGATCATATAAAAGATTTCTTCACGTCATCGAAGTCACTGCTTGATTACCAAGTGAGTTATTTCATAATTATGATTCTCACACCTCTGTTGACCTCCTCCAGGCAGCTATAATGTTCTCGTGACCGACTACTGCTTTATCTAAAGACATGCTTTTTGTTCTGCAGCAAAGCAACTGTAGCGTCGAATGTAGGTATAGGATTCTCCATTAGAAGAAATGCTGAAGAAAACGTCCATATCCTCTATTAAGGCAGGAGTTCGGCGTTTCTCTGAAAGGGTTGAGAAACCATCCCAAAAAATTTGAGCTGCGGCAGCAAATTTTGAGCCGATCTTAAAAAACAGGATTCCATAATTTGCAATAGGACTAATAGCCGCTAAAGTGTAAAGTTTGGCGATAGGTTGCTTCTACATACCTTGATTTGCTACACTCTTGGCAGTATAAAGTGACAGAAGTGTGTACATGTGGCATGGATTGCTACACTGTTGGCAGTATAAAGCGACAGAAGTGTGTACATGTGGCATGGATTGCTACACTGTTGGCAGTATAAAGTGACAGAAGTGTGTACATGTGGCATGGATTTCATTCTCGTAGAACAACGTCGCTGAATCTTGTTTGTTTCCTGCGCACTTTACTGCAATAAGGAAAGTTGAAGACTACAACTGTGAACTTCATATAAATTACTGTAAAATTATAGCATTTGAGTTAAACTAGCATCATTTAATCTTACAAAATACTAACATCCACCACTCCACGCACAACGGGAGCAAGGATACTTTAATCAGTATAGGGTTTAGGCTACTGGTTAGATGCACGAGGAATCATGGATCGATTCCTGGGAGTAGCAAGAAAATTATATTTTCTCCACAGAGTCTAGATGACTTACTGGGCTCACCCAGCCTCCAACCCATTGGGTGCCGAAGGCTGTTCCCTAGGAAGCAAAGCGGCTGAAGAGTGAAGCTGACAAATAACTCGCATCCAGTGCGGATGTTAAGAATGAGTCGCACTATACTTCCACTCCCTCGTATGCCTTGATCGCTTTCACAAAAAAATGTTCGCCTTTACTCCAAAAAGAAACTTTAGTGTAATTGTCTCATCTAAGAGCGTGGGTAAGCAAATTCACTAGCTGTGCGTGTTGCCTAAAACAGGCGATGTCTATCTGTATGCTACCAGGAAAAAGCGCCGTAAATACGAAACTGGTTCCTAGAATAACACAACGCTTGACTACGAAACATCATTAAAATTAATGATAGCTTCGGTTCTAATTTACTGCCTACTGAGTTGTGATAACACTGTAATTCTGAGAATTCAGATTCATTACATGTACCAGAAAATGTGCCGAACCGTGAAGTGTGTACGTATGTGTGTGTATATATATATATATGTATGCGTAAGAAGCCGTCTATCTTATTTTAACATTTTGAAGCCGAGTGGTTCTTTAACTCTTTAAAGACGAAGCGTATCTTTTTTATATAAGGATTCAGTGCGTACCGCGCTGTAAACACTCTCCACTTCGGTTATACAAACCAATCTCTTAATGTTTTATGAGGCAAAAGTTGCTGTTTGTTCTGAGATCCGTACAAAACACATAAACGCAATGTGAGCACCACGTAGAATTTTTTAATGTTAAACTTGGTCGTATGTAAAGTTACCGCTAGGCTTTAAAAGGTTAATTTGTCACCGTGTTCAATATTAGTGAATGCCACTACATTCTGCCAGCAGAGTGCATTTATGTGCTTTGCAGGAATCTCAGAATGAGAAACGACTTTTTCCCCCTATATCGTAAACTAGTTGGTCTTTTGCAACCGAGAAGGACAGTGTTTACTGTGCGGTAGGAACTTAATCTGTAAGTATAATTCATGTCCACCTTAGGTTGTCTAAACTAAATAAAAGTATTCAAGTTAGAATCATGTTTCGAAGACACGGCGCAGTTCAGGACAAACCTGCCAGTCATATCGACCTTTAAAGACAAATTACATAAAGAGAACATCACTTAGGTCTTTAGTGTTTCATTTCATTAGCAAATTGCTCCTTGGCTATTACGCATCTTTTGTTTTATTTGCTTATAACAGTTTTGCTAACATAAGTCGGCTTATATTAAAATCTTATTCTGATTTATAAATGTTCAAGTATTTTTATAAACCAAATATTATGGAACGCTTTCTCCTGTTTTAAATATATTAGGCTCAAAAGAGAATGATTTTCTTCAGTGTGCGTTTAAAATAAAATAAAGCATTCATGTAATATTAAAAATTCATTTTATTTTGTTTAACATATCTTCAAGATATTATTTTTTATTTATTTATTATCATATTATTGATTTATTATTTATTTAACGACTTTGTCAGTGACTCAGATTATAAGGCGTTTAACCAAACCCGAGAGGTGAATGATGAAATGGGAAGGATTTGGAAGGAACCATTGCAAGTAGAGAAAATTCAGTAAGAATATAATAACACGCAAACTGAGAAGTGTTTTATACAAAACATTTTATGTTAGAATTGCACACATGACAAGAGTATAGTGTATTTCATACTTAGAGCTGTTTGTATACTTTATTGCGGGTGGAATGCGTAACATTCAAAATTTTAATCAAAAATGCATTATTCAATATTACACTTTTAATAGTAGTAGCTTCTCATAATTATTTCAACAAATATGTCCACCACAATTTTTTAAATGTGCATGTAAGCGTATCTTAGAAATAATTTTGACAGATTTATGTACCATATTCTTTCTGCACGCATATCAGTTTTGTAGCTACACTTCTACATTTTGTTTGGTAATATGAATCTTGTAATCATAGGTAGTTTTACGTGTTAAAAAAATTTATGAAGTAGTGTAAGGACCAACTCTTTGTCAAGGCTCCATTTAGGACACATCTAAAAGGTTTTTTTATTTTTTGCTTAAATATATAAAAAAGAAATATTCAACAAATAACTGACCAGTTATTTTAATTTTAGTAACACGCCTTTGTCAGCGGTTAGGTGGGAAAACTTACTTTTATCACTGGTTGTATTATTCAACCTTGACGCTAGATGGTGGCATATTTGCATGTCAGCAATTTCATTAACTACACTGAATTGTTTCCTAACTTGTTTGAACAAGAACAGAGACGAGAGCATGAACCACTAAAACTAGGCTAAACACATTTTCTATGTAAGCGTCATGTCGTTAAAACAGAATTAATTACATTTTGTCTTAAGCAGACATAACAAGTGCGCGGCACTCTCTAGAGGTAATTAACAGCTCTGGAAGCCACTTGTTCAGTTCATGTCACAAGCATATACACTTCCATAGTGCTATTCATAACGTCACTTTCATACGAGTAGTTGTGATGGTTATACAATGAAATGAAACCTGCTTCTTTCATAAATTTTCTTACGAAATACAGTTGCTGTCAAAATTATATGATGATACCGAATGCTGACATTTACATACGGTCGAATGACGCGTCGTAAGTTATCACGATTACATGGGAGGTATGTGAAAAGGAGCAAATTGTATCGGTTTGTGGTCCCTAATGAAGGTGCTAGTACGGAGACAAAAGAAATCAACATGACAGCTTAGTCGGAATTGGAAAAGGGCGCAACCGGTATGAAACTGAGGCATGTTACAAATATACTTGTTTCTTTTGCGATTTTCTTATCAATTAGTCAAAATTATTTGTTCCTTGTTCAATATTAATAAGAGACAGTGATATGAAATATTGTATAATCTGGTTTACAGACACTACAATACTAACAGGAAATTTTGAACACATGCTGTGTGCTGCTTTGAAGATAACGAACATCAAGCATTTTCACATAATGATGTTCAGATGTGTGTGTGATATATCCATATTTATTTTGATTAGAAAAGGTAAAAGTTTAAATTGCTGTAGTAATTACACCAAATACAAAACCTCGCAAATCATGGTGTTACAGCAAATTTATTAAGTACTTACACTAAGTTTACACAGTTTACGCGGGCCATTTATTCGACAGACAAATGCTTTCACACACACACGTGTTTATGCACTACTGTCTGCATACATTTATACCACTTTGATTTATAACCCTTTACAACTGGTTTTTCTACGATTTTCATTGTGCATGGGGCGTTTTGTATACGTCAAACTCTCGCAGAGCGGGCTGTAAACACTGACGTGTTTTACTGGAACATGTGAATGTTCGAATAGAGTGTTGAATCAGCGTTCAAATTTAACTCGCGTGTTTGTACTTGGTTTCTTCCCTCTGTGTGTAACTATGCTGTACCTATGTATTCGTGTGTGCATATATTCGTGCTGGTTGAATGATAGGGCTTAAGCCGTTAAGCATGAATGTTAATAAAATGAATTGAGTTACTTAATTGAATTACTGAATATTGTGAACAAAATAGCATAAAATGTACAGGAGTGATAAACGGCAAAACGTAAGCCTATGCGAACCAAACTCATAATCCTGGATGCCGAATTTGATGCATACATAAACGTTAAAAATCATATGTCTCTCAAAGACTCGTAAATACACGACTGAAAATTGTCAAGGCAAATGGACTCCTTAATTGCTTTACTATAATAGGGTCAGCGGACGCGCAGCAAGTGAAGGCCGTGGAACTATTTAATGGGTCGTTCCAATAGAAGTGTTTGGCTGCAGCTACCGACTTTGGATAGAAAGGACAGAAATTTGCAATATATAAAGTCATGAAAAGAATCTAATATCCACACAGCACAAAAACAAAACTGAAAGGAAAATATGGAAAAATATATTCCACTCATAATAAATGTTTTCAGAATGAAAGCTTTCCGATCATTCGGACCTCGAAGGCCAATTTTATTACAAAACTGAAGTACAAATATATCTCAGAACTGTTTCCAAACCTACGCAATATCAATGTTTAGTCATAGAAAGACAGTCTTTTATTTCTGTAAATATAGGCCTACGTAATGGTGAAAAATGTTTAAAATTGCTTAGGGATTTTAACGAGATATTTTTAATATAAACGTACCTGATAATGATATTTTTTGCAGTCTCTAAGATAATCCTTGGCTTTATGCCACACCTAAGATACACGGAAAATGTACCATCGACCGCGAACTTTTACACCAAAGAACACCAGACTTCGTCAAAATATGTTCAGTGTTTTTGGAGGGAAACGAAATTGTAGACATACTAACAGACAATTTCTAATTTTCTATATGCGTTTATTCTTTGTGCTTTATGCAGCAAAAATGGCGAGCGAATGTAATGGTGTAAGTGCAAGGGAACTGGCAGCATTATCGAGTCCAATATTAACTCAGAGAGACAAATTTTGAAGCATTCTTAAATTCTGCCTTTTAAATTACAAGACACAAAATCCACACATGATGTAGGTGTGCCTCTGTGTGTGTGCGCGTGCGTGCGTGCGTGCGTGCGTGTGCCTGTGTGTGAGTGCATGTAATCAGAGCTTTTTCACAGAAGTAAAACAAACATGGGACACACATCTCTGAATTAGATTGACGTTCCCTATTTTGTCCAAACAGGCAGCTCAGCCTTTGCGCAATTCCCAGAAGAGGGAGTTACCAGTGACGAAACACACGTGCTTCCTAAGCAGGCTTGACGCTCACGACTAAATACGAGAATGAAAGTGCAGTAGTCTACAGGCCATGTGAAAGTAGACACAAATTAATTCAACACTAATTTTCGTATATATAGGTCCAGGTATTGCTGGATTATAAATGAACTGAAGATATGTACAACATTTTCTAACCATAACACTGTTTATAATATGACGTGGGAGTATTGTTAAATGTTACCGTCGAAATTTAATGACTAACGGAATCAACATCTAAGCAGTTAGTATCTTCAGGTTACAGGAATTAGAGGACGTCCTTAGAGTCTTCTGCCTTTCGGTTTATGTTCACAGTCGGGCCTACGGATTTGCATTCTAAGCGTTCTTTCAAACGTCCTTTCCATTTTAAACTATTTTGTTACTGTGTCTTATCCAGCCATTCTTCTGCATCTTCCTTTTATTTATCTTCCGCCACTGTGTAGTTTATCATTTCTGTGCTGTACATTCTTCTCAGTTTTACTCATTTCCAACATAAACGAGCAGGTATGGACACTACACAATAGAATTTTACAAAGGGATATTATTGCCATTTGCGCTAATAACATCAGCGCAAATGGCACAGAATGGTATTAGTCACAGAAATATTGCCGTTTATTTAGATTCTATATTAATATCCCTTTCTTTCTCAATTTACAAATATTTCAGTATTTAACGTAACTTTGTTATAAAATTACTTAATATAATTACAAATATTTCTGCTTTAAGAATTGAAATCTGTCTAACATATTCATGTGTTTCTATATACGTATATATACGGATCACTCCCTGGAGAACCCATCACACAAGTGAGTGCGGTCTTCTTATCAACAACAATTTAAAGAAAATACACTTTATATTCTCATTCAAGCAGGTCTACTCTCTGTCAGGCAATGTTATTACCATTTCTAGCACACAGTAAGGGCATTTATTTATTTATTTATGTCGGAAACTGTCAGAGAGAACACTCTGGCCTAACATTACCATTGTGCTTATAATTCTAGTTTGCAAACGTAACTAAGTACATAAATTAGCACAAAATAATGCAAAATATAAGAATAACTTAAAATTAAAGTATGAATTACAGCAACGTAAAAGCAACAGACATGTCATCATACTGACATATTTTCTACGTACTCAAATGAAAGATGTTTTAATAATAATTTTAATAATAAAAATAACAATAAAAATAGTAAATATTAAATAAGAACAACTCGATTCTTCTCCAATAGTTAAATGTCAAACCAAATTTTATCTTTACCTCTTTTCTCAAGAACGACATTCTGATGACCGAATCACTGTGATACAAACGACACAATCTAAATGTAGTGAAGATAATCCCAGAGCCTAATCAGAAAATATAAAGGTCGTGACTTTGTATGTACACTATGCGACTTGGAAAAACTATCACTATAAAAATCATGGCTAAGTTAAAGAATATATGTTACCTCTCTTTATAGGACACGCATAATACTGAGGTGGATTATAAACAATCCTCCACTCTTTTATCTGCAAGTGTCACCTTTAAAATTAATGGCTGTATTCAACAGAATTTGGTGCTGTTATGTGCATCGGAATTTACAGGACGAACAACGATTCTCTCAGTCCATAACTCCACGGAAGTGAAATTAAACCTCAGTAATTTCCTGTTAAAGTCATCACACAAACATTTAGTAAAAGAAATACAATGAAGAAAACAATCTAGTCTTAACTTCTATTTGGAAGTTTTTATGGTGAATGTTCTATGATGTACAATTAGAAAATGTGTCATTACTTTATTAGTAACAATTCAGCTCTAATGCCTTACGTTAAGAAATTATAGCCCTCACTCCTGACACAATAATTTAGTACAGGATTGTTCATCGAAATGAAAGAATATATTGACACATGGGTAACAAATTATTACAAACGAGTGTAGAAAAGCGAAATGGTGAATATGCAAGTATTTCAGTGGCCCACTGCTTCAGACGTTCATTTAATTCAGTAGAGCAATTACTCTGCTTAAATGCAACAAGCAACATGGTAGAACATCCTAAAAATGGAAGCAGGCTAAAATCTTTTTTTACTGTAGAACACTAAATGAGAAGTGGGTGTAAAAGTCGTTACGAATGTGTTTTATTAAACTATTATGTGTGTTGCTAATCTTTTTACATGTGTGTTACCAAATTACGACAGTGTTGCGCACTTCTTACGAATGTGTGTTATAAAACTGCCAAGTGTGCTTCATATTTTGTTAGGAAGGTGTGTTACTAAATTCACAGAGCAGCCCACATAACAGATATATCTGCATAGTGTAACATCCTAATGGAGGCAGAGCCAGCTTCCGAAACGCCGAGGTTTCTCGCCAAAAGAAGACAATGGAAAATATTTCGCTTGTTTTACGTTTAATGCCAGTTATTATATTGCGAGGCAAATTATGTTGAAATATCTCTTCAATCAAAATGGTTCTTTTGCTTTGATCATGTCGGAGAATGCATTAATTAAACATCTAATACGTCTAGACGTCACATAATGCCAATGAAGCCCTTCTTATACGAATTTTAATTCAGTTTTACCCTATGAACTCCCTCTGAACCAGGTAATTAAAATTATATTTCGTGAGAAGTTTGGTAAATAAATGCCGCTTTAATTATCATTGTAAATCGAATCTTACTCTGTCAAGAACTTTTGCCAAAATCGAGACTAGGAAACTGTAAAATGTGTCTTATCTACTGACCTCTACTTATTCCTGAATCACCAGTCTGTCTGCTACACAGCTTGGTTCTAATTGCAGAATTTAAGCTTTTAATTTATACCTCAGCAAAAATCATTTTTGGTGGTTTTTCGCCCATAATATGTGCTGTTCGTAGAATCCTATGCTATCTCTCATAATAAAGCTACACACTGTTTGCAACATTTAATAAAACAAATAGTTTATTTCAAGTAAAATGCCATTACCTGGGAGATTTGAGATGTAGGATCTTGGACAGGCATGAATTATGATTTCATGTTGTACTGTAGCCCTCAAACAAAGCATAGCAGCAAAGTACATTCACCATTCCTCGCCCTTCAGTCATCAGTAATGCCTGAGTGATTAACAGTCTCAGTTATGCACACTGAGAGGAATTCTTACCTTCATTACTATATGTTCTTCAAACGTTCTGAAAGGAATGGAGGAATAGAACATTCTACCAAGGAATTCATTTCTTCTTCCTTCCATTAGGTTGAGCAGAAGGAGAAAATGCATAGAAAACTGCAATACTGAAGTTAGTTCAACTCATGCCCCATCTATGGAAAGTACGTATTAGTCTCAGGCCATTACAGATTTGTTAGAACATCTGAAAGAAACCAGAAATGTGTTGCGCGAATACTGAAAGTTCAAAGGCAGTACTGAAATGAATCTGACGCTCAAGACTTCTAAGAAGAGCATGCTTTCTAATTGAGATTGAGGTAATTGTGTTTTTCGTCCATTAAAGTAAAAGCAAATGGTATAGTCTTTTAACAGCAGTATTTTAGAACAGAAATGTACGGTACAGAGATAATGTTTCAAAACAACAAAATTTTAAAGTAAGAATAAAATGGAAATGTTTGAAAAGTCAACCTGTGGGCCAAAAGGCGAAATTCTGTTATCCCCTTATCACATGGCTGCCAGCTTCTTCATAGTGACAGTAAGTTCAGCAAAATTTGTTCTGCAAGCGAGCAACACGAAATTTAACACACAGAACGAAGAATGAATAAGTAAACGTATAATTATATACGTATGTATTTGTACCTATGTATTTTTCTACACATCGTGTGTAATAAAAATGCAGTAGTAATAATAGAAAAAATTAATAAAAATGTAATTCACTACCAAGGCTAATGTGTTGCTATGATTAGGATATTATAACAAAAATTACTTAGTAATGTAATGTAATGTAATGTATGTCCATATATAAACAGCTGATAATTCTTGACAATTTAAAAGAAAATGCACTTCACAGCCTAGGAAAAGGTGTGGCTACTTTTAGCGTATTTTTACGATATGAACGTAATGAAATGTGTGTCCCCAAAAATGAATGCCTCATAAGCCAAATGGCTAAAAGACTTTTTCTCGTTTAAGTTGCCTCCACGGGCAACACAACACTGTGCCGCGGGGAACAGGTTGCCCGCGAGCTACGGGTTGATTTCGGCTGCTTTGTCACCAACTTCGAAACAGATTAAAGGCCGGAAGTGTACAAAGACACGTTTTTAATTTGTTAATAAGATTGAAATAAACAGAAAATTTTAAAACGAAATTCGACATTCAAAAAATGATTTCATTTTAACGTATCTCATTAAGAATTTGATAAAAAGCAAGAAGGGTTGGGACATGCAGAATTTTAAAAGTGTTTGGGAATGCATACAAACTTTAATTGGACAACCTGAGGAGAATCAACATTAATATGCTTTTGAACTATTTCCGTTGTCTCACTTTTATTCACACACACAACGTTTCGAAAGCGACTGCTTTCTTCCTCGGGTGAGAAGAAGATACACCTTAAAAGCCTAGAAGGATAACATTAAAATGAGGTCAACAGATAGAAGGGTCGTAATTGTGGGGGATCAGGATAAGAACCTCCTGTAAACTCGCTAAATGATTTCCTCGTTCTTTGAAATAAAAGTGATTTGTTAATGATCTGAACGACTATTAGTTTTCAAAAAGGTTTAGTTTCGTTGAAACAATAAGCAAGGTAGCAGAAACGCCACTTTGAATCCTTGATTCAATGGAACTGACATTTATGCATTCTATAAAGTTTGCAGTTGCGGTGGCGCATTTAGCTGAGGCACTGTGCTACAAGCCGGAATATCGCTGGTTTGATTCCCGATGGGGTTATTGGCACTATGGCCCTGGGTTCGCCTCAGAGTCTTAACAGAAAGGAGTACCAGGGTACTTCCTAGGGGGTAAAAGCGACCGGTATCTGGGGCTGACAACCTTATCACCTTCATGTGCCGACTCTCCAGAAATTCTGTTAGTCTTAAACTCTCTAGACAGACCTCTAATGGGGTTTACGTTACAAAAGACAAAACATAACTGCCTAACGCTAGAAATTCATAGCGTTTCTTCAACAGCGCATGATTTTTTTTTGTAGTGCACGTAATGTGGGTAAAGGAATTGCATTTTTAAATTATCATATGCATATCGGATTGTATGACTTTTGAACATATCGATTATTAAATGAAATCTAATGGTATATGATATCCGCAAAACTTATCATGAATGCCAACATAATAAATAATTCAAATCTTTATCTACGTTTTATTTTGCAGTTTACTTAATATTGTGAAATTCTGTGTGAAAAATAAAGTAACATTCGTAACAAATGTGAAGTAAATCGAAAATAGATTCGTAAAATATGCCAAGAAACGTAATATGTTGCTAACATAACATTCTCTGAAACTTCAAACCGTATATTGAATTATGGAGGCTGAAACGTAACAGACGAATTCGTCAAAATGTAGCAGGTTTCGGATAAACATTCGAATAAACAACTCGACTTACAGAGGTGAGATTAGCAGTCTTTGTAAAGGTGTCGAAGAATTTAGATTACAAAAGGGAATACGTAGAACGTATGAAGAAAATGCAGTTTTTTTTCCACCAAAACGTCTTCTTACCAAACACACATGGAGAAGGGTTGCTGGTATGTCCTATAAAGATTACCCAGTTAGCTCTTTGTCCCGGAACAGGATTGAGTGGCCCCACACTTGTTCTCATTCAAGATGTAATTACACCCACTCTACACAAATCCGTTCATATTGCCTGCGACTTACTTTTCGGAAAAGCCAGACGACAATTTACATCCACCTGACCTATGTTAGACTCACAGAGCGCCTCACGTTCTTTTGTACTTAGACTAATGTACACCCATACGCACTGCAGGACTTCGTTTTGCACGTTAGGTATACTCACGTTCAGCTTCACAGTAAGTTGAACCTGGCCTAATGTACTCCCCAAGACCACAAACAAAGTATTTGCTGGTGGTCCAATCTACAATCGCAGACCAACACGCTGTTATTTTTGTCTGCCCTTTTGCATTCTCACTGGCCGCGAGTATTCTATTGATAGAAATTCAAAACACGAGGACCCCGTTTGCAAGGTACAGAAAAACGTAGAAATTATTAATATTCTGTAACTTTTTGGCTAAATTCTACGCTATAAATTCTTATGTGTTTAACAACAAATGCCATTTTTACGTGCTGTCGAAATATTGGAAAAAACTAATATTAGCGTTGACATGTTTGTTTGTCCTTCCGTCCCTCTGTCTGTCTGTCTGTCTGACCACACGCAACATCTCGGCGCCCACTGGACAAACTTTTACAAAATTTTATATTTGACAATTTTCCAAATTCAGTCGAGAAAATTCAAGTTTCATTAAAAACTGACAAGAATAATGGTTACTTGACTTTTATGATAATAGCCGCTGGAATCTTCTTAGAATGAGAAATATTTCGAGAAAAGTTGTAGCGCAAATCAAACACATACTTTATGTTAATTAAATTTGTTTCCGAAAAACTTGCTGTTTGTGAAATAATACGGAAAAATATGGCGGAGACAAGCAGGCCACAAATGACAATATAATACGACGCAAAAAATACAGTTTGCATGCCGGGTAACTAAGGCAAGCATGCAGACACACATTCGTAATATTTAATACATATTGTTTCATAATTGATTAATTCTGTCTGATGTAAACTCTTTCGCGGCAAAACTTAAAAAAAATGGAAAACTGCGCAACGACTTACCTGTCATTTCCATCCTTTCAGCCAAATTATACGTCTAAACAAGGTCATTAACACACGAACTTTCTTTTGTTTCAGTGCAGCGTTTATATATGATGTGTGAAGAGAATGGAGATTACTTGGAACAAAATTTCTTGTAAACACCGGTACGTGTAATTTGCGTAATTCTGCTACCTGCTAATTGAAATTTTGAAGTGACGGAGACACTACATATAACTCACATAAGGCTATATGGTCGAATGTAGTTAGTGTATGTAATTTCCTTAATGACTTCTGTGTTACCAGGAAATGAACAAGAAATTACTGAGTTTTCACTGTAACAATGGCTACGTCCACCCGCCACAATGTTACGTTACGCATACATTGCCGGTCTTTTATTTGCAAAACATGGTAGCACGTATACTTTTACTTCTACTTTACTACAAGCTTCGCAATTAAAAATTGTGTATTATTCGGTGTCTTCTGTGCATAAAATATTGCGACGAGGATTTTCTTTCACCGTCTCTCTTGATGTACATAAACGGAAAACCTTCATAATTCCCAAATTTAGGGCAGGAATAAGGTTTCGTAGAGTCTTTCAAAATTCAGCCTGGAAAAGACAATTCATAAACACAAAAGCGAAAATGTTTTTCAAAATCCTTACAGGCACTCTTCTCGCACATACATAAGCTGGTCTCATGATAGAGCGGGTAGTCCCTCCGGATCATGCTGTAGAGCTTCCAATTTCCAGTCTCGGCCCGAAGAATAACTATAAAAATTTATGGATTTTCACAGTTTTTAATGCCACATATATCCCAAATTAAGCCACGACTGCCACCTTTCCACATCTTTTCCGATTCATCATTCACTAAAGCTTAATCCACCTTATGTGTACCTTCACGCCATGCTAAGGTTAAGCTCACGGCATGGTGCCTGTGTAGAGAATTCTCACTGAACTCTCTTGTGGCTCTCAAACTCCGTACATTTTGCTTGAAACATATTCAACAAATTACTGAAAAAGACATGGCGGTAATATCGCCATTGCCATTAAACTATTCATTCCAATATTAACCGTGATCACTTCAGCGCGTCGTGAAGTGAGTGGGACCTTTGATGTGAAATTTGCATTTAAATACAAGGAAAGAACAATTCGCCTGACCGTCGGCTGACCGGCAGGGCACCCACAGTGCGAACCAGGCTTTATCCTCCTAACAAATGACGTCGCCGAATTCAGTGGCCGCGCGGTCTGAGGCGTAGGTCTGAGGCCGAGCGCTTGCTAGGATCGTGGGTTCAAATCCCACTGGGGGCATGGATGTTTCTCTCTTGTGAGTGTTTGTGTTGCCATGTAGAGGTCTCTGCGACGGGCTGATCCCTCTTCCAGAGGAATCCTACCGACTGTGGTGTGTGTCTGAGTGTGATCACGTGAAAAACTAAAACCTCGACACCTACTGTGAACAAGTAGGTAGAAAAAGTAAGGACTACAAACAAACAACAAACAAACAAACAAGCAATTGACGTCATACAATCTGCGTTAGTCATTAATACAAAGTGATAAAGACAAAGAGGAAACGGAGGTAAGCACCACTCATTCTTAAGGTTGGTACTGGATGGGAGAGTGGAAACTTTCACGTCGCAATCTATTTACCATGAAGAAGGATACCCCTGCACTTGCTGGAAAGGGGGATGCGTCACCCCCAGGACCGGTCTGATCCTTTCGGAGAAGACTAAAATCCTTATTCTTTCCGGAAGTATAAATGTGCAAAATTGCAATAAAATAAGTTATTATGAACAAAGAAAAAATTGCCAGTTTTTTATGTGCGGCGCTTATGCTGTGTCCAGATGAATGCGCATGCGTGGTGTTAGGCGTGTCATTTTACCATGCTGCTGAGGCAGTGGCAGCTGTAAGCACCAGAGAATTAGGTGGTAGGTGGCCACCGTTTCAAGAATGCAGAAGAAATCAAGACCAGAACGGCTGGGCCTGTTTATTTAATCGCAACAAATGCGTTCCAAACCCTCTTCCAAGAACATTATGCCCGCTGGTGAAAGGCGAATCAGGAAAAGCGGGAACTGTTTTGGAAGAGATTTCATAACCTGGAAGCCCTGTTAACAAATGGTAAGCTCACTTATCCATCCGTGAACCTTATAACTCTGTTACAACTAAAGTAATTCAGTTACCATGAATAAGCAAAAAAATAAACTTTGGACGACATTTTTAAAAATAAGTATGCTTTTGAGACCCTACTGCATATAGGTATTGACTAGTTTAAGTTCGTAGAGATATACGAACTGCACATGAAAGTTTCTAGTATTTATCCTTCCATATCCCTTTCAACCCTTTAAAGCCCAGCGGTTACATAACGTACATCCAGGCTTAACATTCAAACAGCCTATGTTCAGCCGACTGAGTGTGTTTATTTGTCTTGTATGGTTCTCAGAACAAACAACCATTATTTCTCTATACACCCTGCATTTTCCGCTTTTTATAACAGAGTGAAGAATGCGTACGAGCTATATTTTTAAATATAATTCAGATTCATCTCAGTCTTTAAGCAATTAATGCGTGCCTCAGCATCACAAGGAAACCAACATGATTTTAAAATAAAACGTTTTAGTTATTTGTTAATAACGAACGTTTATCACCTCAATTGTGCATGTAATATATCATACGTTCTGTCGCTGTCAGTAGTTTGCAGATATTTTATATCATTTTATTTACAAATTTTCTTGTGAGTCTTGTCGGCTCTACGGTCGTATGAACAGACCCCTTCTGTCTCTGAACAAAAATATTTTACCTTCCCATCTCTAAACATTCAACAAATTAAAAATGTGTTACATAATACACAAGGCAAGTCTATCGGCAACCAAATGTGTATATTATGTATAAATCTAACAATACCACCACACCAGCAGAAGTTACGAAGCCTGACTGCCTCCGGAAACACTGGCAGAAACGGAATCTGTGCGTCCTATATATTATTATTTCTCTGGCCATAAAATACCACATAAATCATACAAGCGGTTAAATCTCCTACTATTGTAGTGTGTTTTTGTTTGTGTTCGTGGGGTGAGGATATAAGCTAGTAAAGCTCGCAGTCTGCGGAAGACTTTTGTTTTAAATGTGGCCACCAAGAACGGTGTATACGGTAGCTGACCGCATTTCGGTCACGAAGTGATATTCAGAACAGTGTAACAGGCACTTTTAATACGCTCTTTCGCCAAGTTGCAAACAGTGACTGTTAGCTTTGCCACTTGTGTTCGTCTGCATGGAACAACTTATGGGGTAACTGAAGTCACATTTCATCGACTTTGGTAAATTTTTGTTGGAAAATTTATTACAATTAGTAGAAAAAGTTCAAGATTGGTCACAATCGAACAAAAATATAATTCACTTTAAATCAAGACTTAAACAGGTTTATTGTAACACCTCGCAAAATTCTTCACAGAAGTAGATACGTTTCAGACAAATTTTTTGCACAGAATCAAAACAAACTTCATGTCAGCTACATATTTTGGAAATCGTGGATTTAAGAGATAATTACGGAAAATTCTAAATTCATAATTCGTGGATGTAAGTGTCTGTAATTTCACGAACTCAGATTTTAACACTATGCTTCACCCGTACTTGTATAAAAATATTAATAAAATCAAATTTAATGTGTTCCATGTCCGTGCACTATATTAAACAAAAACACTAATCACTAATCCCTGCTTAAGCCGGGACCACAGAGAGTTCACGCCTCCAAAAACAACACAGTACGCAGTCAACAGCATATTCTCCCTCAACTATAAAGTGCAACCTTAGCGTAACGATAACAAAAAGTTCTCCCTGAAGATCACCCAGCAGGGTCGAAACATGTAGGGTGTGTTACGAGTGATGATAAAACTCTCTTTGTGCATATGTTGGTGATTAGTGTTTTTGTATTAATAACATCACTTAAAGATACCTGTGATGTTACAGATTTTGCATGAGGCCAGAATTTCTGCACGTAGAATTACCTCATTTTCCTTCAACTGAAATAATTCTGTTACCTACCCACTTTGATGTCTCCACGAATACTGTTTTTATAACAAAAATGATATACATACGGATACGAGGAGTTTAATATCAATAGCCAAAACTGAAAGTTATATCACCCCTATCCCACACCAAGAATATGCGCTTGAATAAGCGTCGTTGTAAGACTGAAATCTGGGTCCCCCCTTCAATGATGTGGCCGATGGGTGAATTTTTGTGTACATTTTTCACTGCAGTGTGAGGATTGTTTAATGTTATCAAGCCGAAAAGTGTAGCTACATATACGAAAAAAGGTGACTTAATGAATAGCAGTGTTCGACTGCCCTTTACTACGTACAGGTGATGCTTTTTAGGCGCGTTCCCGTAAATAACGAAAATCGCTTATTTGTTTCGTCAAGTCTGTCTGTCTGTCTACCTGTCCGCATGAATCAGCGCTGCTCCAACTGCGCAGATTCTCTTTAAATGTGAAAATGAGGATGACCTGGCCCACTAGGGCTGCCGAGCCTTCGGAAAAAGTGTATGTAAAACAATTTACTTGCGTTGCTCATAAGGAATTTATTGAACAGCTTATAAACAGGGCATTCTAATAAAAATTGTAAGGACTTACAAGCTTATAACTTACATAGAAATAAACTCCTAATTTTTCCACACTGTATTTAGGTATTCCCTACGATTGTTACAATTATCAGCTTTATTCACCTTAGGCAGCCTTTGCATCGTCTTTTTTCGTCTCATTTCTTTCACAAGGACGACCCGGAGGAGCCTGGAAGCCTTCCAAACCAAATATGCTCTTTGTTTTACCTGTTAAACAAAAGTGCCTCTCATTTCTCCCTTGTCTTTTGTTTTCGTATCCTCTTATGCTATGTGTTACCACTCGACCGTCCCCACCCCAACACACACTACAAGCTGAATCGCCAGCCTCTTTCAGCGGCGAGTCCCATTGGGATTTGTGTTGGACAAAGTGGCACTGGTACAGGTTTTGCTCCCAGTTCTTCGGTTTTCTCGTCAGTATTATTCTACCAGTGCCCATCTTAATCTTCAGAGACGCTGTAACAAGAAGGAAAACAGGCGAAGCCTGGGGACGTTTCATAAGAAATTAATGTTTTGCGTAAATAGAGAAGCATCGAGAAAGAAAATAACTACTATTGTGTAATTCTGAAGGGATTAGACTATGGACTGTTTCCTGTTGGAGCTGGTAAAACAGACTATATTCTAATTTCATCGGTGAAGTGAACGTGGCGGACATGCAGCTAGTACGTTGACGCCCCCGAGGAGCTCCTGAAAAAGAAGTGGCCAAACATGAGAGAGAAAATAGCACAAAAGCATTGCAAATAATACGCAATTTAAGACTCATATTTGTTTAACATTATGTAGCTTCGGATTAATATACGGGATAGGCACTGCAGAGAACTTGGTGTTAGTAGGCACACCATTATTCTGTAATGTGAATCAGCAAATAAGTTATTTGTACTGCGCTTAAAGAAAATACACAACTCCGTGTCCGAACGTTGTTTTTGAGCAGTCAGTAGGCCTAACCACGCTATATATCTGAGAGGCCTTGTGTTTAAATCCTGTCCGGCAGACAGGTTATACTGAATGTAGTCCCTTGAAGTTTTCCTTACACCAAATAAATGCCTCAATTGATATTAACTACATTGCTGTCGGCAAATCAATGTACCAGCTGTTTAAAAGTTCTTTTCGACGGTGATTGCCAAAAACATTTCTGAACAAAACTACTCCACTTACCATGCAGAATCTTTGCTAGATACGTAGACAGTTTTGAAAGAGTTTCCATTCGCCTATACCTTAGTTAAAAGGTCATAAATTAAAACCCATTTAGCCTGGCTGCTTTTTGTTATAACTCATTTCTACATATGAGAAGAAATGGTAATGTTATAAGATTCAATTTAACCTTTATCCTGCTAATGCGGAATGTATGGTGAGCTGCTAATAATGCCAGCACCACTAATGTGTAATATTTGGTGCCCTACATTTGGCAACGCTGAAAGCAACCTCTTTGTCTCTCTCTCTCTCTCTCTCTCTGCACAATGTCTCAACACTGAATCAATCGTGAAATACGTCCTATGTCATATCTGTATGCCCACACTTACTCGGCTACCAACTAGGCCCTTAAGGACCTAGCTGGTAGCCGAGTAAGTGTGAGCACACAGATATGACATAGGATAACTTTCACGATTGATTCAGTGTTGAGACACTGTGCAGAGAGAGAGAGAGAGAGACAAAGAGGCTCCTTTCAGCGTTGCCAAATGTAGGGCACCAAATATTACACATTAGTGGTGCTGTCATTATTAGCAGCTCACCATATATTCCACATTAGCAGGATAAAAGTTAAGCTTTGAAGTCGAAGCTTGGTCTGTGTAATATCAAAATACTCACCTCCTACCTATCCGAAAACATATTTTCAGAATTACCTACTACAGCCATTTAAAAGAATTGTTGTATATCCCGCGAATCATAAGAAACACATCAACACATGTGTGTGGGTAAAATGCAGAGTATTTACGTGTCAAAGCTGTTGCTAGGCCCACACATATTTCTCCATAAGGCTGCATTTGCACACTCTTCTTTCTTCATGAGCCTTATCACTCTGCCTTTTACAGATATGTTCTAAGTACGGAATGCTGAAGTCGGGGAAAGGGTAACGCATTTTGTTACCGCTGAGGACGATGCCATACCCTTCAATCTGACCAGCGATGAAACCACTGACAAAGCCCTCAGTCTGGACTTATGTTTGGCCAGGAGTAAACTCAATGGCAGATTTCTTTCTCTGACGAGTCCGGCAGCGCCTCAGAACTTGCTCTGGTCTTGAAGGGTAAACCTGGAGGAGGATTAAGACTCAAAACACATTTCAAGGCACTGGAATAAACCACTGCTTTAACCCAACTTGCCGCCATTCACTGAAGTAGCGGCCCCATATTGCAACATTTTAAGCAAAGCAAATGAATACAAAGGCAATGCTAATCGGCAAGTTTAAAGTCAAATTTTAATTACGTTAGCTAATCAGGAGCTTCATAAAATTTTCTGTCATCTCGTTGTAAAACGTAAAGAAAAAATCTGGAACTCCAGGTCTTATATTCTCTTGGCTGTAAGTATTGCTTCAAATCTGTCGCGGCTTCGGAGATATTCACTTTCCACCTCATGATTTTGATTATAAAAACCCGTCAAAAACGTACACGTACTTAATACTCAAATCGTCTCATTTTGCTTTATGTCCCTACTGGTGACGCGGAGAGCAACAGGCAGTTTACAAATACGCAATTCAATTCACAAATTTTTCTTTCGGACACAGCATCATTGAAAGATACCTAGAGGTACGTCCGTAGGAGTATTTATCCTTCCAGTTATTAACTTACAAAGCCGGGTAACATTTATAGTTGTAAAAGAAAAACAACTATGCCCTTTCCTCTTAAACTTTGTTCGCTGTCATAACAGAATAGGGGAAACATGTACTTCACTGCATTACACACTTTTTCCAAATGTAGTGTCTGTTATCCTCTAGGCTCTTCAGCGGTGATCTCCATTTACTGCACAAGCACTCCTATTGTTTTTGTTATTGTTGCGGTATTGCTTAGGCCTTTGTTTTACGTCCGACACTAGCAATTTATATTATGCAGCGTCGATGGTAGCAGTAGCTGGAGAAGTACGAGTGTGGGTCACTGCGGGAATGATAGCGACAGAGGAAAGTGAAGTACCCAGAAAAACAGGCCCTAGTGTGCTTCGTCCGCTTAAAATCCCATAAGGACTCTTACACACAAAAATAGATGTAAAAAAATCAGAACTAATATCTGTTTAAATTTCGGGCAATCCTTAAATCTCTTCCTTTGATATACTATCTTAATAAAATCTACCGGCCAGAAAACCCGGACAACATTGCTTCTTTGGACTTACATAAAGCAAGACAACGCTGCTATTGATTCAACTTTTAAAGCTTAGCGGTAACTTTACATACCACCAGGTTTAACATTAAAAAATTCTACGTGGTGTCCACATTGCGTTTATGTGTTTTGTACGGATCTCAGAACAAACAGCAACTTTTGCCTTATAAAACATTAAGAGGCTGGTTTTTATAACCGAAGTGGAGAGTGTTTACAGCGCGGTAAGCACTGAGTCCTTATATAAAGCAGATACACGTCGTCTTTAAAGGGTTAATAAAGGTATATACTTAAATCCACGACCTTCATATCAAGACTTTTGAATATCAAGCGTGATCAACAAGGAGAAAGATTTTTGCAAAATGTACTCATAAACTTAAGGGAAGATTTTCTTATAAGTATTAAGGAGAAGCAGATTTAACACAAGAAGGGTATTCAATTTTTAAATTAAGAAACCACAGTCAGACACACCACCATATATGTTTTTGGCACACTATACCATTTATTTAAATGCGTGTGCTCTGCTTCTACATGTTTCGGCTCGGTCGATCCATCATCAGGTACATGTACATAATATTAAAAACACAGATCTTTAATTATATAAAATGAAGCATTAGTCAAATATCATTAATATCCTATATATTATACTACACTATATTAGTGATATTTCACTAAGGCTTCATTTTATATAAGTAAAGATCTGTGTTTTTAATATTATCTGCACGTACCTCATGATGGCTCGGCCAAGCCGAAGCATGTAGCAGCAGAGCATACGTATATAAATAAATGGTATAGTGTGCCAAAAACATATATAGTGTTGTGTCTGACTGTGGTTTCTTAATTTAAGAATTATTGGTATCAACAAACTGGGATGACCCAGTTCAAGAAGACGTAGAATAACCAGACGTAAAATAAATGCTTCTTTATTCCATTAGAAACACAGAGATTCCGACATAACCTTTTTTGGTTACTTGCATTACAGGGTGGAGCTAATGGGGCGTACTATTCTTACTGTATTATACGGAAATAAAACAAGTCAGCAAGAAAAGAGTTTTTATTCTTCATTGTCTTCAAGGTATGCAAAGTGTTTGAGAATTATTTTCACGACACACAGTGCTCTTCCATTCGTATGAAAATGGAATGCAAAAAAGTTAATAAACGTAAATACTGGGTTTTGTTTTTCAGTATTTTCTTTGGGCAGTATTCACGAATTTAACGTCCATGAACAATAACAGAATGAAAAGAAAACAATGTTACGCACTATGGACATTTCGTAACTTGTTACATAGTATTCTGGCACCACAAACATCACCTCTGGTGACACCCAGGTACACCCATGACTAAAGTTTAGTTTCTACAGTACCAGCATAAGAGTAATTTCCTTCGGGATTCTTCTTTAACTGAAGCATATGAATGACTTCTGTGCAGTTCTTCGGTATAAATAAAGTGCATGCAGACGTCGCCGTAAAAAAAGAGAACCAATATAACTACATATAAGTGTAACACTGAAGCGCGTTCCTCTACCATTTTTGGCGTGCAAAAGTAATAAGCCTTACATATTCTGAGTGTGTCTGTTGCCTTAGTTATCAAGCATGCAGTGAGGTCGCGCCGTATTGCATTGTCATCTGTGACCTCTCTGGCTGTCTGACTGTCGGTTTTTTTGTCTCTACAAATTTTCTCCGGAACATTTCTCATTTGAAGAATAATTCAGCGAGATATTATCATAAATGTACGTAGATCTTCATGTATAGTATGCGTTAGTCTTGTCAGACTTCAATCAAACTTCAATAATCTCGACAGATTTTAGAAAAATCCTCAACTATCAAATTTCATGAACATTCTTCCAATTGAAGCCGAAGTGTTTCGGACAGAAGACAGACAGACAGACAGACAGGCGTGACGAAGCTAATAGTCGCTTTTCCCAATTTTGTGGATGCGTCTAAAAACTGTTTGTTTTGTGCAGAAAAAGGTACATTCTTTGGCTTTCAATTTTTTATTTTACAGAAGAAGGCTAGTGGACAAGCCATCCATGAAACAGAAATTTGCACCTTAGGCCCTAATTTGTCTCGTCCTGTTCATTTTGCACAGGCAGAAATTCACAGCATGAAGGAAAAAGGCCTAGTGTCTAATGTGAAGGAGGCACGTGGTTCAGACTGAGGAATGCGTTAATTTTCCCCCTTCTGAAACACATTTCTTCGTCGTCGTCATAACCACCACCACCACCACCACCATCACCACCACCACCACAACCACCACCACCGCAACCACCACCACCACAACCACAACCGTCACCACCACCACCACAAACATCACCACCTCCGTCACCTCCACCACCACCACCATCACAACCACTACCACCACAACCACAACCATCACATCCGCGCTTCTGCAGTGTGCTCCATACAAGTAACTTAACACTCACTAGCAGTCTGCATTACGCAAAAGGTCCCGAGTAGCCACACGAAAACCTGAAGTCCTAATGATTACCACCCTGCAACTGAGCATTATAAATGATTCGGCTGATACAGATTGACTCACTAAGAGATTTAAAAAATCAAAATAAAACTTAGAAACGTAGAGCTACATATGGCGTGAAGCTGTTGTTAAAGAACTTTACACAACAAGTTTTGAATAGCACCCAATTAAAATGTCTCTGACAAGCAATTTTTTGTCATCAGTTCTAATTAACTACAACTTTAAAGAAGTTTATTGTGGTTTTCAGAGAACAGTTTCATGCTTCCCAGAATCAATAAGAAGCAAATAATTAGACCTAGAGTTTAAAACTTTCTTCCAGCAGCCGTCCGTCTCTCACTTTCCATCTCTCACATACAATTGCATTGTGACTTCAATTATCCCTCTACCTTTTGTCTATTCCTTGTTTCTTCCTGACCAATTTAATATGGCAGCACTTCACATTAAACATGGAGTAACGAAGAGCTAAAAGAAGGATCTGCGGCTATTAATTATTTACTGACGTCATAATTGTAATTACAATATAAATTAAAACTCTAGTGCCGCTTTTGTGCCAGTCTGTACTTTGTTGCTCTGAGGACTGTCACGGACCTCCGATAATATCCTTACTTTCTCTCCCCTTATTATATAATAAATTTGAGTATGCGTTTTGAGGATGCCTATCAATTCCGAAAATACAAACCCCGCATTCCTGCCATGCACATACAGGCGCAGATTCCTTTGCCTTCTTCCGACAGATTGTGATAAAACGGAAAGGCGGTCTTTTCGTACAGGTTAAATAATGATAAAGTATGGAGTTTTAATAATTAAAAATTATTTGGTGATTTCCCCTTCATAAGATCCGTTCTAGGCCCTGTGGGCTAGCACGGTAAAAATTACAAACCATAGTAATCCAATTGCACACACCGTCAAGCAGTGCAATTTCCCACTACAGAAGGTCTTTGTAATCTCAGGGTGTCCCACCTTCGCCATCTTTGTAAATGTATAAATATTTCACACAGACAGCGTAATTACACCTATACTCTATGACCATATAAAATTTCCATTACTGAGTTCAGTATTTCTTTACTTAACATGAGAAAAGATGTGGCGAAAGAGATGAAGACTTTTCTCTCAAAATCTATAGTCTAATAAATGTTGGAGAAACCCGATTTAAACGTAACGAAGTTTTCTTTCCTCAGGTCCATTAAAAACTGAAATACAATATTAATATATAGTTCGCCTGGATAGGCTGATGAAAACCATGAGTATTGATACAAACCTAAGTGACTGATTAGCATGTTACTTGGACGTGTCGACAGCACAGCAGTTTGCGTTTGAAGCTTCCATCAACCCACCTGCCACCGTCACTACGAAACCCTTGAAACAGGCCGGATCGATCAAGTAATTTCGTCGAGGGCTTTAAGAGTGTGTTCCTTTCCACTGCTAAGCTTTGCAGCCGTCATTCTGAGAATATGAGAAAGAAACCCTTTATTTCGTATCTTGATGCGTAGATTTTCTTGATCCATCGAGAACACAGATATCCACGCGAAGCAAACAAGCCCACAGTTCCCTGATCCGGGGGAGTTCTCCATAATTCATGAAGTCGGAGGTCTAACTACAAACATCCGTACTACTTTGTACGGGCTTTGTGAGAAGATGCTGAAAGGACGGACGGAAGGGGGTGCAACCAGCCAACTTCTGAGCAAAACTGATACAACTAGCCTACTTAGAATATCATATTTATATCCACGCTAGATATGCAGCCGATTTCAAAGAGAAATTGCCTTTACAAGCATTACACATCAATTGACTTGTAAATTCATTCTTTTCGTTATTCATTCATTAACTATCTAATAATTTGGAATACACATAAAATTTTTCTCTTAATTATTTCAATAAATGATGCAAAATTCAATAGGGCGTTCTTCCACCTGACTGTCCTCTGCTGACTTTTAAAAGTATTTACACTTTATGGTTTACTTAACTACATGAGCATCAGTTCAGACTGCTTGGAATCGAAAGATGAGTGCAGAATATTAAATTGGAGGTGTTGCGGAGGAGACAGTATTTGTCTGATTTAAAGTCTATAACAGAGATTTTCTGTGGGGACTAAGGAAAACCACGGGAACATCAAAGTAGCTGGTTTCCGGCCTTCGAAACAGACACCACTCAAATAGAAAACGAAAGCAGAAGCGCTAGTGCAAACTTGCCCCATAATGTTTTTATCGAATTGAGGGACTTGAAAGCAGCAAAAAATGAGGGTGTGAACTAAATTAAATTATTCATGACAGGGTGCATTGGGGAGTTTTATAACGAATGCCCTTGTCTCCTGAACACAAAGCACGAAAATGTTTCAGTTATTAAACAAATGACTGTAAGGTAATACCAAAATATGCATAGCTAATAACGTGAGGAAAATATGAAAAATTTCAGGAAATAAGACACAAGGTAATTGAAATAATTGGGAAAAAAGGTAGCAAGTCAATATTTGCATTAATGAATAAAGTAAGAGAATATTAAAAGCAAAGGATGCTTGCCGCTCTGCACCTCAAGTATTCTTGTTTTTCGTTCCTCCATGTAAAAAGGTGAAACATTTTGTTATTTTTTGTAGGTGTGAAACAAATTGAATGCGTTTCACAGCAGAATGCCGTGTTACTTTTGGGGTATATTATGGAAGCAGACGCAGGGGTTGGAGTAATATGCATAATGAGGAACTTTATAATTTGTATTCCTCTCTAGATACTAATATGACGACGAAATCAAGAAAGATTATACGTGCAGGGTATGAGTACGACACATGATACTTTTTCGCCGGTACATTTTCCATGCGCAAGGCTAAGAAAACGTCTCTTGTGGAGCAACAGCTCTAGAGGAATGGCGGAGGAAGCAAGATAAGCACCCCGCCCTTAGAAGTGCTGAGTAGGTTTCCTGCAAATTTTTTAGGCTCTTCGTCGGCCAAAATCTAATAAGTAGGCTTAACCTATAAATCCTATGACCGAGATAAGGTATCTGTACAAAATTCTGGTCGGAAAACGTCTTCGAAATCTTAGGCATAAATAGTATAATAATTTTAAAGTGTGTCTTAACAACTGCGGATCGCAGTATAGTGTGATAAGTGAATCACGTCGCGCAGGGGTTGAGTCCTGTAAGGAAAACCCTATAGTTTATTACACATATTTGCTGCAAGCGACCTGTATGAAATGCTCCTACAATTAGGTCAGACGTCGCGCAACATGGCTTATAAACGACCTATGATCATAAAATAAGTTTATATAGTGGATGATGTTGTAACTAAAGAGCTTACACATACTTTGATGCCAGAAGAATTCCACGCCGAGTCATTATCATCTGCTTCCAGCAGCGAAAAATTCGTTATCGCCACAAATGTGAAGATGATGGGCAATGGAATCAGCTATGACCCGATGGATCATATAACAGGACATGAAATTGCATCATCAAGGAACAGAAAAGCTTGCGCCCCCCCCCCCCCCTCCCCTCGATATAATTCCTTCAACCGTGGAGGCGGGGAATGTGTAAAAATGCAGTGAGACACCAACAGAGTTAAATCTGAACTAATATATTGGAGTCAATATTAACCCTTTAAAGACGAAGCGTATCTGTTTTATATAAGGACTCAGTGCGTACCGCGCTGTAAACACACTCCTCTTCGGTTATAAAAACCGATCTCTTAATCTTTTATAAGGCAAAAGTTGCTGTTTGTTCTGAGATCGGTACAAAACACATAAACGTAATGTGGGCACCACGTAGAATTTTTTAATCTTAAACCTGGTGGTATGTAAAGTTACCGCTAGGCTTTAAAAGGTTAAGAACTCAAAATAAATGCATTGTAGTCAAAACCTGCTTGGCAACTTAAAGAAAATATTGTGAAAATAGGGAAAGTCGCAGGACACAAAACCACTGCAGCTGTGAATATAAAGAACGACTTTCAGTTTATCTCCAGTTGTTCGACATAGCTGGCTTGATGGCCCTGCATAACGTGCTGCGGCCAGTATGGCAGTAAACATACCAGCAGTTGGAAAAATTGCAGGATAACCAAGGACCGCATGCGTAATCTTACAGATGAACATGAAACGTTTCATTACGTTGTGTAAGTGCCTTCATACCATTACAGATTTCTATATTTTCACAATACAGTGTTAGGGTTTAGAGAATGCATGTTCATTGAAATTTCGATAAAAAAAAGAAGTGGCTCAGTGGCAGGGTTGTCTGTGGAGAATATCATTGAATTTTCCAGTTGGAAACTCAATTTTCTTTTATTAATTATGTAAAACTTTCCTATAGTTATAGTTCGTCACGACGAGCGAAGTCTAATTTTTATGCGGTTCAGTCATTCTGTAGGCGTCGATAATACTGAGGAATGTGAAGAGTATTTAGCATTTATCATGGACTTCTAATCATTCTGCACAAAACTGAAAGATTTCATTCGAAATAGGTAGGCAGAATATTCCCTCACAGACTAGTATGCCCCTCAGGAAAATGTTTCTGTGACCTGCGCTCTGAAACAAAGAACATAAGCATATCACGTACATTCTTAAATGAGTTAAGTTTTTCAGGTACAAAAACGCTTTCTCTCCATTACAGAACCTGATCTGACAGTGCCACTTCAGGAAAACGGTCGCATTTCGTGGGCAAAACGCAGAAACATTGAATGTTAAATCAGATGGTAAATGTAATTATTGCTGTGATTTACAGGATTAAAAGGTCATTAAAACGTCCCGTGTTCTGCATTTTAGCAGAAGATGGACTTCATAACCAAGTAAAATTTAAATTCTATAAAACGAAATTTTAGGTTTTTTGTGATTAAAGCTACTCTTTCTTTTTCATGTAATTGCTTTTTTATTTTAAGGTAAAGAATCATTTGGAGAAAAAGCCTTCAAAGGTATTAAGTCATCTAACGCATAATGGTTAGTGCATGGATCATAAGGTTTCGCACTAAGGCTCTGCATTCTTACCATACAGCTTATTCTTTGCCCCATACGATTAAAAAATAAAGAGCCAGTAGCTCCCTATGCAGAATTTAACAATTTTCTTTATAATATAAGGACACTCTGTTTTCTCTGAAGTATAAACCGCATCTTTATATATATATATATATAATGCAGATTTGTTTTAGTCTTCAAAGTGATGATAAAGCTGCCATCATTTGTTCCTTGATCAGACATTATGTTATCCTATAAATATGCACGAAGTATCCACCACTTACTATAAAATAACTACAGAATACGCGTGTATAACTTCGACTGTTAAATTTTTATAGCGCCCATGATGCACTAATGAATACGGAGCAATGGTGAAACATTACTCACACAGTCAAATCGAAGTGCCCGTAGAAATTCCTGTCCCAGTGCCACTTTTCCAGTACATATTTGATATGTAATAGCCAGGGTCCGAACCCGGATCTCCGTGGTGAGAGGCCGGCACCTAACAATGTGAGTAAAAGCACCACCAAAGTTTAATTCTTCTATCATAATTTACGCAATATATCAAGAGTTACGCTGCAGAAAATATCTTCAGCGGCTGGATACAGTGTTTTAACAGGGAGTTCAATTACGTATACTTTCCCATGTTAAGTAGATATTATGTTGATTACTTACAGCAGGAGGCGAAAATGTGAGAGGTAAGTTTTAAACACGTTTTTGTTAAATTAACATTATTATTATTATTATTATTATTAATACTTTATTATTACTACTAATACTTTATTATTCATTTTTCTTACTTTACAGCAGTTCTCAAAAGGGTACGGGTCTCACTGACCAAGCACTTCATATTCATTGTTCCGCCAAAAATTTTCTGACTATACAGTATGTATTAAGTATTACTTGCCTTCCGCATTAGAATACATAGTTCAGTGCGAAGATTAAGAAGTTTTAAACTTTTGTGTAACTTGTTTGGGATAGTACTCGTTGTGGATATTGTTATTATTATTATTATTATTACTACTACTACTACTACTACTACTACTACTACTACTACTACTACTACTACTAACACGATTTTAAATTTAAATTCAAACTCGACATTCTGTCTCCCGGTTTCTATTGAGCTGGTTGCTTTAAATAGTAAGGCTGTGACAATTATTAGCCAGGTGTTCAGTTAAAAAAACGGCACGGACGCTTCTTATCTTGTTAGAGGTGATTTGCGCTCTTCCTCAGTCCCGCCACACCTATCATAAATTAGTCCATGACAGGTCCCTTCCAAATCCTTTACAATTCACTGTTCGCTACCAGCCAATCATCAGATGATATACAAACGTATTTACTAAGGGCATTGTTGAATAATCTACAATCAGGCCTAAAGTACCATTACCGGATAATTACGTTGTGCCTGAACACCGATGGGATAAATTTTTTCATAGACCGTTGTTGCACTTAACACACAAGAGTCTTGGTTTGGATGTATCCTTCCCTGCTTGCCTCAAGCCCAACACTTCAACCAACATTTCAATTTCGTGGTCCACCAACTTGTTACAATGCTATGAATGGATCACGCTGTACACAGAACGAAAACCAAACTCGTGCAACTAAAATATATATCTTCTTCTCTTGCCAAGTCCTTTTCTTCTTTGCTTCTTCTATTTTTTGGAAAAAAAGATATAGGGCCATGTTTCAGTACCATCTTACACAGAAGATACCTACACAAATACTTTTCATGAATTAGAGCTGCAATATATGGAGTCTACCAAAATGTAAACAGGATAAAGTTGGATAAAAAATTTCCCTTTGCGAAGTGGTCTCAAACTTGGATAAAGGTTTCTTGCAGCTTTGCTTCAAAGTAGTTCTCGAGGGATTTGTGTCGTAATATCGGCGAGGTTAAAATAAACATTTACCTTACTTAGGTAGCCACTTTACGGTGTACACAAAACCGAATAAACGCTTAGTTGACGGAGATAAACCTAACAAGGTATAAGGTATTGCTCTCTGAAGTGGATCGCATACACAGAACGCATACAGGATTAGTCTGAAATTCTTAAGGACAGTAAATTAAGTAATAAATTTGGAATTATATTTAAATGATTTCTTTGCACATTAGATAAAAATTATCTCATCATCATTAATATTGTGAACCTGGGAGACCTGTTTTTCTTCATCCCGTTCAGTTTCTAAGAAAAGAAATATTTTCCTTGTTATATCCGTCTTTGCAAACAAAGAGCCTTTTATTACGCTGGCTGAAGAATCTGCTGCAATACCTCGAGCGTAGTAGTAGATGAGTTAATGTACCAACAGAACTGGAAATGCCACGTGTACCAAAACACAGAATTTTCCTAGAAAGGAAATGGAGTTGTGCAAATGAATAGACTGAGAGAAAAAGGAAAATAAAACAGCAGGGTTCACTGCATTCTGTTTATTTGCTATCGAATATAGCGTAACCTGCTATTTCATTTGCCTCATGCACTAAAGAACACGACAATAATACGTTTTAAAACTGAAAGTATAGTGCCTTCTGGGGAATTTTGAGAAATACATTGATTTTATGAGAAAAATGAAGAAAACCTTTGCACATTACCTATAAGCTGTTTTTGTTGTATGCCACCACTCCTGTCATTCCAGTAATTACAAGACACTTATGGATCAATCTGGTGTCCAGCAACTGGAAATTTAATTTGGAACCAGGCAACTGAGGTACAAACAATGCACGCTACAAAGATTACTCTTACTTAAGTTCAGAAATGATCTACTAGAAGCACTGCTTTCTGAAACTGTAACATCCTTCATTAGCGGGAATGTTACTTTCATAAAACCTTAAGACAAGAAAAGTGCTTTATAAAATCACATACTGAAAACAGATTCACGATTGCACCTCAAAGAGAAGTCGGAAATTGAACAAGCTCTAAAAGTTTGTGCTTATATAATATTTAAATTAAAACGTTTAATAAAATACTTTGAAATTTATCGTTGAAGTACTTTCAAGGTAATTATACCTTTAGAATAACATTTTTTTTTCTTGTAAAACAAAACCTATGGCACCAAGAACCTGCTAAAGACACAAAAGCTGCATAGAACTTCATCATTTACGTATACAAGTTCACCGAAATTACCAACAGCCCTTCTAAACCTTAGAAACATTCAGCGACCAAAAAGATTTTAAGGCTTAATTTGCGTCACCAACAGTGACACCATCAGCTACCCCGGTGAACATGTGCTTGGCATTATCAAACCGGGTGTTTCATCAGGTGTGGACATTAATTTTGGAGATGATTTCCTACCCCTTTAAGGTTAGAAATATTCAAATAAACGCCTGTGTAATTTTGAACGCTTATGGATTTATGGCCGCTTGATGCTTAGAAAAAAGATAAGGGATATACAAAACCTATGGATTCAAATAATAAACAAACACATCACCTGATAAATTTGAGTTCTAAATATAATTTCATGAAAGAAACTGCCTTTAATTTACACCGAAAAGTGCTTAAATCAGGTTTTCGAAAATTCCACCCTCAACCGCAAGAAAGTTCCTCATGTGGTTTTGAATAACAAGCGTGGAAGGCCAGAGATGAACCTCAGATTTGCTTGCATCATCCACCTTTCAGAGGAGGAATCTAATGTTTTTCAAGGTCGCGTAGAGTGTATCGGACTCCATGGGGGTAACGCCCTGTTCATATGAGTGCGTTTACGAGAACTGAAAACCACCCATAGCAGCATAACTATTGACAATGGGACCCATGCTGATAGAAACATTTTCATCACAACTACCTCGGATATTACATCCTGCGCTAATGTCCACAGTTCATGAAACACCACTTATGTACCTAATAAGAATGACAAAGAGATATAAATTTACAGTGCAAATATATTAGTGCCAAGCACATATTAACAAGGATAACACAGTTATTACAGTCCCCGAGGATTCAAACTTCAAGTTCCTTTATGAAACGAATCCTGCCTGGAAAGGAAAAAGGATAGTTCCGTACGGGTTAGTTTCCTCCTCATGTAAACTGATTTTAAAGCACAAATTTGCAGTGAATAATCATCCACTTATGTGTCCCACCAGACCGTCAATATAGGGTTTCAGCATTCCTACGCCTGAAAGTACTGAGTTTCCTAGACGGCATGCCTTCCTGTATCTCTTCTCTCGTAAAGTGAAGCAGTTTTTCGTAAATATCTGTTGCAAATTTACGAAATGTACTTTAGAAAGTGTGTAATAAATTAATCATTTCATTTTTCCTTTTACATATAGCAGAGCACTGAGATCCTCTTTTATTTTTAATGTGTTCCATGTACGTGCACTATATTGTAAAAAACACTAATCAGCAGGCCGGGACCGCAGAGAGTTCACGCCTCCAAAAACAACGCAGTACACAGTCAACAGCACATTCTCACTCAACTACAAAGTGCAACCTTAGTGTAACGATAACAAATAGTTCTCCCTGAAGGTGACCCAGCAGGGTCGAAACATGTAGGAGTGTGTTGCGATTGATGATAAAACTCTCTTTGTGCATTTGTTGGTGATCAGTGTTTTTGTATCCTATTTTATATTTTACCTACATGTCGTTCTATTTCCTAATGCATATCTATATTTGTCGATGCCACTAAATACTAAGGAGTGTCCTATTTTCCATAAAAAGGATGGAACTTCACAAGTACGAGAACCTAAAGCTAAGGCAAATGAACATTGCAGAGTTTCCGGTTCAATCACAGTACAACCCGTTTGGGAATTGTAGTAGAACAAGTGGCATTGGGAAAGGTGTTTTACGAGTACCTCTCTGTTCCTCTGTCAGTAGCATTCCACCACTGCTCCATACGCAGTCGCTGGGCTACCACCGACGCACTACAATTTCAGCAACTGGCAGCGTCTTTAAATTATACAGTTAGAATAAATAAATCACGAGGAGTTCGTTTTTTCGATACTGAAAACAAAAATATAATTCCGCCTTAACGTAAATAAGGACACATACAGTAAGTAATAGCGATATACGTGGCCGTTTGCTATTAACTCTTTATCGCTGAAACTCAAATATTTCGTTTCTCTCACTTCCTGCTTCTTCCAACCCTTCCGTGTTTAATTTCCAGCTTCTTCCTACCTTTGAAATTCACTTTAACCGAATGAAGACGATGTATAAACGGTTTTATTTAAGGACCCAGTTCGTACCGCACAGTAAACACTTTTCATCCCGGTTATAAAAACCCAGTCATTCTATGTTATGTAAGGCAAAGTTCGTTGTTTGTTCCGAGATAAATATAAAACACATAAACATAATGTGTGGGCAGAACGTACAAATTTGAATGTTAAACCTGGTGGTGCGTAAGTAAACAGTAGGCATTAAAACGTTAATTTTACATCTTCCAACAGAATAAAGTGCTTACTGCCCGAAAGAAAACATGTCCTTATGTTGCTTAGACCATCGTTAATTTAATGTGAACCGTATTGGTCAAAACCTGGCCTAATAGAAAATAAATTATAAAACGCATGATATGGGACAGAGCTTTTGTCACGCATAGTACCTTAGTGGATAAACACTCGCGCCTTCATGGCAGTTCTTAACTGAGTGGTATTATCCTATTGTGATAAGCTAGTTTTCTGATGTTTCGGAGGAAAGGTCTCGTGCACCTTAAAGACAAAGTAAAGTGCCAAAAAGATAAAGAGAGAACAAGCGCGGTTCTCTGAAACATCGGAAAACCAAAGTGCCTTTATTGAAGAATGAAAATACATCTCACTATACTAACAAATTTAAGAGATGAGAAGCTGATACGACATAATTCTTTATGTTGGTTGTTATACTGCATTTAATGTGCGTGTTGAAATGCGCCTGGTACACCTAAATGTGATTAAATTGAATTTAATAACGTATCTTAACCACACCTTCAGCGCGCCATTAAAATGTGGCTAATGGACGCCAGGTGTCAGGTAACCACAGAAGTCTCATCGTGAAAGAAACGTGCCCATTAATATATCTAACGTAAGACGAAGTGTCTATGATTATCAAAGTCTCGCAGTCCTTAACTCGTTTTGCGTCTTCACTTTTAAAAGACGTGCCAATCGCACTGGAAGAAAATTTTATACCATCAGATTTCACTAAGAGTGCTATGATGGTAAAATATATAATATGTATGTACATGGATATAGACACCAAATATTAAAGATCATAGTACAGTGAACGTACTGTGACCAATAATATTTTCCATCAGCAGCAACTTGTGCACTGTCTGAAACTAACTACTTCAAAATAGTGCCAGTGGTACAATCATCTTTATTCCACTGCGCTTTTACCTTCAAATGGTAGTTTAAAAAGTAACAACTTTCAAGGATTTGAAAGAGTGCGGAAAACGAAAGAATGATTAAGACATATTACACATAATACGGGGTGTTTCTAATCTTGAACTCTTCAAAAGATTTCTGTTTCATTCGACATTGAGGATCCCAGAACACGGTCGTCTTCACTTGTTTAGTTCGTGGGGTTGTGCAGTGTGTTAAATAATAGTGTGGTTTGTTAAATGGTTATTAGTGTGGCAACTAATTATTGAGTCACTCTGTTGTGACATGGATTATCACAGCGGCGTTGCTAAAGATAAAATTCTGCTTAGATGTTACACTGTGTCGATAAGTGAATTGATACCGACGTTTCGAAGGACCTGTTTTCAGCATCTGCAGCTTAAAGCAGGTCTACAAATATGTACGAGTCCACATGGCGCTACCTCCCGCAAACCTTCAATCTTCAAGTGAGATGGTCATTCAAGTACATAAGTGATGAGAAGACAGGAAAGAAATTTCACGCGTTATGGGTAAAATTTGTGTCAACTGCTGCGTTCACAATTTGCAGTAAGGGTCCGAAGCTAAAGTTTCCAATTTCTGAAACGAAGCTATAGTAGGCTCCATCAGAATTCTATGGTATTTGTTATAAAAGTTGGCTTTCAGTGCGGCACGCCCATGGAGTGTTGCTCTCCCTCTTCCCAGGGGCAGGAAAGGGATAGCTGCTGTGTTCATGTTCATTACTATATTTAGCAATTGCTACCCACACTAAGACAGGCAAAGTATAGCGTGTGTCACGGTAGCAGCTTATCATATCGTCTGGACCCACGCCTACCTTAACGTTACGTCACACGTTAAGGTTCCTGCTCCCACTTTGCTTTCGATTTTTTCCCCTATCTACAGCCAGATTACACTTCGAAGTCCCTTCAGCGAACAGACGTGAACAACACTTTGCAACGGTTTAGTGCATTTTATTTATCAGAAAACCTAACTTTAAAAGTCCTGCCATTATTACCGATTTGATAAATCTTACCGAAAAAGAGAACTGCATTCGTCGTTTAACACTTCTCTGCCCAAATTATTCTTGTCAATTCTAACAGACCGTTGCGTCTTCAGATTTCAAAAGCAGCCATTATACGGCAAAAGCTTAGGGAGAACCATCACAAAGCACCTAAAAACAACATGTCGCTTTGAGCTCTACGCTGGACGAGATACAACGTAAAGCGCTGTAGAGTTTAACTCAACACTTGACCGATAAGGGTAAGTGGTAAGCAGAGGCACCATTTTAATTCTTTACAATTTGCCTCAGAGTGGGTGTATGTATTCCGTATGATTCTCATACTAAAAAAAGTATTATTCCCCGTAATGATAAACTTGGCAGTGTGCACGTCACTAAAGCGTGTAGGAGAAGCACAGATATGACGCTATTAATTACCTGTACAGTATTAACCTGTTAGTCTTTTTAGTGAAGACTGGGTTTTTAATCTGTAGAAAATGACAAAAACGTTTGTCCGTAGGTTACAAAAATTTAAGCAGGACAGGACTAAACGTACATCCGGCTTCATCGTGTATTTTATCGGACAGCTGGAAATATGGGATAAAAAGTGTCAAAATATATCGAATAACATGAACCCATCAAAAGGGGAAAATGGAAAATGTATGTGTGAAATAGACAACATTGTGCTTGAAAATAAAAAAATACATTATTAAGCCACTGATATTGGCTAGAATACAGAATGGACAGCTGTGGAATATAAGTTCAATTCCAGGCATGATTAAAGTTTCTTTCCTTCGCCCCGTCCTCATCACGGACTTGGGGTCCGAACCGTCTGCTATGTCAAGGATCTGACGTTGAAGCGGTTAGAGTCTCAAACCAAGAGTTTAAATCTTTGTACCGCTAAGGTTAAGAATATGCAGAGCTATATCGTATACCTTCATTGGCGTACACTTCTGGGCATGGTGTTTAATTACGCACAGAAAAACTCTTCGTGCCTTATGCTGTGCGTTTTGAACGCAGGCCTTTGCTCGAAGGAAGGAAATATGTTGTGAAGGGGCAAGAAATAAGCCTTGCAGTCCCAAAACGTAAAATAATTTATGGACCTGCTGGAAAACCTGAAATAAGTCCCTAGGACTCCGTCATAAGCTTGTCTCGCAGTCTTAATAATAATAATAATAATAATAATAATAATAATAATGTTATTATTATTATTATGATTATTATTATAGTACTTTGACCTACTGTTTTCTACTACCAATTGTTTAATATTGTCATATTACACCCTAGTTAGTTCTAAATGAGAATATGCCTCACGTGTCAGGAAAAACATTACGACAGCTGGTGCCAATAAGCTGGAACGCTCCAGTGACTGTTAGCAGTTCTTTGTTTAAGTCGCTTTTTCCCTGATACTCCTTACAGTTGTACTTAAGCACTTGAGCTTCTCAAGTTAAGTTCTTTGTAAGTTATAAGACGTCATTTTTATGCTCTTTTTTCACTCATGTGTTTTAGGATCTAAATTTTGTCCTCCCTTGATTGATAAAATTAATCCCACAGTTCCGTCTCGTAATATTAGAAACTTCACCCTGTATTCTGTAGCACACAAACATTGTCCTTCCACTAGATGTGCCACAGCTATCAATTTGGTATCCAGTGCTGTATATATGTATTTAGTGAGCAAATTAGACCTTCGAAAAAGAATTTACTTTAGGAGCACATCTCATTTGGTTTGTGGTCTTAATTACGCAGCAAATTTGTGATTAAATTTCAAACAACCAAATTTTGTTGACTGTCGCATTAACGATGTTTGTGTGTGCACTTATTTGTGTATTTTGCCTTCTGATTATTTTGTGTTAGTTACTGGCCTTTCTGCTGTTAAGCTATAAATACAATAAATCAGAATTTATGATGATGATAATAGATATTATTACTATTTTCAGTAGTAGTAGTAGTAGTGGTAATAATCATAGTAGTAGTAGTAGTAGTAGTAGTAAATATCTGCTATTGTCAGTAAACCTAAATATCGCATGTTTTCGTACTTATATTCAACATCACAATAAAAATTATACCAGTAATATTTTGCTCAATATTTCAGCATTCATTACCACATTTCTCACGATAATTCATTGAATTGTTCCTGACTTAGAAGTTCGCATGGCATTCGTGTTGATAATTTTGACGGTACGGAAGCAAACTGTACATACACCGGAGTGGCATGATATGCATAATTAATTCGAAAGGACTCCATCAGCATGAGACTCAATGGCGAATTCTTGTGTTTGTAGTAATTAACTTCCAGTTTTCATGAAGGACGGGGAATTTTTGACCATGTAGGGAGTAGGTGTACAAAGGATTTAGACCATGGGGCAAACGTGCAAACACAGAATATATCCAGAATAAGCCTTCATATGTACAAACGAGTTATTATCAGGCAATGGAATGAGTGCCTGCAATTGTTCTTCGTAAATTTCTGTTACGAATCGTTGACCAGTAGTCGTACTGACGCACGTGAATATATCAATAGCGAAGCACGTAAAAGCAGGCTCTGCGCCCACGTTCTTCACGCAATGTTTCCAGACCTACGTCATACAATCATTATAGCCTACAACGACTCGTTTCTGAAAGTAAAACACGGTAAAGTAGAAGAACATTCTACGTGTAGTTTGTCCTGGTCATCTTAGCTAATTTTTCGTCATGTTTTAAAACTGAAAGACAATCCTAAGATCAGCTGTGTGTAATATAATATCCAGATAAGACGTTTCGTTAAAAGTCTTCCCCTCGGTCAAATTTGGACATTTCCAGCACCTTAGTTTCTTAATACAGAAACTTCAAACTCCCATAAATGCATTCTGTTTCTGCGAGTTTCGAGATTTTTGCAGTGGTGTGGCTAATATTTTCTTTCTTCAGGGCTATGACACAGTGTCAATTTGCAACTGGATCCAGTGTTTCAGACAAGTACCATAGTACATTTCTAAACACTTTAAAACATTTCACAAATGCATTCTGACAGGTCAGAACATGAATATTTTCTTATTCCGTGTCTCAGTGTCATTCTTCACAGCTGTACCAAATGGTTTACAGCTGCGTTGGTTGAGTGGTAGAAGCCATTAGGAAAATCACCTTGCATGCAAGTACAGAAAGAGACAGAATGCATGATTGTTGCACAAAATACGCCCACCTTGCCTGATGACAGGTGTCTGTATATAGGATGTGCTCACCAAGCCTTCTCTCATATCCACCATGTCGATTCAAAGTTATGGATGAAAGAACAACATGCACAGAGGGCAAAATCTGCAGGCCTAAAGCAAGTAAAATTTCCTGAAGTAGTCTGTACTGCTCGCTCGAATATAAAATCAACAATATAGGCAATGTATGTATCAGGCAGGCACCAAAGGGGTGGGGGTGGATTTCCGGGCTGCAATCCCCCATCAAATCAAAATTTAAAAAACACAGGTGTGGTGTACATGATGACACCAAGCGTTTTATGTGATTTACCCTTCAGTCTAAATAGCCATTGAAATCGGCCGATGACCAACGCATTGGAGTTTTGAAAAATTTTACTTTAGGATGTCTTACAAGAAAGTAAATAAACCAAGAAGATTAGACCTTGTGATCTAAATTAAGCGAGAGAGTCATCGCGTATGTAGTTATATTTGTACGTACATAAATGCAGTTGTGAACAATATTTACAATTTTAAAATATTATTTTATAACAATTTTTAAACTCAAATATAAATTACAAAGAGCTTCAATGTCAGTCCCCCCACCCTCAAGGAAAAATTCTGGGTACACACCTGGTACGTATAACTAACATTGTAGTGCTTTCGATTCCCCATTTTTGCAATGGAGAAGCAACAATGTGTTGTCTGCGTAACAGTGAGCAAACCCTCAGTGTCAACTACAGAATATTATTAACTGTTGCACAACAGTGCTTTCGTAGCGAATTTATGTAGCCGGCAGCAGCAAAATGTAAATAGGTCTTCATATAGAGTAACGGATATTTTTGTCCTATTTTCAAAAATTCCAATTCCCTAAGCTCATTTTCATAAAACTACCCAATATGAAATTTTAGGGAAACCCGTCGAGTGTGAGCGGCACTGATACATGCGGACAGGACAGGCATCACGACACTAACAAGAATTTTACACGACTGTGCGAAAGCGTCTAAAATGAGGGCAAAATCCACTCTTATATGTTTTATATATGGGACTGAGAAAGTCTCTCATCGTAACTCGTTTCCGGACCGAAATTTTAGGACTACAAATCAAAGGCCTGAGACACAGGTCTCGTACATTCATTCTGTATTAAATTCTGCCAGTACGAAGTGGGTATTAACTCGTGTATCAAAAGATACATTGTATATCGGCTAATCACTCATAATGACAGTGCAGAAACTTCGATAGTAACTGTAAAGATTGAGGTAAATTACGAAAATAATTATTACCTTAAAATAGACAACTTATAAAGTGTACGTACAAGTAGCCTTTTTGGCCAGTACACTCTCTTTTGTTTAATTAGTTCTGGAATTAAGATTCACAGAAGGCGCGTGTTGTCCATCAAACACCTACTTCAATTTTCTGTGCAACACCCGTTAGCAGTATTTTGCCTTCTGTGAATAGGCCTGATCGCTGAATTACGCGCAGTTTAACCGAGAGTTTCGCTCATAAATTACAAGAAGGCCTTGTTTTACGCCAGTTAAATTTATGCCTTTTTGCTTTAACGCAACTTACCAATTTACACTACCTCTTAATTTACGCCCTCTCAGTTTCGGTTTTACGCTGTTTGGCCTGTTTATTTCCCTTTATTTAAATCTCTCTTTTTAGGGGAATATCATGTTTCATTTAGCTCAGTTTTGAGGACACAACTAGGGCGTAAATTAAGGGTTTGGTTTATTTTGGACCTTCACGTGAAGTATGCGGTAGCGTTAATGAATCGTAAATACATATTTTTTAAAACTTCCCCAAATGCTAGGCTTCTCTAGTTACTAATTACGAACACACTGACAGACGCACAGACATACAGAGACACAGAGAAAATTTAAAGAAGGCATTTTATTCTACTCGCCTACTTAAGAAGTAAAAATGGGACTTTGAATTCTTCATGCTGTTTTTATTTAGGATGTGTGTGCGTGCTTTTGTGTGTTGATATACACCATATTCAAAATTCTGAAACATACGATAGATTTTCACGAAACTTGGTACGAACATTACGCCTGTGGCGGACACTCGAGTGTCGTACCCCTCAGTTACGCGCGTACAATTAGTAACAACAATAAGAAGACGCATGAAATTTTAGCTTTGGAGCGAAGCGTAAATTTAGGTACAAACACTACGTGGATAGACCATGTAAAAATGTAAAATGTTCAATAAGGTAATATTCTTTAAAATGCACAGAAACAATGCTGTCGCAAAAACATTTTACATAGCTTTGGGTTTGTTTGCGACACACAATACAGCGCGGAACAAAGGATTTGAAATGTGGAAGAGAGAAAGACAGAACATGAATCTACGTTTATTGCTAATGTCACATGGTGCATGCAACTCAAGGGTTAGAACCAAGACAATGACAAAAATTTTGAGGACAGGTCTGACAGGTTTAAAGCATGCAGATCGCAGACGTAAGTCAAAAACCACTTACTTAAAAATAAAATAAAACAAAGTGAAAATAATAACACAAAAAGCTGCCCACAAACATAAATTATGATTTGATGTCCGTGCGGAAGTCCATTTTGCGTCGTTTCGTAGTGAAGCCACCAGTAGAGTTAACTTCAAGTTTTATAACAGCCTGTGAGGTTGCACAGCAGCGTTGCTGAAGATCGGATTCTTTTTGGATGTTAACGCTGTATCGTTGGGCGAATACAGCCCGACGTTTTGAAGGCTTCTTGGAATGCGTGACCATCGAGATGGAGGCAAAATGAACCTTCTAAGGCTCGGAAAATATTTACCCAGTGACATAGCATAACATTCCAGAAAACTGGAATCTCCAGGAACTGCATTGCTTTTGTAACACTTGCTCAATTGCTTTATCGGTTAATTGATTACTGCGTCTAATAGAGAGCTGCCTTTTCAGGGAAGTTCTTCTTGAAGACTTTTCCCTCAGAATTAATTTCTGTGTGAGTGAGTGAGTGAGTGAGTGAGTGAGTGAGTGAGTGAGTGAGTGAGTGAGTGAGTGAGTGAGTGAGTGAGTGAGTGAGTGAGTTTGAGAGAAGCTACTACATTCACTTGTATGAATATACTGCATTTCATAAAAATTATTCTTATCAAACCCGTAAATATCACAAATTATTTAAATGTAATATTTTTCTTATTTCCATTTTATTCTTTTTTCTGGTAAGAGTAATAAATATTGAGTCAATGTGATTTCGAGTAATATGATATTTGTCGTCATTACAATTATTTAAAAATTACAGTCTGAATACAGATAAAAAAGGAAAAATTTCACGCGCCTCTCTGTATTTACGTATCTCGTTCATGAACAAGCCTAAAAATGTCCATTGCACACTACGCACAAATTCTGTCGGCTTTGTTTATGGCCCCTGTTTTGGCCTTTAAGGCCACATGACACCTGTTCTACGGGGAAAAAATCTTCTGCATAACCTGGTAAGCCTATGACATCGCTTTATGCACGTACCACACGCTTCAACGTTCAAAAACTCAAAAATTTGCTAACAAAGTATATTTATGGGCTTTGTGTAATTCCCACAATAAATAGTGGTGTGTAATTTGACAATATTAACAGCTGTAATAACTGGGATGTATCGATGTCATTGTGCGGTAGAAACTGAGTCTTCTAATATTAATTTTCAAAAATCACTTCGGCTTTCCAAATATTAACAAATATAATTTCTTTCCTTAACTGACCTCAGACTCCAAAATTATTCAGTGGACTTCCTGCGAAGGTTGGATTTGCAGGAAGCACCTTATTTGGCTATAACCTGCTGCTGGACGAAATTTCAAATAACATTCACAGCACTGTGATTTTCTCTGAACTATTTGTAGAACTCACATCATAAACACAAACTACAAGTTTTAGAGTTTACGTGAATGGAATAACACAAATAGTTCTGAAGTGCAATAAACCAAAGGTAAAACCAATATTAATTACTTTAAACATCACAGTAAGTCCCTAAATTGCTCATCTACCAGTCTTGCTTTATACAAGTATTTCTGTTCCATCCGTTTATATACTCACTGCCGCGGTATGGAACAAAAACTGAAGAAAATAAAACTGCGTTACGAAGTTCATGTCACAAACACGAAATTAAGTTGCGTTAATTTTCTCCTATTTTAGTTGTAGTAATACTGTTAGGTTAATAGAATATATTCCAAAATTCTCAGTTATGCTGTCCACAGTACCCACTCTGACACTGTTCTTAACAACTCTCGCGATAAAATTCTGGGCACTTCATAAATTACTGAAGCCGCCAGGTAGAGGCTCTATAAGCAACATACCAGAACAACAAACAATATTATTTCTTTATCATATGCTCTGGGCTACTGGGTCTATTTCATGCCTGTACTGCATGAAGACCAAAAAATAGAAGTATAATGGGTTGAGGACTTAAAATATATTCCTAATAATTAATATATGTAGAAAATTACAGAATCACTATTACACCGAATATGGGAGCTGAACATTCCACCGAAATGTTAAACAGCCATTAAAATGCATGTTGTTTAACACAGACAACGTCTACCTTTCTAAAGTATATCTTTGCCTTTTGCCATGAAGGGGTACTAGTGACAGTGGAAGAATTCTAGCCTTCAGGAAGGATGTGTTTGGGAGTGTCTGAGCAAAGGGTGCTGAAGAAACTACTCGTGTTTTGACGTAAAAGGAATTCAGTGGCAGTGGGCTGGAGAAGATTGCCTAAGAGGAGCTGCACAACTCTTATTCTTCGGCACACAAAGTGGTCAAATCAAAGTAAAAAAGCACATCACATACAAAACGTATGGAGAGATAAGCAATTTATTCCAAAGGCTGAAGAAAGAGACAGCTTACATGAATGTGGCATAGATGGAGGACAATAATTAAATGAACCTTAAATAAATAATACACGAAGATGAAAGCTGGATTTATCTGACACAAGACATACAGCAGTTCAGACCCTTTTGAAGAAGGTAAGAAATTTTTTTGACAAGTTGTGCAACTGTTAGCTTCCCACGAATAAGTTAGTCTTACTTATCAGGGAAACTTCGTGCCTGCCGTCTGCCTGCTAGTCTTATTTTATGGCGGATCGTCCTCGTGGAATTCCTCAGCCTTTCTTGAAAAATTTCTGAGAATTTACTTTAACCAGCTTTGAAGCACAACATATTTTAGTGATGTCTCGGCAAAACAAAACCAGTTAAGACAGAAAAAGAGTGGACTGAAACCTAAAGACAAGTGAAAGGGATCCGAAATCCAAACAAAGCAAGGTACGGGTGTAATATGCTAAAATTAATTTTAGTTTGTAAATGTCCTCTTAAATTGCCACTTAAAACAAAATAAAACACTCTTCTGACTCCTTATGTACCTGGGTCTGCGGGACATGGCAGTCGCTCCTTAAGAACAGAACTCCATAACTTACGTAGCTGAAATAGCAACGTCAAATAAACTCAGAACCAATCAAGAAACTAACAGTACTTTCACATTCATCAATTCTATCATACTTTATACGTATATAATATAATCGTATTACAAAATAATAAATGTAAAATTTTCCCAACGCAAGCGACAAAGCATGTGGGAAGTAGAGGTATAGCTCCACGCACTCTTAACCCGGAGAGCAAATGGAGTACAAAAGTAATCTCCAGAGGCGAGGTCTTTATTGTATATGGAGATCCACAGTGCAGACATACGCGTTTCATTCGGATACTGTGACTAGTTGACTTCACTTTGTAGAACCAAGAATGAATGACAGTTTAATTTGGAAATGCTCCCTATCACTAGAGTCTACTTGAATGGACTGGGTGCAAGTAGCTCAAAGAATAATGTATGTGTGGGCTCTTCCAACAATAAAATAAAGCTTTGAGCCCATAAAAAGTCTAGAATTTCATGACAAAGTGATGAACTGTTAAATTTTATTTTAATCATCCCATTTTGATACAGTTCAAGAAGATATTATAAGCCGTCAATCATAATACACGTATTTAGTTCTATATTGTATTATTCATCAATGTTACACATTTATAACATTACGTATAAATAAACATACTGTAGAACTAACTGTGCTGTGATCGACGGATTAGGTCAAATTTTACCTTCTCAAATAGTCATGATATTCTGTCATAAATTTGGATAGTTATTTAGAGGCAAACGTTTTCATCAAATGCAGAAAACGGAAATTGCAAGTATATTGCCCCTACGCTTATTTAGTCATCGTGGTATGGGTCAGTGAAAGCACTGCTCCACGTATTCTTATCATTGGGACTGTACGAAGGTAAATAGTCAGATTCACGGCTAGGCCGCTGTTTCTCTAGAGAAGTGACGCCCTTACGCACTGGGTAGAAGGTCGATTGGACCCAGTGCCGACTTGGATCCTGTGGAGATGAGAGAAATCCTGGCTATTGACAATAGCCGAAGAGAGCACATTTTCCCCTTTCGTCCGTCGCGCAGCCCCGTCAGTATCCCAGTTCCCATATTGTACCACAGGACGTAAGCAAAATATTTATGAATTTTTAACCGACTGGTGCAAGTGGCTGCAGTCACCTTATGAACGATGAAAATATCAATTACATGAGCAAACTTTTTAATGAGAAATTCATTACGTGAGGCGAAGAAGGAGGAGGAGAATAAAGAGAAGAGAAAGAGGATAAAGAAGAATATTAGCACCGTATATGCAATATAATTTAAGACGTCTTGTTCGTATTACCCGGTGTCACAGCGCATACGAAGTTCCTATACTGAAGACGTAAATTGATATTCCTCCTTTGATCAGGCAGACACCTACATTGCTATCAACGTCAGGAAGACTTATACACCCTCCCATCCCTTTCATATCCACACACATCTCTTTTTAAAGAGACGATCTATCTTAACATTTCGTTGAGCATAATGTAACGTAAAATAAACAGACGGTACTTTCTGAAAAATTATCGTCCCTTTCAGGCTTCAATATTTGCTTCCACATAGTTATGATTTATTGTAACTATAAACTTCTTAGGTTTAAAATAGTACTTATCGTGATTAGTGTCATGAGTAGGTTTTACAAAGGGCAGAGAAGAAGTACGTTAACCTCTCAAAGATATTTTATCTCATATTCAAATTTTTCTCTTAAATGCACAAAATAGGCCCTTAAAATGTCCTGCCGTTCCTAATATATAACGTCAAGGTGAAAAAACGAAATACCTTACAAGTCTTCGGAGTAAACGTAGATGTTCACAAAATCAGCTTTTTACCTAATAACCACAAATATGAACTATGTGGACAGCAAAATCATATTTTCATATCGATATCCCAGCATGATGAATTTAAGTCATATACCAACCGCATATCATATTCGACATATGAAAAGATACAAATAAAACTATTGTCAAAATAGTAGGCCAGAAGTAACATACTTCAGTGCCATTCTGTGCCAGAACTTTAGTTATTTTACGTCACCGAATTCATCAAATATTTAAATCTGAAGCATTCGCTTTCTTTCATAAAAATTCATTTTTAACTGAACTCCTAATACCATTTTCTTCATGATCATACAGAAGCTGAACATATTTTTTCCGTCTTGTACCTGGTGAATCATTTGTCCTATTTCAGTTAACGTACGTTTAAATGATCCCACTCTTCTGGGATGTTACGCCATATTAACCAGTAAATAGCTGTGACGGCTTAACATCCCACGAGACTGCCAACGCCACCAAGACCGACGTGAGAATCTCAAATCTCAAACGGATGTCACACAAGTGCAGGTCTGTCTGGCATCCCTTCGCCGCAGTATAAACATAGTGGCTTTGAATGGCGTTCAGTAAAATAAAAAATTACAGACATTAAAATTTAATACCCCCATAAGAGCAGATTTTCATATAATATTTCAGTTCTCCACATATAACATAACCTTGCATGGCGATAATATGACAACCACACGAAAAGCACAAAATTTGGATATAGACTTTAAAACAACAATCTACTAGTTGAATTCTGCTGCAGTCAAAAAAAACGTCATGAAGAGGGTTATTAGCACGTTTACAAATCCTGTATGAACAGTGCTTTTTGATATTAATGCACCTTCCCGTACCTTTGTTATTATAGACAACACACTGAAAATAAACTCAACCCACAATACACAAAACAACAGCACTACTGACTTTCTCTTATGATCGTGACACTACAGTGCAAGAAAGACAGAAAAAACATCATCTGAAAAATTAAGGCACTCTAAGTACGGTAAGAGGCAATATTTGAGACTCAAGTATGTGGTCAGAAATAAGTACATATGCCTATATTAAATACTAAATTGTGGAACATTAGAAATAATGAAAAATGGAATAATACCGAAGTTTCCATACGTAGAAATCCAGAAATGGAGAAGATATGCAGGAGAGTCTTTCTTCTGCATCTTAAAACACTTAATAGGGAGGCCTGTTCTTTTTGAATATTCTGCTGTGGTACGGACAACTTACTTCCGCATTGATAGGTAATGGTATGTGCCTGTCTCCAAGCATCATTTCGCCTGATGTCCTTACCATTTCACTCATTTCTGGAACTCCTTCCGACTTTCAGACAGCTGTAACCCGACAGGTTATCAGATACACGGAATAAAAGAAACAGTCTGAAATTTATGGAACTCCAATGGAACACGTCCGAAGAATTTCCGCACTAATTATTTGATATTCCGGAACTAAAGCCAGTTGGCCTAAATGGACGTCACTGAGGACGTCATTAAATAAATTGTAAATGTATGAATTACTGGCTCGTATCCCGACACAAGGTCAAAATCCGCTCTGTGGTACGGCCAGCCCCCTATTCAGGGAGTAACAGGATCCCCTTTCCCCGACGGTGAAGCTTCCGCGGAGAGAGGCTGACCATTCACATCCGGTGTCGAGAGTAAGAATAAGTGCATCCGTACCTCCTTCCGCCCATATGCCTTTGTGTCGCGTCTAAAGGCATTGTCTTTGCCTGTTTTTATCATAAACAAGTAAGTCAACTTGAAACAAATAATATATAAGGAGTATAATGAACTGTCCCCCTCTGCCCCCCCCCCCCGCCGCTTATAAATCGAAGTAACAGAATTTGAATGTTCACCACAACAAACACTAAGACCACCAATTCTCGCAACCAATTTTCCATTCTAATATTATCGTCCTATCTTTCTAACCGGTCTTCCAAGCGGCCATTTACCTACTACAGACTAGCCGTAGAATATTTCAGAAAAAATTGTTCTTGTAGGTTGTACACTAGAAGGAAAACATATCCCTCGCGGAACCCACGGGCTGACAGCGACTATGTTACGCCTTGTGCGATGTGGGCCACAGTCTCACCTGACGCCCCGCCCTCGTGCTCGCCCGACCGACCATCGTTCCACCTTGTACTCTGAGCGTCGTGTCTGCATTGTCTCCTGCACACCAGTAATATGTCACCATCTCACTGCAACATCAAAGCCCATTGTTTAGGTCGTCGAGTTAGAGAAAAAAGCTGTAATCGCGAATATTAAGGGAGACGTATTCTTCTTATTTTGATGTCTGCATGCTTCTGTACTCCTGTGAAGAAATCCTTCAGACCGGCTGCACGTCTCTGTCAAATGCAATATTCCACGATGGGAGAGTTTAACCGTGTCACAAAAGATCTTGTGTGAAGCATTTCTCCTGACGTTTCCACAATATGAATATCAGTGTGTTTTAATTTTACCGTACATTTTGCCGTTAGGCTAATTATATAGTAGACGTTCCTTACAATCCTTATATCAGAGCTACTTAGGGGTGTTCTCTAATTGTTCTTTTAATCTTGTCAGACGTAGCCTTAATTTTGTATATCCTCCCAAACAGCCATGCTTTAGGAATTCTTTATGCGGGAGAAACATAACATCAGAAATGAAATTTACGAAGTATGACTTCGGAACTGAAAGTTTTAGTACTTTGAAATAATATTATTGCACGGCATACTTCTGTCAAATATTCTTGAACAGATATCCAAATTTCGAAATACGACTGGGCTACGCACAAAGTTCTATTCCGAGCTGTATTATATACGCACCTTCATCATGGTCACTCGGCGCTTAACCGAAAGATATATAACATAGATACAGTGCTTATAATAAGCAAGGTATTGGTGGTTCTGAACATTTTGTTTTGTGGTACACGTGTCATCCTATGCTGCTTCAAACTGCAGTACTCAAAACCTTTGGCTTAGGGAATAAACACATCGGTGGCATTGGAATATACTTGGCATTTTAAGTATATTAGCGTCCAACCCATGAAATATATCTACAGACGGGCTAATTTCATTCCCGTGCCGCTTATGATGCATAAAATAATCAGAAGCAGAACTTCTTGGCCGTTTAATACAATACAAATTACACATTCAATTCACTATTCATTCAACTATTCAATACACATCACAAAATACATTTAATACTCTAAAATCTTTAGTCTCTTCAACAAAAGCAGCTTTAGGCCGTTAGCGTAACAAATTTTCACCTAAATTCCGTACAATTTTTAGAAAATGTCTAAAGGTATTTTTAATTCCTATTTGTACTATTTCGAAATGCGCATTAAAACGTGAAAATTATCGTTAAATATTTGGAACACCCCCCCCCCCCGCTATCAAACTCCTCTACCTTCTGCATTCTTCCGTCCTTTATCCCATTCTGTCGGATCTTTGAATTATCTTTACATCCCTTGATACTTTGCTTAACTATTTTTTGCCCGAAAATTTATGTTGTAATGTCCAACAGTCTAACTCCATGGGACAGAGACTTTGAGAAGTTAATAGTTCCTCAGCTATTCGAGAAAATTTCTGTATTTTATGTAATAAGAAGGTTTCTTACCCTTTACAAAAGAGCCTCCCAAATATCCTTATAAAATTATCTTTTCAAAATTTGTCTTAATATTATCCTCGCACTTATGCTTACGACTTTCCAGCAGTCCCTTTGCTTCTGACTTTCCAAACAAAGCGCTACTCGTTTCTCTTCGCCTCATGTGTGTCCCAATTACACCCATCTATTTCGCACCAGTTTAAGCACCCTAGTAACAGCTGGTAAAGGGTAAAACTTATGCATATCCTCGGTAGTGTAGCCGTCTTCACCTTCCTGTCACTTTCTTTCTCTTTATTTGAAGTGCATGTTCTTTTCACAATGCCTTTTTCTCAGTCACTCCCGGTGTAAAAGAAGCCAAGTGCTTGAAGTTAAAACCCTAAATATTTACCATTAGATTACCTGTCGCAAAACGTTTTGGTCTTAAGTTTTGTCCAGTACGCCTTTTTAAAATATCCCAGTCTCTTTATATTTAAAAATAAAAATAACGTGGTATGAATGGAAATATCGAAATTATTCGAGATAATATTCTGCTGCGATTTATGGAACAGGGTTGTGGTAGAACACAAGCAGGAAGTTGAGGAAACGTTGCCAGTTCCAGCAATATATACACACACACACACACACACACACACACACACACACACACACACACATATATATATATATATATATGGTACTAGTAATTACACGTCTGCTTTAGATATTGGTTACTACAACCAAACTTTGTTCAAAAATCAATGAATAGCGGATGCTTGGAATCTGAATGACAAAACAAATTCATTTTGCAGACTGTAACGAATTTCTTGCTATTCAGCGGAATTTGTAGGTCATAAAGGAAGAAAGTAAATGCATTCATAGTCTGAGGACCTGGGAGCGACCGTTGCCAGCGTGCTGTTAGTAGGTTGCGGTGAACGCACTTATTCCATTTCCAGTCGAAGCGAAGCACCGCAGCCACATCGCATCGTATATTTCTTTGTGCATTCATCACATCACCAGCTAATGTGCTTGGAAATAAAAAGCAGCCTCTCGGATGCACAGAAACCCAAACTACGACTCTGTAATAAAATTATATTACTTACTTTCAGGGAAAGAACAAGACTAGAAGTAGGCCTAACGTCTATATCCGAAAGTTTCTTCTCTCTGCAGGTACAGATATCAATTTCTCTAGTTTCTTTAATTAATTTTAGAGATCATAAAAGAACGCTTTACATTTTAGTGTATTCATAAAGTTTAATGTTAAATGTAATTACAGTTTTAACTGAGATGTGCATTTTAATCAATTATAACACGGTTAGATTATAATTGTAATCACCTCGATATATATTGGAGGATAATATTAAACCTGATGATGTGTATATATGAGGTGAGGATGTTGACTAGATTGTCTGGCTCAAGTAAGATCCTATGGCCGACTTTTGTTAAAACTGTAATGAACCGCCGCTTTCTATTGTAACCCCCGAAATAAAACAGCCTACGCCGTTGAGTGTAATTTTGCGTATGTGCGTATGTATGTGTATGCGTATGTGCGTGCGTGCGTGCATGCCTGCGCGCGCGCGCGCGTGTGTGTGTTTCAATAAGAATGGAACAGAAAATTTTTCTCTCACAGTACTGCGAATTCAATACTAGTCTGTCGGAAGCAGGATCAATAGGAAGCAATTTAGGACATTTAATTCGTCAAAAAAACGTGTCCTCAACTGCAGAAAACAAAGTCTTCTAGTTGACTTGCTTGAGGTTTTGACAGTATAAAGAATTAATTACACTACATAATGTACTTTTTTCACTCTACCACCAATAAATGTATCTAATTTTGCGCTCTATTATTTTTATTGTTATTACTATCATCACCATAATCATCGCCATCATCATAACCGTCATGACTTCTGTTTTCGTCATAGCCGCAGCGTCCTAACCACTAACATACATGCACATAGCTACAATTCTGACCAGTACGTATATCACGGGAAAGACGTTCATTGCAGTGAAATTTCGAAATATTCTTTTTGTCTTGTTAGGTGATATGGAAATTAGTTATTCGTTTTCGCAATGCCTGAAACACTTTCCAAAGAAGTGTACACTTTTAGTCAATGTGAACAGACAATTTTACTCATTTAGCGAGGAAGGAAATGAAGGTCGGTTAGCCTAAGCCTTATATTTTCTCAAATAACATACTATATACTCATTTCGTAGACCTTCCCTCTTCTACCTACTTACAGCAGGTGTCGAGGTTGTTTAATTTCACTTGATCACACTCAGCCACACACAACAGTCGGTAGGACTCCTCTGGACGAGGGATCGGCCCGTAGCAGAGACTTCTACCTGACAACACAAACTCTCACAACAGACAAATACCCATGCCCCCGGTGGGATTCGAACCCACGATCCCAGCAAGCGCTCGGCCGCAGGCTTACGCCTTAGACCGCACGGCCACTGGGGTCGGCAATAACTTATGTAATATAGTATAACTTACCTCATGTTAAACTCGGTGTTGGGAAGCACCTAGGCTCTCAGACATGCTTGGCAGCTGGTGAACACATTAATAAATAATGTTCTACGTTACTGTTTAGAAATTGCCGACAATGCACACCTAATGGAACGGCCGCTGCATGACTCACATACTGTCAGTACTGTTGTGCGGGTACACTGAATCATCAGTCCATTCCAATAACATCTGCTCTATGTAAGAGACTTCTGAAGCACAGTGTAACGTAGATTTGTTTTGTTCGTAAGTATGCAGTACAGTTTAATACAAAGGATTTCACTGTGAAAAACCATATAAGGAAGAAACCTTATGAAAAATTTCTTAGGCAATTCAGAATACATATTCCCAGTATTTCAGTTCCTTCGAAATTAAGCATGTCAGAGAGTTGATGACGGTTATTTCCCACACATACTCTAATATGTTACCTTATATCACTACATATTACATATTAAATGCTAAAGTATAAGGCCTTTGAATTTGCCGCTTCTCTGGTTTCGGTTTGCAGCTGAACTCCCCGTATAATGAATTGTGCGACAAATAAGCTATATACTAAACAACTGACACCTACAACAAGGCCGCTTGAGACATAGATTCATCCAATACTGAAACTAAAATTTCTAGCCTACTCGTCAGTGAAGTATTTGTTACAGCGTTGATGGCCTTGAGAATTTCAACAGAAATATCTTTGTGTTCACACAGAAAAGCATTTCCTATAGTGAATTCCGTAGTGTAAATGAGACCAATTACATGCACAATTACAGTACGTAGTTTATTGTGCATATAGTTGGTTTTAATTACAAAATTAATAGCAATGCACGGAGATGAATAATATAAAGCTTGGTTAGTGTACCTACAGCCTGGACAATTCTGGCCTTATCTCTCACATTTGTTAAGTACATGTATTTTCGACCCGTGCGCCACACACGGGAAGTCTATTGTCCAGGAATTGTTGGTTTCATTCTCATCTGCAATTTTATTTCGAAGCATTTCTTGTGTGCCAGTGTTTTTGACGTATCAGCGACTGCACGCATTAACACGTGTGGTTTCACATTTGAATTGTCCATCACAGTCACTGTCATTTAAAAAGAAACCTGGAACTTGTTACCAAATTTTAACTTCCGAATACCAGATTTCAAGAATACCCTTTCAGTGGTGTTCCAGTTGTTTTAAGTATATAGTCAGAAAAAAACGGAAGAACCATTTTAATAGGCGTTATGAGGTCTGCAGGGACGCAAAAGACCTTTAAAGTGTAAACATATTTAGGAAGAAAATACGACCATTCTGCAAGCACGTAGTAGGCTACAGGCGCACATTTTATGTGTTGGAGCGGTGGTAAGCCCATACGCTGACCACCTGGTTGAAATGTGCCCTGCATCACCGATGGTCAATCGTGAACCGATCTCTGATTGGTGGTGTTTTGCCCAAAGGTTGACATGTTGAAACAGCAGTTATATTCAAATGAACTAACATACTGACAACTGACAAAAAAACTACAGGTAAGGGTATCCCATTACAGGCCTGGCGAGACCCTTAGGCCTCCAAGAGGTTGAAGCTGCCAGAATTTCTAGACAGTCGGCACACGAAAGTGTTAAGGTTCTCAGCCCTAGGCACCGGCCGCCTTTAATCCCTAGGAGATATCCTTGGTAATCATTTATGTTATAGGCTGAGTCGACCTCATCGCCAAGTGCGGCCGGAAGGATTATGTTAATGAAAATTTTTTTTTGACTCCATGGGAAATCGAACCCGCAAACTTCCGGTTGCAGCGCAGTGCCTCAGCCAACTGCACCACCACGTGTTTCTAACGAAAGCATATTGCGTTCTCTGTTCATGACGAATTACGAACTGAACGTTTGTACAGATAAATCTGAGTCTTCAACGTTTAATGCAACTAGGAAACTTCTATGCCGATTACGTTTGTAAAGTCAGAAAACGGATGAAATGCAAGAAAATTACCAAGTCACTATTCTCTGTAACACTCTTTCCTTCTTCTGATTTTAGTAAAGTACATCAAATTGCTTCTGTCATCTACAGGAAGAAGTTTCAGTGCACACTTTTTATATAACCGTGTAAAAACAGCGTAACTTCCGACTGAGCTGTGTTTACAGCCTTTTCTAGTTTTTAGCTGCTCTTCGATTACGTTGCCCAAAGTGTGTTGCGGAAATAAGCCCACCTTTTTGCAGCAAAGCCTGTGACTTGTTCCTGAAGTGTTCAGTTTGTGGAAACTCTCCCACAAAATAGGTGTGTATAAATGTCATATTCCGGCCTCCTCTGTCTACCCACTTTGTCAGGCAGTGTAGATATTTTCCCAGAACCCGTAAGGATTTCTACCCGAGCTAGCGATCTTCTAATATTGTCATGACTAACACTGGGTCATTACTTCCAGCGTTGTTACGTTCTGCAGCTGGCAGCACACTGCTGATACCGCTTTAGGTGACACGCGAGCCAGAAAAGAATTGGGCGTATTAGGCTGATTTAAGGTAGAGTTGTGCTAATGAAATGGATGTAAGATAACTACGTGAGTTAAGCCTGACAAATCCGAGGAAAAGTTTTCCCTTTTAAGCAGCAATTGACCTTTATAAATCTAGACACATCCGAACACATCCATTACAAGAATTCGCTTAAATTTTGTCATTAACTTAAAAAATATTACAGGTTGAAATGTCGTCCGGCACTTCAAAATATGTTTAGCAATTTTCTCTTTCATGTGATTTTGACATAGCTATGACAAACCTTTTTATGTAAACATAAACTCAAACAGTCACTGCCTGTTGTCAAAAATAACATATGATGTCATAAACAGAAATTCAGTAGTTAATGAAAAATAAGTTCTGAAAGATAACTGCTCTGATTCTGCTAAGAAACACAAGTACAAATGTTCCGTAAGATAACAGAACTTCCTTGTGCATAATATTTATCCTACAAAAGATAAATTTGCTTCTGTTTACTCCATGAAGGCATTTTGTGGGAGTGGAAGAATTGCTCTACTTATTCTTAAACTTGGCATTACACGGAGATGCTTCGATACCTGTCCAATAAGAAGCTGAGTGGGACGCAGAGCGAGTGCAGTCAATACAATGTATGACAGAACTTTCTTGTCCCTGGTGTAAATCGGAGCACAGTTTTTCGGTTGTACGTCCTCTAGCGTAAGTGATTATATTGTACGTTACAATAATGAGGTGTACCAAAGTGCCATCAGAGTTTCAGCATATTTGCGCCTACTAGACCATCAGATCGGGATCCATTCAACGACTACTTTCCCACCCAAATCTAAGCAAAAAAATTACAAATACGTTATACAAAAATGAATTTATTTCTGAAGAAGAACAACAATTCGAATCGAGTTCCCTGTTCTTGTGGGATGTGGTGGAGGGTCACTTTGTGACGTGCCCGACGTTTCCCTTGAAAATTTCTGACCTTCAAGGTGAGACCATAAATTGGTCTCGAAAAGTCGGGCAGTAACCACCGATTGACGCTGCGCTTCACCCAGCAAGACGGGAGACCTCAGAGGTCTATACTGCAGATATTACGAATTTTAGTGTGCGATGATATATAGACGGCTTTTGGAAATCACAGGAGGAAGGACAGTATAGACTAACCTAATATTTGCTTGGAAGTAATATGAAAATTTTATGGAGGTTAACCTGGTGCTCTGAGCAAAATATAAGGAAGGTACAGTGAGTAGGCCTGCTGCGTAACCAAAAGTCATAAGCATTATAAACAACTTTGACCTTATTATGAACTGTTGTTCTGTTTGTAGGTACAATGGATGTAGGATTACGTGAAGGTGGATACACCGCATTCATTTAAAATTCTTCAGTGTTTCCTACACTCCTGCCCACAACATATGACAAATAACATGACACCATGCATTCACTCTAAAAGGAATACTTTGTTACTTACAAGGAATATAGCCCAATAGCAAACAAACGTTTTCACGTTAGACAGACTTTACATAATATATATAAATCATCTTATTTTTTCTTTTTTTATTTTGTTCCTAGTAGAGCACGATAACAAGATCTGCCTCGGGTTCCAGCGCAAAGAATCCCTTACCTCTAAACAAGAAAAATTTCTCTCTACGGTCATAAGCGAGTGTGAATAGAATATGTGTCGCAGTTCCATGAATCTTCCTCTAAACGCTCCGACACTGATTCGTATATGTCAATGTATGAGGCTTTCATCGACAAGTGAAAACGAAACCTGATCTAGGGCCAACTAAACATAGCTGGTATAAAGAAACGTTCCCTAGGAGACGCACTAACCCAGACAGAGGCATATTCAAAAACACTAATCACCAACAAATGCACAAAGAGAGTTTTATCATCAAGTATAACACACTCCTACATGTTGCGACCCTGCTGGGTCATCTTCAGGGAGAACTTTTTGTTATCGTTACACTAAGGTTGCACTTTATAGTTGAGGGCGAATGTGCTGTTGACTGTGTACTGTGTTTTTTGGAGGCGTGAACTCTCTGTGGTCCGGCCTGGTCTGGCCAGGCCTGGCCAGCCTAGCTTAGCCTAGCCTAGCCTAGCCTAGCCTAGGCTAGGCTAGGCAAGCCAGGACCACAGAGCCTTCACGCCTCCAAAAACAACGCAGTACACAGTCAACAGCACATTCGCCCTCAACTATAAAATGCAACCTTAGTGTAGCGATAACAAAAAGTTCTCCCTGAAGATGACGCCGCAGGGTCGAAACATGTAGGAGTGTGTTATAATTGATGATAAAACTCTCTTTGTGCATTTTGTTCGTGATTAGTGTTTTTGTATAATACAGTGCACGGACATGGAACACATTAAAAGAGGCATATTCTTTAGAATAAGCTACAAATTAAGTTAAACATCTACAAAACGCTCACAGTATTAGTACACACAATGCAAAATTGCTTAGATCACCACAAGGAAGATTTTCGTTATAAAAGGCAACCCTACGTTCTGGAAAAGCTTATCTAATTTAGATTACAATAATCTGTTAATTAGATTCCGTAAGGGTACTTGATTCAGTGAATTTTTCCAAGCACAGGGATACTGAAAATAACAAGAGACTGTAATGTGCCAAAGAGGAAAATATTTAGCTTTTGGACTGTGCTTAAAGGAGAATTCTTTCCCAAGAACAAATGTACAGAGAAACAATGTGTAATACCTTACGGGTAAGTATTTCGGCATATTGACAAATAAGCAACTGAAGGAAATGTCAGTAGATCACTGCGAATTTCTTGGCCAAAGCTGACCTTCATACTTTATGCACCACCTGACTCAACTAAATACATAACCAGCTAACTGACTCACTACTTCCATGAAGTACAATATTCCTTGAGAAAATGACACGCTCTCAGCTAGCCAAAAAATATCCTGAATTTTTTTAAACCTGAAGGTTCATTCCCGTGTTCACAAGAGCCCCCCACTTGCTCCTATACTATCAAATGAGTCCACGCCGTCACATTAGATTTCTTTAATACGATATTTCCATTTAGGCCTACTTCAATTGGTCCCATTCCTCCGGCTGTCCCCATCAATACTCGCTACGCATTTCTTTACTTTCACTTTGTTGTGACATTAAAACACATTATGTAAGATTCATTTATCCACCAGTGTTTGTTAATATTTCCCTAATACCAACTCAACTAGGATAAAAACACCCACTTTAAAACAGAAAGAAATATGACGAAAAGTATTATCAAAATTATCATCATCATCATGACGACAACAAAGACGAGGAATTTACACGAACACTGGGTTAATAGCAATAAAACTGTCAAAGAAACTATTCTTCCGGAAAGTGCCAAACAACAACCCCTCTCCAAACAAAAATCAGATTTTCTTGTGCGCTGTACATATGGATCTACAATATGTTATTTTCTTCTCAGTTTGTACAAATGTAAGAGTCGCCAGGCATACTAATAAGGCTGTTAAAGCCGTGTCGCTTCTTTCCTGTGAAAGTGCTTTATAAAGATTTCAAGTAATACATACATACATGCTTTTCGTCTCGTGATTCATATGCAAATGTTTTATAAATAATTTCTGAAGTCAGTTCGTTGGCTTTATGTCGTTATTTTTTCATCGAAACAAAATCTGGAGAAACAATCATTGGTAACTACAGTCAACTGCACAAAGAGTTGCTCTATGTACATGTGATAGGCCTATTTACCGAGTTACGAAAGTGTATGTCGCAAAGAAAGGTATGGAACTGTAAAAAACATCACCTGAAGTGGGAAAACTAATATTCAATTTTAGTGAGCCTTCTTAGCAAAGTGTTAATGACATTATGACTGTGGCACAAACTTTCGGGTAAGAGGATTGAAAGTTTGTCAAACCATATAAAATTTTTCTTTTCTCCCTCTTCGCCTTCTATCAGCCACCAACTTTCCCGATAATGGGCGCACATTAACTGGTTTACAGTCACTGCATAGCATGGGGTCATCCTTATAACTGAACGTGCCGATTCGTCCAGTTCATCACGATAATATGCCGAAATGGGCAAACGCTCTCTTCAAGTCTCTCGAAGTCCTAAAAATAAATTTAAAGGTATATCTTAATACTGTAATGCCACTCGTGGTATATTCTTTTCCGTGACGCTAGTTGACCAAAGTTATATTTTTTACTTTCTCTTTTGTGTAATGGACATAAAAACAACTTTATTGCTCTAATAAAGGCATTTCATTCAGTCCTAATCATATAAATAATGTTTATATGATACTGTACGCGTTTAGTGACACAGCCCATAACGCGCTTTAAGCCGCTGAATTTACATAGCACTAAATTAATTGCGGATTCTGAATAACGGATTTGGAATTAAGTGAAAGATAAAGAAGTGTAATATTTTACAGTACTCTCCTTCACATGCCTGTAATTGTAGGAACGGTAAAAAAATTCACAACTCGTGATTTGAACACGCACTGCATGAATTCGCAGCATAAATTCTGATCATTAGACCATAATACTGGTTGTTTTAGATTATATGACAATCGATAATACAGACATCGGTTTCGACAGCGTTTCAAAACTTATTATTTCTATTTGGAATAAGGAGGAGTTGCCTGAGGAATGGAGGGAGTCAGTCATTGTGCCTATTTATAAGAAGGGTGATAAAACAGATTGTGGTAATTATCGAGGCATACCACTTTTGTCAACTACGCACAAAGTTCCATCCAACATCCGTTGTCAAGTTTAACTCCATATGCAGAGGAAATTATTGGGGATCATCAATGTGGATTTCGACGTAACAGGTCAACTACTGATCATATATTCAGCATTCGTCAAATACTTGAGAAAAAATGGGAATACAATGAGGCAGTGCATCAGCTATTTATAGACTTCAAGAAAGCCTATGATTCAGGTAGGAGGGAGGTCTTGTAAAATATTCTCATTGAGTTTGGTATCCCCATGAAACTAGTAAGTTTAATAAAAATGTGTCTAAGTGAAACCTATAGCAGAGTTCGGATAGGCAAACATCTGTCTGACACGTTCCCTATTAAGAATGGCTTGAAACAAGGAGATGCTCTGTCGCCATTGCTTTTCAACTTTGTTTTAGAATATGCCATTAGGAGGGTTCAGGCAAACCAGGAGGGCTTGAAATTGAATGGTACACATCAGCTTCTGGTTTATGCTGATGATGTTAATATATTGGGCGGAGGCATATACAGTGTAAAGAAAAATGCAGATGATTTAATTATTGCTGGTAAGGAGATTGGTCTAGAAGTAAATGCTGAGAAAACTAAGTACATGGTCATGTCTCGAAATCAGAATGCAGGACACAATCACAACATAAAGAGAGATAATAAATCATTTGAAAGGGTGGAAGAATTCAAATATTTGGGAGCAACCCTAACGGATCGAGACTCCATTCATGAAGAAATTAAGAGCGGATTCAAGTCGGGGAATGCTTGCTTTAATTCAGTGCAGAAACTTTTGCCTTCCAGGTTGCTATCCAAAAACACAAAGATTAGGGTATACAGAAGTATAATTTTACTTTTTGTTTTGTATGGGTGTGAAACTTGGTCTCTCACACTGAGGGAGGAACAAAGACTGAGGGTGTTAGAGAAGAGGGTGCTGAGGAGGATATTTGGGCCTAAGAGGGACGAGACGACAGGGGAGTGGAGAAGACTACATAAGGAGGAACTTAATGACTTGTACTCATCACCAAATATTATTCGGGTAATCAAATCGAGAAGACTGAGATGGGCGGGGCATTAGCAGGTACGGGGAGAAGTTAGGTGCATACAGAATTTTGGTGGGGAGACCTGAGGTAAAGCGACTACTTGGGAGACCCAGGCGTAGATGGGAGGATAATATTAAAATGGATCTTCAAGGAGTGGAATGGGGGCATGAACTGGATTGAGCTGGCTCAGGATAGGGACAGGTGGTGGGCTGTTGTGAATGCGGTAATGAACTTCCGGGTTCCATAAAATGCGGGGAATTTCTTGACTAGCTGAGAAACTGTTAGCTTCTCAAAAAGGCCTTTGCTCCACAGAGTTAGTTAGTTAGTTAGTTAGTTAGTTAGTTAGTTAGTTAGTTAGTTAGTTAGTTAGTTAGTTAGTTAGTTAGTTAGTTAGTTAGTTAGTTAGTTAGTTAGTTGACACCGGTGTTTCAAATGCAGCTACTCGTAAAGTGTGAAGTTGGATGTAATTCCTTCAAACCTGAAGATGGAGGCTGTATATTCCTTCGAAATGGGTCAACTTCAAAAAATACACTGTGTCAAAAACCATAAGATTTTCATCTTAACCGTATGCACTGTGAAATCCTGAACTCCTATACGATAAGAACTTCGTTTAATTGAACAATTATACATACGCCTCTGGATAAAAAGCAGGGCTACGTAGGACATCTATGGCACCGAATTCCTTAATTTCACCACAATTATGAATGAACATTGAACGTTTATAAACAGCTATCATCCACAAAGTTTGCATTGTACAGCAATACTTATTCCTTCGTGATTGCTCTAAAAAAAGGAATTCAACTACTTTTTCGGTACCACACAACTGTTACCACAACTGACCCTTCTCTGTTCTGTACACTTGCTTTGTCTTCTTCTTATTTTTCTTCCATCTTTCGTCTTGTTTCAAATATTCCCCTGAACAATTTTTATTAGTGAACCTACTGCTGTCCTTTAGGAGATGTTTGGTTTAGTTGTTCAGCGAACACGAGCAGAGAATAAATTGATGTTTATGGCTCAGGGCAATCAGAACTCGTGATCGTACATTCTGGAGCTTTAAAGATGACAACCATTGCTGTGGCGGCGGAAGTGAACTGGCTTCGTGTAAGATGAGGAAGTTTTCAGAAAGGGAATAGAAAAATACGTGACTCCGGAGAACCAAAGAAGAGTGATCCAAAAAATATATATCACTTCTTTGGACAAATTTTTAGTATAAACTAACAAAGTGCACTCCTGATTATCCGGGGCGATGGTGGCGAGGGTGGTGCACGGAGAAGTGAGAAACACGTATAATCCAAAACATACACTTCACTGAGCCACGAACAAAAACAATAAAACTATAATTTATTTATTACATATATAAAACGTAGTCTCGCGCACAGCAGCTGCGGGATCGCCGAATATATGCGAATATGTACGACAGATCCCGATTGTTGTATTAGGGATTTTCTTCCAGCACTCGGCACTAAATCACGTTATTTCCATCCTTCGTCCTCAGCCATTAGCAGCTTACGATCGTGGACGGATAATCCGCAAAAGGGATAACCTGCGCGCGGGTAATCAAAAATACACTGTGCGAGAAAACATGTAAAATTACAATTATTCGATTTCTAAATAGACCTCGGGAAAGTGATTTTTCCGGAAGAATATAAGCGTAATACCAAAATATCAGACACAGTTATAAACAAATGTCTAAGTCAGGCAAGAACCCAAAAACACCAGTGCAAATATTTAAAATCTGTTTAACCTTTACTATGTTCAGAGATTCCCTTCCTACCGCACAAAACACTTAAACTCACTTTGTGGCAGAACGAATAATATTTTAATATTAGACCTGATGGTACATAAAATAAACACCAGTACTTAGAATTACTTACTTGCATAAGTGAGACCTTGAAATTAATAATGTTGAGAAATTTACAATTTCACTAATCGTTATTGCAAATTCAACAAGCATGTTGATCAAATCTCGAGGTAATATCGTGTTTACGTAAATATTTAATACGGTGGAATAGCGAAAACACTCTAGTCTGCTGTTCCGCTTATGACATGTACAGTCTCGGCTTGAACATTAAATACCCCGAGACTAAATTCTTCTTGATTTTGCTCAAAAATTCCATGACAGTGTCTCATTTAGGTCACGACAGCTTCCTTTAACATTCTTGGTAATTCATTGTTCACGGGTCCTAGATACTTATAGCTTCGTAGAAAGAATCACAAAAAATTAGAAAATTCCTGCATTTAATCTTGGAAAGAACTGTGAATTACAAATAACAATGGACGTATAAGAAAAGATGGTTGCCACTTTAAGATATTCTACCTCATCTTTCCGTCTGAGGGACTGTGAATATATGTGTCTATTTCTACAAAATGATTACACATGTTGTTCAGTAAGAAGTAGAGGACGAAAGAATAAGCCATTACCTGCGGCCAGATAAGTGCAAGTCCGCCTTGCCATCACAACTGAGGAACTCCCTTCCTCTACAAAATTTTGAACATAAAAACTGAGATCTACACGTTCCTTCAAAGCTTGCTAGCCCGAAGACCCTCTGTTCTTTTAACTTCTTTCAAAGGCAAAAAAAATAAGAGATTTTTTCACTACACAAAGAAAGACCTTTTTGAAAATCTCTCAGAACATCCCCCACTCTTAAAATAACAACAAAAAGTTTATATATAGAAAGGTACTCTGACTTTGAAAACAGAGACATCTCTAGTACTTGCCTATTTATGGACCACCTACTCACATTGCGTCTTGTAGAGCTCTCGTTCTTCTGTCCGATTATAAATCGAGTCCGAAGACTAAGCACCCTCTGAACCATTACATTATTCATGGGCACGTGAAGAGGACAGGCAGACTGGACACTATCCCGCTGGAACAGACTCGAAACAGCACAGGAACAAATGTTCTGGAAGTAACAAACAGATTCGGGTAAAGCATGATCTGGAAAAGGCTGCCTTCTGCATTTACAATTTTTAATTTGAATCCAGGAAAAAAAAACAGAAAGAAAGTCGTCAGAATGTTGCTACGGTTTACAGTTGTGTGTATTTCGGATAAATTCCTTTTGAAAAGTGTATTTCACGTGCATGACATAAAAGGAGATAAGTTTCAAAGAATTCTGTAGATATAATTTCCTTTCTCGCATTTACATGCTGTCGAGTGTTATAGTGTTCTTTGTATCGATGTTATGACGTGATCTGACGTCTTCTTTTCACAAATACCATAAAAATATTCGTATTATGCGTGAATGTCAGTTGATGGCTGTTTGCTTGGCATGTTTTTGTTCTCATCCTTGAAAAAATGTTGTTTTCCTAACTTCTCCCTTCATTGTGTACCTACCGTCTAAGGGTTTATCATTTAACGGCCTTGGCTTATCGCTCGTTAGCACATGAACGTACTGTACATATGTTCTATAAGTCTAAAACCTTCTGAGCGATATTTACCGAAAATTTTTAAACACAAAGAAAGGAAGAAGAAAGAGGTAAAGAATTATGATGACATAAAATATCAAATAAAAAAGAAAAACGAGTCTAGAATATGCAAAATAAAATAGTTTCTCCCACGAATTATACCTAGGTGCGTGCCAAAAATCGAGACCAACTGAAGGGATAATGTCTAGTATTTCTAACATATGACGTAGTTTTCCTTAAGTTTTTCGACGGACCTGATATTAATAGACACATAATAGGCGAAGTAAGCCTTCCCCGTCTACAGAATAAATTGTAGAAAAATTTACACCACTAGGTTACGTAACTGTAATTTAATACAGCCGACATGCAAGAGGATTGATCCTCTTCTTATTCATTTGCAATCTGTATTGCGACAGGTCTCTAGCTTCTTCCAAAGCAAGTTCTCCACATAGTGCGATCTAGTGCTTCCTCTTTCAATTTACAGTATCCTATTGTTTCCTTAAGTTTATTCAGTAGCTGCTAATATCGTCCTCCTCATCTTCCCGTCCCTTCTACCTTCTTTCCTTGAATAACGTGTTTCAGAAGGCAGTTACTACGCTAAACGTGACTAATCCAATTAGCCTTTCTTCTTTTCGTGTGTAGGATGTTCATCTGCTCCTTGACGCTACGTAATACTTCATTTTGCACACGATCTGTCCGACTGATCTTCTCTCTTCTTCTCCTACGCCACGTTTCGTAATTTTCGAGGTACTTCTGATCTAGTTTCCTGAGGGTCAAGTTTTAGCGCCACAAAAAATCTATGTTCCAAATGCCTAATATCACTAGTTTATTCCTTAAATTTAAATTCAACTTGCTGGAGAAAAATCTTCTTCTTTTTGTACGCTCCTTTTTCCGTGGCAATCCTGGATTTGATTTCACGCGTATATCTTGCATCAGTGTAGCATAAGCTATACTTTATATTCGGCTTAAACAGAAATATATCAAAACTGAAAAATTGTCTAGAAAGGTCTAAAAATTAATGTATGCACGTTATAGTATAACTGCCTTTTAATAAAACACAAGTGAAGTTAGTTTATAGAAATATGTATTAAATATTTTATTCCTAGCCTGATTAGTCTTGCAATTATATGTGTGTATGTGTGTGTGTGTGTGTCTGCAGTGGACGATCGTTAAAATAAAAGAAATGTTCAGAATCCTAAATTTCTAGCGACTAACAACAACGAAACTAATTCAACCCCCAAAACTGCTGAGTTGCGTCGTAGTTATCCACCACCTAGCTCAACGTTAGCAATTATCATAATTATGTCTTACTCAATTAATTTTTAACCAATGCTTGAAAATAACCTGTTAAAAGAAAGAATATTTCTTTCGTAGATAGCGCCCTAATGACGATATTCGGCAAATTATGAACTGTGTGGAATAAACTGTAATCATTCTGAAGAGCTAACTGACCGCTATTTTGTGTCGGAGTCTGCACATGTGGTGTTCTGCTGCAACTGACCTCACACGGCATAAGTGGAGTTAGTGAAGACTGCGAAGTTTAAGTTCAAAGTGATGGATACGATATTCCGAGTGTCTGACGGTAGGACAGTTAATGAACAGCGAATAATTTCACAATGTTTTGGAAGAAAGCGGTCTCAGTCTAATAGAGTGCACTGAAGAAAACCAGGAAAAAATTAAGCCACGACAGCCAGTTTTTCGGAAAATATTCGAATCGGGAACCTATCGATCAGAAAGTTACTGATGCATCAATCTGCATGTGAAAAGCAAAAAATTACTTCCCTGTCTTGGGTAGAAATGATCTTATTGTCTAAATATTTGTGACAATATTTGATTTATCACATCAATATTATTCTAGACGTGTCCACTATTTGTAGTAATTGGGACATGTGCATGCAGAGCATTTTGATGGTTGGTTCTATTCTCTACTTCATAAAATTTCTTTCAATTATACAGAAAAGAGCTCAATAGTTTCCTTATTTCCAGAACTACCCTCGGGGTCCAAATTTTTTCGCAAACGGTAGAAAACGTACAAATGGTTCGGCAGTGATCCAACACGGGCATAAATCGTTCATCTGCCCATAATGCCAATCAGAATGTTCTGGGATTCATAAAATTGTTAATTCTGTATGGCAAGAGAATTACATATCTCAACACTGGAGAGAGATTATTATTTACTTTGTAATAAGAACGACATTAAATCTGACAGCAGTACATAAAATGGGTGTTAAAGAAATAAGTTTGAAGGAAGGCAACATTATGCGCCTGGCTCAAAATAGACACAAAAGTGGCGGGACAATGTAAATAGAGTAAAAAACCTTCGGGTTCCATAACATGCGGGAAGTTGCTGAGGAAATATTATTCTCTCAAATGGGACTCTATTCCATGGAGTTACTTTATTTTTAGATCAACGATGCTGGTGTCAAACTCAGAATCATTTTAATATTATGCTAGAAGGCCTAGTATTCCCGAAATATCATATACATAAAATATTTATTATGAATATACTGGAGAGGTTGAGACCATCCTAAAGAGATGTAAAAAAATATAATTCTTGCCATAAATTTTCTACTAGCCCGCAAAGGCCCCAGACAACAGCATGGTTGTTCAGGATGCAGTATATCAGGGTCGAGCCCCAATAATTGTATAAATGAAGTATAATTATAGCAAATTTAGTATAAATTTAATAAAATTTTTATATGAATAACAACATTCCTAATCACTGCCTTTTTTAAATCAGAGTGTAACTATTTGTGTATTTCTCAGTTTTAAAATTATGATGATTTAAATTCATTCCAACTGCTTACATAAAATACAAATAACAGAAACAATAGTGTTTCGACACGTAGATATTTAATTGCTAAATTATATTTTAGTGTCTTGCAGGGCGGTGTCACGGTTTATATTACACACACGTCGCATTCACATTCCACAAAAAGAAAAGGTTACTAAATTTTTATAAAACAGTAAATTCGGATACAGTGTTCTGTTCTTCTAGTTTAACTGAAAGCTGTATATGTATAGAGCATAAGATTTGGTCTGTATATTGAATGTGAAATTTAAATTAAAAATATTTTATTATAAGTGACAGCGCTGTAAGTTGCAGCTGTTTTGACAGCCCGCTTTACATAGAAGAACATGACTTGGATAGTTTTAAATTACGTTCTGCCAAAAAAAATAAATGGATCCGTTAACTTCACTCCTATATCTGCACATGAAACGCCAAGAAATCAGAACAAAACATGATTTCGTGTATTGCAAGTAATCATTGATTATCAGATATCTAGTTTAGAATTCAAAATAGTCCTTAGACATCTCGTCCAACCTCCTCTGCTTTATCTCGATTAGTATTACTCCAGAGGAAATCTGACACCAATGAAATTTACACACATTAAACTTTATTGCTCAGAAATTACTGCAAGGGCCGTAACCGCTCAAAGACCTACACAGAAGGCAATTAACAAACATAAAGTGTAAGTAACATTATCCGTAACTAATCCCAGGCTGGCGCTGTAGTGTCGACTGATAAGTCTTGTGTTTCAGACAAGCACTCTGAACGGTGGTACTGAAAGAGCAGTTCAATTAGGTTAAAAAGAGGCTTTATGAAGCGCCTTACTGGTTATATTCGCAAAAGCAAATTTAACACTCTGAAAACCGAATTTAACCTGAATTGCGTTTAACATGCATCTTGTACGTCCCAGTAAACACACTCCGCCTGGGTTGTAAAACCAGTCAGTGAATGCTGTATACGGAAATGACTCTTCTGAGATCCGGAAAAACACACAAATGCACTGTGTGAGCAGAATGTAGAATTTTTAATGTTATATCTCTTGGTACTTATAATAACCATTACAGCTAAAGTGTAAGCATCCAAGGGGTTGATACTTAATGCATTTTAATCTCTCTAACGAATTCGTGTTAACTAAAGGGAATATGCAAATTACTTTTCTTGCAACAAATTTTTAAGCGAAATAGTGACTTATGGAACTGTCTGCCCGACTTAATGGGAAGAAAGCCCGACCCTTCCCTTGAAAGCAAGATCCAATGTATAATAATATACATGCAGGATTATGATTTGCAACATGGAGATGAAGCGAGATATTTCAAAGTGCAATCCACATCTTTTCCCCAAGGGACAGAACACAGCACAGAAAGTCGTTCTACATGCCAGTCCGTGTCGCGGACTACGCACTGCTGATTACAGAACCGCCCGAGACTCTATACTGCATTTAAATTGAGAATATTCATAAAATTTTAATACAGATATTTCTGATCATTCCTGTGTAAAAACACTACCTTTATATTGAGAATATTTTTAAGGTTCAATGTTTGAAAGGTTTTGAAATTCTGAAATTTTACGCCGAGTCTAATGGTGGAAAAATTACCAACAGTTCAAACAGCGTAGTGTCTGCACCCTCAGGACCAAGAAGTCCAAAAACCACTCTCCTTGACTGCTGAATCCTACATACGGAGGCAGCAGGCTTCTCCAAGTGGTTGGTACCTAATTACCACTCCACACGGCCTAACATTCAGCAACACCGCTGTGATAAATTCGAATCTCATATGTAAAGTTTTATTTGAACGTAAGGAACGTACTTTTGTATTGTTCATCAATACATCAATTTAGTCTTATTTCTACATAACTGAACCTCTGTGGATCAGACTAGACTTGATTTCAGGCTGTCGCCGCGATGCTGATGAGATCTGCGCTCTTCTGCGGTATAACGCAGCGTCGAGTGGTAACCCTTTACCGATGTTTTGGAACGACGTATCGGTCCCATCTTCAAGGGTCGAGAAGCCTAAGAAGAGTAGCTTCTTGGACTTCTTGACCCTTGAAGATGGCACCGATACGTTGTCCCGAAACGTCGGTAAAGGATTACATCTCAACTCTGATCTATACCCCAGAAGAGCGCACACTAGACTTCTTTATTCATGGAAACCAAGACTTATTCTCCTGCTGCAGAGACATACGTTTTATTAAATCTATGCCTATTAAAGGAACATACCTGTCCGCACTGTGTGCCTAATGATTTTTAAAAGATGGTCACACACGCTGAGTTATTATAAAAGGGAATTATTTTTTATGGGTCTGTAACTTGGACAGGCATATCAAACGGATAGTATGTTTAGGTTGTTTTGGGAGGTGATAAGAACTTTTAAGATAAGAGACGGGAAGTGAAAGGATAAAATTTCTTCAAGTTCTTAATATTTTGTAATATTCATATAATACTTTCAGAGCGTTCAAATTGAGAAATATTATATTGGCGGAACCTGTAGAACGAATAAAGGATATTACAAAAGCCTGTAGTACTTTGGTCAAAAAACTGGAAAGCAGACTACGTGGGAGAGTACGTGGGAAAGTACGTGGGAGAGTACGCACAAGTAGAAGAATAGTACTGAAAGGTATCTTAAAGAAATGTTTCATTGACTTTATATATCACAGAATATGAGTCTATGTTGGGTTCTTTTAATACAGCAATGAATTTTTTCCGTTCCATGAAGGGCGGGGACAATCATCTTAATCAACTAAACGCACTAGCTGTTGCGATAATTGATCCATTGGCGGTTAACAACTATAGACAGATTTTGTGGACGAAAGTAAAAGGTAAAGCCGTCCTGTAACAGGTCACAAAGACTCAGATGGGGGATGGAAATTTGGGTTTCCCGCCTTACTTTGACATTCTGCACAACCAGGAGGGCAGAGATGTCAGCTCCAGGCACCGACCGCATTTTGCCCCCAAGAAAATTCCTTGGTACTTATTTCTGTTAGGAGCTGAGTGGACCCAACTGTGGACGAAAGTACCGAGAAGAAAATCAGCATAAGTTTTCAGAGGAAGACTTAAGTATGCAACAGCGGTGGACATACAGCACGAATGACATGAAGATGGTATCTACAATATAACAGGAATTCAGGAGTAACTTGATTGACAAAGCTGTCTAATACCAGGCAGAATTTTACGGTTTTGTAGCATTGTGTTCATCGCATATCAAATACAAGAGCTTTCTAAAGTTTCTACTTACTCTGGGCGACTCGCCTAACCTTGCAGGATATCACAAAAAACAGAGTCTTCTTTGCTTATCTAAAATTCCAGCGATGATAAAAGTAATTTATTCTTTATCTTTTTTAGAATATCAAATTGAAGTCATTTGTTTACGTAGTGGTTCCAGAAGAATCTGTCGTTATATCCTTTAATAGGTAACAGATGCTTTCTGAGGGTGTAGGCAAGCAGTAAAAAACAATTTTAATCCCACAAAGAAATTTTCAGTGGAGCCCAAGAAAAACGGTGGAGTTTCGTAATTTGTCATGTGGCATTAATTATTTTAACATCCTCTGGGACAGGGTTTACGGACACAACCTGCGGTAGCAGAGATGATAAAAGGGGGAACAAAGAGAATGGACAGTAAACATGAGACAGAAGAGAAGATTTCTACGCCAGCATCAGCTCACCTCGAACAACAAAGATGTTGACATCTGTGTTAAGGACAGCCCATTTACACACACACACACGCAGCCCTGGACTTCTCCTCTGGCTGAACTTCTCTCAGTGGCCATTTATTCTTGCCATTTCCTCTCCCAAGCCCAGCTTTCCTTTGAACTGCGAATCGTAAACCGAACATTTTATTCCAGATGCCATTGTTCTCCAGTCCTCACTAGGAACACAACAATGAACAACGTTAATCAAACGGCTGCAGCTGTTTTTACTTTGAAAAGAACACGAAGTTCAGTTCCAGGCTTTCGACGACGTAAAAGAATGAGACGTACAGTAACAAATGTATAACACTGACACATACAGGCAGAAGCAGCAAAAGGTATAAGGCTACATGATTTATCTGTGTCAAAGTACATACATAAAATACTTCAAAGACATTATTTAAGGCGAGTAGTAAGTTAACACAGTACGCAGTTGGACCAATCAGAATTACATTGACGCAGGCATACAAAGCAGATTTAATTCGCTAAATATTTGCCACCGTTCTGTTCAGAATTACTTGTCTTGCAGGCTTAGCCTATATCCAAAAGGTCTCTCCACCCAACTGCCCGTCCGTTTATTCGTCCGTCCGACTGTTCTGTCTGTCCGTCCGCATAGGATAACTTGGTTCCCACTGGACGGATTTCTATGAAATTTGATATTTGAGACTTCTTCGAAACTCTGTCGAGAAAATTCATTTTCATTAAAATCTGACAAGACTGACGGACACTTCAGCTGAAGACGTATATACATTTATGACAGTATCTTACTGATTTCTTCCCAGAATGAGAAGCATTTTAGACACAAGTTGCAGTGAAAATCAAGACACATGTTATGCTCAATTACTTTTTTTCCGAAAATCGTGCCGTTTATGAGATAATGTGGAAAATTATGGTACAGCCAGACAGGCCACAGACGACAATACAATACGGTGCGTGCTGGATAACTACAGACACATACTGAGAATACACGGCCAGTAAGCCGCTGTCTCCAGTACACGACTCTACGCAACAGGAACCCGATTCGTTTTGGACTGAGATCCACATGTAACGCCACAATAGCCGGGGTTTCCACTAAGAACGACATAACTTTAATCTGTTAAAAACATATTCACCTTGTAAGAAATATTTGAATCGTGTGTTACTCTATTAACAGTATGTATTTTATAATAATATAGGTTGTATATTTTATACGGTGGTGGTATCACTAACGCAGATTACCAAAATGTGGAACCATATAAAAAACTGGCCAGTTTACTGACAGTTTTCAACTTTGCAACAACTGCCCCGTGAGGATGGTTCATTGGCACCGAAATATGTCGGAGCTATAGATGTAACAATCATATGTGAATAGTACTGTGCAATTAATTGGTAAAATAAATTGACTACATTGATCACAAAAATGCACGGATGAACAGCCTCAAAATGGTGTATAAGTGTGTTTCACATGAGCCTCCTAACAGAGGAAAATTATTTTCTTAAACAGCGTTAGGGGATTTTATACTGTAGCCTACTCACTGTGCCGTAGAAAGTGATTTTTGAAATATTACTTGTACATGGATTCATGTTAAATTTAAGAGATTAAAGTTACATGTCTCTTAGACAAGTTTAATAGTTCTGAATTATATTTTGGGGATAGTGTCACCGGCATATAATATTAATTTATTTTTGTTTATTTGTGTTTGTTACATATTTACAACACTAAAAGCAAGAGGATGGAAAGAGTTCGATCAGCATGTATTTACTACTCTGATGAAACATCTCTTGATATAAGTGCAGAATGTGCATAAAATTTATCTTAATCGATCCTCCATAGCAGCTGTCTCGGACAAAACTGGACCCCCCTTTCACAAAGAGTCTGTCCTATCAATTCCCCTAGAGAAGTCGTCAGCAAGGACCAAAGTAAATACAGCTAACAGCTTCAAAAACGGTGAAAAGTTATCCCGTAAAATAGGACTCAAAAGTTTCTACGGTTACTGTCCGTAGATGATCCGTCGTATTTGAGGAAGGACGGGAATACCCTTTGTGTTCTAATGTTGCCACTTTATGTGAGGAGCAAACGTTGGGTGAACTGTGAGAGCTAATCCAACGTCTAGGTTACTGAGGAAATAAATACTAGCAGCGTCAGCAGGGCAATGCTTTCACGAAGGAGTAGCACCTTGCTGAGAGGAAATTACTTTACAAATCCGTCTCCTCTCTTCCACCCACCGTCACCAACTTGTCTCCTCAGCTTCATGTACAGAGCACACAAAAGACTTACTTTTAAACCATAAGCGGTGAGTTGTGCTGCTTTCCTTTGTAACATGTCATCGTTATGATCATGACGTAGTTCCGGAACCGTATTTGGAAAACTGAGGCCGCAGGGCCAAACTGCTTTTTCGAATAACCAAGCCTTGACCAACTTCACTCGCTCTACAGAACTCTGAGTTTATATCATTATGCCATTTTTTCTGTACAGGCGTCAAGTCTGACATTTTATGCGAGGGAAGAACACATTTGAAAACATGAGGTTCAGGAAAGTATCTAGAGCTGGCAAAGGCACAGAAAGCGAAATATTTCAGATATTACACAACAACAAAAAAATACAGCGGTTTTTATAGTGATCAAGTGCTGTTACGATATTAAACCCTAGGAGACTCCGACTGGCTTAGCATGTGGCTAGCACGGGAAAAACAAGAAATGCTTTCAAAATTAAGGTGGGGCAATTGAAAAATCTGGAAGGGGACTCAGAGATATTAAGACAACCTTTGGGTGTAATATTGTGCATTTCGGAGTTGGATATAACTGACTTGGGTTTCCCTAGAATGGCAGGATTTTTATAACAATGCTAAACATCTGAGTTTTGTCTGCATACGTTACTGAGATAGTTAATTAGTTAGTTGGTTGTGTGGTTGGTTTATTGGTTAGTACTTAGTTTATTAGTTATTTGTGTTTGTGTAAATAACTTTAGAAACTGGAAATTTCCTTTTCCAAATTGTTTTCTTGGGTACACTTTTGCTGCTTCATTCCAGCACTATTTCGGGTACTTGAAAAATCTTTTATCAATGCTAGAACATAAGTAATTCTGTAGTTTAATAAGCACTTCTCTTTAAAATGAAAGCAACCCGCCTACGGCTATTTACCGGCTGGTATTATGCGAAACATATTGAAAATCAGGAATTTTCATCCCTTAATAAATATATTTAGCTAATATATTTAGCTATACTATTGCAGACAATTTAATTGTAATTCTACATATGTCAAAACACTTGGACTATATATATATATATATATAGACAGAGCACTCACCCCTGCAGCGTTGTCGAAACTCAACCTCTCAAATGCAACTAGCAGGAGGGACATGTACAGAATTATTGGCTGGTAAAAGGATAAAGTAGACATTCAGGTTAAAGGTCACAGAACCTAACAGTCAGTAACGTACGAAACATGGATTTCCTATTTACAGTTCACCTTAACATTTGGTGTATACGTGAAATAGAATGAAAATTGTGAGTGGTGCTACTCGACGAAATCGCCCTATGTTTAATACAGCTTGTAAAAGTTTTCTATTTGCCCGAATTTAAATATTTTTTACCGTTAGGGTCACATGTTTGTATTTAATATTCTCAAAATTAACGGCAGAAGCTTGAAACTCTCATTAAGTTAATTACGTTTTAGACAGTAAAATATAATATCACACTTCATATGAAATGACTTAGATCAGCATGATTTCGTGAAAATCTTTACCATGGAAACTTTACTTAGAAGCGCAAATGAAATTTTTCCTGTACCTTCCACACGGTTGAATCGATTTCGTTACAAGTCGATGCAGGCAGGCAGGCAGGCATACATGTATACATACATACATACATACATACATACATACATACACACACACACACACACACACACATACGATATGTAGCCTATATGTACGTACTGGAGCAATGAAATTATCAGCCCTTTGTACCCGCCATTAGCAATCCATTACCAATGAAGGTAAACGTTTTCACCATTCAAGTGCGCGTATCTTATGAGTGCTGTGTCAGCGATTTGTATTACCAGATTTCATACACAGTGCGCTGCTGCGAAACTAATCACTCTAGAAGAGGGATTCCCAAAATATTTCAGTTTTCGGGCCACCTTGGCCTCATACTGCTCTTGGCGAAACACTAGGAGAACTGGTTTTTGTTGTGCCTTTATTCGAACTGAGAATAATATCACTGGCGGAAATATGTCGTGGTTAGCACTACCCATGTTCCGTGCATTAACCTAGTTCACAATATTTACTGCAACAACTGCACAACCATAAAAAGATAATAGTGTATAAATATCTGACACTCCTCTTATTCATTTCATGTTATGGATTCTGCCGTGCCAACCTCGTTTATGTAGAAAGTAATGAGAAATGTGCCACTCATAAAATATTCCATTAGTGTATAAATTTGCGGAACTATGAAAGTCACCACTACTCGTTTTCAGTCTGGGAACAGCACGGTAGTACTCGCGGAATGCCAGTGCCCCGAAGCACAATTTGAGAAATACTGCTGTGGGATATCGTACTGAATTTAATGTGAAAATTTGTCAGAGGTGTATATTTTATTATCTCATCAGTCACACTCAGCAAGCTTTATTATGCACCTTTTTACTTGGCAACTAGTTTCAGTTCACTAAAGAACCATAATCAGACCATTAACAAAAACTTTAAAAATTTAAACCGTGTATGTTACATGAAGGAGTTTTTTCTTTTTATTCCTTTGTATGCGCATAGTGTCGAGAGACATTTCAAATAAAAGGCATATATGTGTATATATATATAACCATATTTCTGTTTTATACCGCGGACTACATTTTCACGATAAATTGTATTAGTTTCTTGTAAACATTGTGTAGAATACCGCTTAACCTGACCGGTTAGAACAAAATCTATGTTACCTAAATAACTTTAAGTTTAGATTTTCAGTACACAGTTTCTTTGGAAATATTTCAGTTGATTTGTGCCAGTATGCGGGTAATGGATAAGACCCCCCGTGTTAGGCAGTAACTGTACGCATGTCGTACAGTAAACGCATGAAAATATATCCCTCCGTCAGTGAATTCACAAACCCACAAACATAAGAAGGTAAAGAGCAGTACGACAAAACATGCTAAGAAAATACTTAAAAAAATATCAAGCTGGCAGTGAGACCACTGAACATTAAAACCTGGCAACAATAATGTGATTCTCCTACCAAAGTCCAATATATTGGTAGGTAAGACGATAAAATGATCATACAGCAATCAAGAATGATTAAAATTATTGATTATTTGTTACGAAGATGTCAATGCCTGTTGCTACTAAGTAACTAAAGAACTCCATGGAGCAGAGGCCTTCTTAAGAAGCTAACAGTTTCTCAGCTAGTCAAGAAATTCCCCGCATATTATGAAACCCGAAGGTTCATTACCGCATTCACAACAGGCCGCCACCTGTGCCTATCCTGAGCCAGCTCAATCCAGTTCATGTCCCCATCCCACGTCTTGAACATCCGTTTTAATATTATCCTCCCCTCTGCGCCTGGGTCTCCCAAGTGGCCGCCTTCCCTCAGGTCTGCCAACTAAAATCCTGTATGCACGTCTCTTTTCCTTCATACGTGCTACGTGCCCCGCCCATCTCATTCTTCTCGATTTGATTACAAGAATAATATTTGGTGATGAATACAGGTCATTAAATTCCTCGTTATGTATTCTTCTCCACTCCCTGTCGCCTCGTCCCTCTTAGGCCCAAATATCCTCCCCAGCACCCTATTCTCGAACACCCTCAGTCTTTGTTCCTCCCTCAGTGTGAGAGACCAAGTTCCTGTTACTACTACTGAAATAAGAGGCAGGAAGTAAGAAAAGGGTACAAAATATTGCGCAGTAAGACGTGTCAAAATTCCTCCACTTCAGCAGATATTGTTGAGTGATCAAATTGAAACTCTGAAGATGGTCTGGACTCGTAACATACCTTCATCATTTCACTGGTATTTGGAAAGCCTGACAGGACTAGACTTCTAGAGAGACGCAGAAGTAAATGGGAGGAATGTACCACGTCGATCTTGACGAAAGAGTGGCCTATGTGAAGACGTGAACTGCGTCCATAAGACTGAGGGCAATGAGCAAGGGCGAGCCGTGCAGACATTGACGTAAACTTTCCAATTGCACAAAAGTCGAAAAATGTCTTCTTTAGCTGAGCGACTCAAGACGTACTCAGCTCCATGGTCCAGCTAGATGATCTAAATTCCGACTGTCTGCCACAGTTTCGGAAAAAGATTCAAAACTTCCCAAACTGTCTCGTTTTTGAGGCTATATAAGACTACTGGTGGACACGAGCCTTTTCCAAACATTTCATTTTGATCGACGAAAGAAGTTTAATTTCTGATACCCTTACGTGCAATGTGAACTTCTCAACTTCACGCAGTCAGAATGTAGAATTCTTCACAAAAACAGAGTTCACGGGGCCTGTAGACCTAGACCGCGTTCCAACCAGCATATCCGTTTCAGATCTGCCAAGTCTTAATACAGGAAAATACAGAACTACAACGGAGTCATTGAATCCTGAAAATTACATCCAGTAACCCCAGTCTCCATCGTAAAATACATCTGGTTATAGTAATGGAGAACGGAAAATGAATGCCAAGAATTTGAAACAAAATAACTTGTATATTTGTTTGACTGTTTTCTTGCATTCTTATTCCAAGCTGAGCTTCCTGGAATTTATCAAAGGGATATCCGAAAAAATTGTGTGCAGACTACATTAATGGATTACCGGATGATGAGAAAAACTTAGGAAAGAGAAAGAAACACGTACTGCAATATTCCTTGTCTAAAAGTATATGTCTTAAAGGGAAACTTCCATGTTCCGTAGGCTCAGTTATTTTCCTGACGCCTCTGTTTCCAAAATCTCTTCTCAGTACAATTTTTTCTGAGAAATACCCATACTTACTCTCGAGATATTTGTAATGTAAGTGGACAAATATTCACTCATCACGGGTGAAAAAAACCAAGGCTGAGATTTATAGCACTATTTGAATCGCATTCCCACTACTTGCCATAGTGCTGCCTTTCACATAATTCTCCCAATAAGTACTGATTATTACCCTAACAGCACTAACTGAGATGTCTTTCTAGTCGACAGGACTATTTCGCCTATGAGACAGGGGCTACCCTTGCGTTAAACCGAATCAACGCCTCGTCTGTAAAACATATAAAATATCCCGGTGAAGTCTCTGACGGAAAGATTATATGGAGAATTCATACAGAAACCACGTAAGCCAAGGCCTACAGAACGTTTCTAAAAGTTTACTCCCAATTCAGAAGTGACAGATTAAGCGCTAGAATTAGATTAACATTGCATAAAACCTCATTGATTCGACCAAGACTTACGTCTGTTCTGCCTGGGGATACGCGGCAGACTCCTAAATTTTGAAAATGCGGAGACCGTATAAACAAGGTTTTCCATGCGTTTGGTAACGTTGCAAGTAGCACACCGGCCGTGACTTGCATGTGGTTATCAAAATTTGTCACGTGTATAATTTCGTCACAACATCATGAAGGCGGAGAACAGAAATCGTACAAAATTTTAAGGATCGAAATTTTGGCCAGACTGGATGAAACGATTTTCAGCAAAGTAAATATAAGAAGGTTACATTGATTGCTGTCAATCTAACGATCATTTTAGTAATTAAATTGACGCTACGCGAGCAGGTAGTACAAGACTGGGTACAATAGGCTTCACACGGCCTGGACTGACAGAGGCCTTGCCTATTATTTTTTGCATGTAATAGTGTATATTTCATATGCTCAATCCTCTCAAAACAAACATATTTAAAAATCTGTGCTTGACAAGGAGAGTCGAGATACTGAATTTGGTACAGTGACTACGTTACGCGCTGGAAGATTCAGGGTTCGAACCACAGTTACTATAGAAACTTTTCACAAGGGGGATGAAGGCATCTTCGGTTCCGTAACCGGGCAGTACCGAGAAGCAGTATAATAAGAGATAAATGGCATAATGTGAATGTCAATGATGAGAGAGGTCAGAGTGGTAGAACAGGAAAGGCAGACAAGCAAGAAAATACGAAAGAGAAAAGCGGGAATATCAGCAGGTACAACTTATTGACCAAAGAGTAATTGCACAAGCTGAGTTCTCTAATTCGATATAATGAAAGAAAATCCCTGCAAAGGAAATAGCGTTGTCTCCTCTCCAAACCGTCCTAATCGGCTCTGGGATCCAAATAGCCTCTTATTCAATGAGTATGGGGTTTCCTCCACCCTGGAGTTAAGCAACCTCTCACCTCTAGCGCAGAGGTTAAGAATGAAGAGCTGTGCAACTACTGCCTGTACATGCTTTCATCGCGAGGACAGGGACAGCGTCATCTTCTAATTTAAGAAAGTCCAAGACCCTTGACAAAAGGCGATTGTGAACACGATGATCAGAGTCACTCCTTAATAAGATCTAATCATGGGCCGCTGAGGGTGGCAGGTTCGGAAGACTGGCTGCAAATTTGAGAGTGAGTGGGACAGACTTTAAAGTTCTAAGTAGATATTTACTTGGTAATTAAATGCGTGTATAAACACTATTACTAACTAACTACCTCCATGGAGCAGAGGCCTTCTTGAGAAGCGAAGAGTTTCTCAGCTAGTCAAGAAATTACCCGCATTTTATGGAACCTGGAGGTTCATTACCGCATTCACAACAGCCCGCCACCTGTCCCTATCTTGAGCCAGCTCAATCCAGTCCGTGCCCCACCATCCCACTTCTTGAAGATCTATTTTAATATCATATTCCCATCTGCGCCTGGGTCTCCCAAGTGGCCGCCTTCCCTCAAGTCTCCCCACCAGAATCCTGTATGCACTTCTCCCGCCCTGATACGTGCTACATGTCCCGCTCATCTCGTTCGTCTCGGTTTGATTACCCGAATAATAATTGGTGATGAGTGCAGGTCATTAAGTTTTTCGTTATTTAGTCTTCTCCACTCCCCTGTCGTCTCGTCCCTCTTAGGCCCAAATATCCTCCTCACCACCCTATTCTCGAACACCCTCAGTCTTTGTTCCTTCCTCAGTGTGAGAGACCAAATTTCATACCCATACAAAACAACAAGTAAAATTATAGTTCTGTATACCCTAATCTTTGATAAACGCTATTACACTTAAGCAAATAATAATCTTACAATTAAGGATTAGGGATGAATTCGAACCACCAATTCATTTCAAAAATAGAGACAGAGAGAGAGAGTACAACAAGGAAAGAGTAATTATTTGCAAGTTTGAAGAAAAAATCCTTATTTAGAATATCGTGTCAAAGCTTGGCTTGCCACAGTGACTTACCAAACCACGTGTAATGTTTATTTTAATGTGGACCATCCCGTTGTGCACTGACGATAGAGTAATGGAAGTTTCGAAAAGCCGTTCACCATAAAATCAATTTTCAAAATATATTAAAATATTAAAAGATACACACTACATATTTCGGCACGTATTGTGCCATCTTCAGGTGTTACTATTAAAGAATCTTACAGTATGCATACCGTTGTGAGTACAATAAATACATGTACACTGAAAGCCGGTTTTCATTTTATATGTATTTATTAAAGAATCGTTTCATACAGGTCGCTAGTACAGTATCTCACATATCGAGTGAGATGTCACTGATGCTTTGCAACTATTGTACACTGTAACATCAGTGAGATCTCACTCGATATATGAGATACTGCAATAGCGACCTGTATGAAATATTTCTTTAATAGTCACACCTGAAGATGGCACAATACCTGCCGAAACATGTAGTGTGTATCTTTTAATATTTTAATATACTTTGAAAATTCATGTTGTGCCCTACGGCTTTCTGAAGTTCCCATTACTCCACGTGTAATATATTTGACTGAGCACGAAGAATAATTTACATAACACACAAATTTAAAGTGACATAATTAGCAAATATCTTAACCTTTTAAAACCTAGCGATAACTTTACGTACTACCAGGTTTAACATTAAAAAATTGTACGTGGTGCCCACATTACGTTTATGTGTTTTGTACGGATACCAGAACAAACAGCAACTTTAGTCTTATAAAACATTAAGAGACTGGTTTTTATAGCTGAAGTGTAGAGTGTTTACACTTGGATAAGAATCATGTAACCTCGTACAGTACCTCTCCTGAAAAACAAATCTGTCGAGTTTGAGTCTGCGCTTTGTTGTAGTTATCATTCATTCGTATTTTTTCTCCAAAGGAAAATAAAACCTGCCGCAACAACAGGCATAATTGGGGGGGGGGGGGGGGGGGGCGGGGGGGCAAATGTCCCCACAATATTTTTTCAACCTAGGAATTTGTTTTGGTTACTGAGTTGAATAATGGCAGATAAAAGATAGGCAGAAAAAATAAAATGAAAAATTTGCATTTTATGGGACCAATTTTCCCTTTCCCAGATTGAATCTCTTGTAAAATGAAGCTCATAATAACCATGGTCATTCTCCCCCCCCCCCCCCCCCATATTATTAGCCAAGTTACGTTTATGGCTACAACCATATTTTTAAGCAAACGACTGTTCTACATGTGTCTACTTTACCATTCTTCAGATCTGTAGAATCAATTAAGTTAGGCTATTTCATTCTCCTCAATCAAAGGGCGTGATATTGTGATATACACATTTCCAGAACAACAAGGTATTTGATTTAGCCAAAAGAGGTGACCTGCCGTGCGCTCTTACAGTGACATTAGTATGGCTAATACTCATATATTTACAAAAAAGCTATCCCATTACTTGACAAGCAGCCACTAAAAGAACGTAGAGGTATAGTTCTACCCATTCACAACTCGGCGATGGAAGAGGGTGGGTGATCAAAGCCACGCCACGGCCGCTTTATTTCAAGGAAAGAAAGCCCTAAGCCAAAGCACAGGAGACTAGCGGTATTCAGAGACTGCTGGAATGGGTTCGAAAAAATTTCCCACACCGGGTTTCGAACCCTGTACCGTCAAGAGAATCTCTATACTGACTAAAGCTATCCAGGTAGCCGCTTCTAGATTTATAATAGCGCAAACTAGAAACAGCATGCTCTCCATGTGTATTTTCTCTTCAGGAATACCTCCTGATCCATTGCATTGCCTCTCCTTTAAATAATAATATAAATTAACACTGAAAGAAGTATACAGGCTATAAATATGCATAGTCAATGTCACGTGCTTCACATCTGTGCTGAATTCATCGATCATTCTTATAAAAGAATATTCTTTTTGTCCCTGCCTTTTATTAATCATTCCCGTGGGAACTTCTTCCTTGGTAGACACCAAAATTCAGCGGGTAAAAATTAAGCGTGTTTAGACAAGCCATTAAAAGTCAAAAGGAACAAACATGCAGTTGGTTAGTTCTTTATATCGGTGGCAACCATGACAGCCAGTGAAGGACTATCACAAATAAACCAAATCGTTTCAGGAAAGTATTTCTCAGTTACTTTAAATCTTTTTCATATTTTTGTATGCAAAAAGCACTTCTATTGTACCGTTCAATATGTAGATATTTCATAATCTGAATGAACTCGAGCCCGCTAATTACATGATACGTAATCTTATTGCTATATAGTTGTACAGTCCTAGAAAGTGCGAAATTTTAATAGAGTTACTTGGGCTAATAAAATTAAACTCAAAACACATTCTTTTTCTTGAGGGCTAACCAGCGTTTAAGTCAACAGGTGCATTCTCGGTGGCAAAGCTTAAATTATAATTTTGCCTACATTTGAGACAAATAATTGTAAAAAGACGCATGCTCGAAATTTCCAGTTAAGGTGGGTCTCAAATACAATTACAATTTGTCACTTTTAAGACTCGCTTTAATGTTGCATAGGAATGAGAACGGCAGGGATTGTTGATCTAATTACATCATGTAAAGTTCATATGAAGTACATTCCGCATGATAAGTACTTAATGGTTCTGAGAGTCAAATTCTTTTACATTTCTAAGAAAAATTGTGGAGTTATAATAAAACTCAAACTTGTATATAATACATCCTCTTGGCAATCGACTGAAACATACAACCAAATTGTCTACGTAAGTACTTTGCTTATAATCTTCAGCCTTGCTTGGTTAATCTTAAAAATAAATATCCATTATTATTAGGTTCCACAAGCTTTAGCACAAATAACCTTTACCCCCTGGCTCTTCAAGTCGGCCTAACGTGCTTCTGCCCCACATTAACCAAACCCCCACTAAGGAACTACTTTTGGTAAATCCTAATATCAATAGCGTGAATAAAGTTACATTATCCTGAGGCAAGAAGCTCAGTTTAAACCCTGTGTTACAGTGACATCCAGTATCCCGTATGAGCACAAAATCTCGACCTCCCGAAAACACCTTTGATTCACTGACCTTTTTATCTAGTGTAAAGTGCCGAAGCAGGAAGCTCCAATTCTTCTAATTTTCAAATCTAAAATATGTGCAGTTTTAGCTTCGTACATGTTTAGGATATGACTTTGAGGTAGAAGAAAATGATTATTATTATGTTGTAGTCTTTATTAATTTGAAATTATATACCTAAAACCATGTTTCTAGGGTGTAGATTTTTGCACCTATCTGTTGTTACAAATTACGGTACACCACTATTATTATTATTATTATTATTATTATTATTATTAGTATTAGTATTATTATCATTATCATCATCATCATAGGTGGTGGTGGTGGTGGTGGTGGTGGTTCCTGCTGCTGCTGCTGCTGCTGTTGTTGTTGTGGTTGTTGTTGTTGTATTCACTTAATTGTTACACTTGAATCGTATTTCCACTTCTCAACACTTTGGTACTGTCTCCTGCATTCGTTTATCATTTTGGTCTCTATCGAAATGCGACATTTGATAGTCTGCCTTGTCCCAATGGTTAAACACTCTTCGCCGTAATCATCTTTGATTCTGCTTATTACAAAAATATTCAGATCTCTCTGAGCATATTTGTTCCTAATTGCGCGCTATATTTTACTTCTCGAGACACTTTCAAATTGTTTTTTTGGCATTACAATTAAAACTGTCGTATACTTTACAGACCATTTAAGGAGCTACAAGCAGTCCATGAGACCACAATGATGGTAACTTGGCCGGGAAGGGGCAAAAGAGTCATGTGTACCTTAAACACTAAAGATGGCGCTGGGGGAAGAGCAAAGCCGAAGCAAACCAGCATAGTGAGTCATGTTCAAGTGCAGCTGTGTGCGACGCAATCAAATAAGAGGCTGGAGTCTCATAGGAAGTGAGCTCGAGGGGTGGCAAATGTGGGTATCATCTGACATGTTGACCTTTGTTTCGAGTTCTTGGCGAGACTGAAAATGGATGACAGGTAACACGTTACCAGGCTACGAGCCGCACAGCTGCACTTTACTCCTGTCCTTCCTGAATGCGTGAATACGCACAAATCTGCTACGCAATCCGAAACGAATCTTAGAAGCAAAGCAGGGCAAGTCTCTTTGTGATGCCTGTAAAATTTACGTACAAAATCTGATATAGATAAGGTTCACTGAAGGGTCTATAATAAGGTGTCTGGGGGTATGCAGATTATACCCCGATATACAAGATGCTACGTACGTGCTTCGGAAAGGCATGATCTGTAAGTAATCCATTCTTATATTAATAATGCGTTCTAAAGTGTCTCACAAGAACACACTTAAAGCAAATTTCACATTGTTATTTACACCGTGAATTTTATTACTAAATTTTTCTCTAAAATTTTCCAAAAATACGCATCATATATTTAATGACTTTAAGAAGTTATTACAGACTCACTCCGTACGCTGACATGTTTCGGTGGCAGGCACCACCATCAGCAGGAAAAGTTCATATTGTAAGCTGGAACACTGCCGTTATAAAACCCTGTCTTGTTGGACATTCGCAATAAAGTCCCCTTCACAACATTCATCAACTTAAAACTTGGTCGACACTGGATGGTTAGTGGTGTTGTAATTATTGAACTCTGCAAAGAAACACACACTAACGGGAAGCGGATACTGTCCAGGATGTAGAAGTTCTGGCAGCAGTTGGCGCTATGGCAACTAAATAATTATATCACAATTATATTCAAAGCGGAATTATTTTGCATATTTGATCGACCATCGTGTTCACCGGAGCTCAGTATCAGTGTCTAACTGATAGTGCCAAATACCTCACAGTGGTAAAGGTCTGAAAATATTCAAAGTCATAATAGCTAATGCAGCAAGGGGTAAGTGCTGGGAATATTCGGTAAAAAATTGAAGACATCTGTGAAACCTTCACGTCAAAGTGCACCCCATGATGGCCCACGAACCTGCCGCAGTAAGAAAGTATTGGTAGTGCGCAGGTTCGTCTATTGTGCCACCTGACACTAGACCCAAACTGCTAACAACAGAAAATTACCTTTAATTTTTGAGCTAAAATGGCGCCAAATGTAAGTTCTCGTGCCTGATTTTGAAACATTATATAATTTATGCCACGTACTTAAGTATTTTGTCAGTATTTTCTGTTCCTCAGCTCCATAAGGCCACATTCGGCGACCGCTCGTGTCCTACTTTCTAGAGTAACTGCCCATATAAACCCAGTCTGACAAAATTTTCTTTATTTAACTTTTCAAAATAATGGTTCTTGTAATACACTTCAGTTTCCAAAATTCATGAGATACTTATTTGTGTACAAGAAATATTACTCAGACAGCTTATTGCTATATTTCGAATCACGGGTTAGTAAAATACGAAGGCAAGACACCTGATGGTAGATGTTGAATTCAATAACGATCCCTTCCATAAACATGAGAAGAAAACTTTGATTTCCAAATTGGGAAGAGAATTTCTCGAAAAGTTGACTGGATCTCAGTTTCTCTTCTCAAGACTTAATCTGCTCCGTACACTTAATTTTCTGTCTGTCATTGTCAGATAATAAGTACAATTTATCACCATTTTTCACCAAATATAAATTTCACTACCTTAATCCTCACCTTGCAATTATGCGCAGCATAATTTGCGACAAATAAATCTGCCGCAACTTTTGTATGAAACTTTAAGAGTCCACGCCGTTCCGTCTTTCCCTTTCTTCAACCAGTATACCACTTTCGACAAAGTCACTGTTCCATTAACATTACTCAGCATTGCAGATGCGTGACAGTCCTCATCCTAACGTTTTTTCAGGACTGCACTATATCAGCTACTGCCCAAATTGCACTGGTCTCAATTACAAAGCAACTGACAGGAAGTTTGTTTCCACTTATAATAAGTTTAATTTATGTTACCAGTATTCAGACCTAGACAGAGATCAAATATATAGTAAAGGCACTGACCCTGTCCCTGTGTGCACACACCAAACTCCCTGGCCGAGTCCGGACGGTTCTACAAACATCGAAGTCTAATATTCATCTAATTGTCCATTGCCCTCTTTCTGTTCCCTGCCACGTGTCTCTCAATTCAATTCTCTTGGTGCATACTGCGTAAGATTTATTTCGTTCGAAATACGTCCAAAACTTTGAGATTCTTTCACCTTATATCGGATTTAGTCCTTCCATAACAGACAAAGGTACGAAGTATCTGAGTACTTTTAACATGTTTGCCTTTGTCACTTACTGCTTTTCTAGGCGAATATTACTTCTTTCAACGTGTTCTATATTTGCAGGGCTACCGACTTATTTAACCCTCTGTACCCTGAAATTCACTGAAATTAAATTTTAAAACCTGAATCCCACTGAGCAGTACATACAGCCTCTCCGCTACAGTTTCAAACAATTAATTCTGTTTATTATAATAGTAGTATAACACATATATTTACACAATGATGGCGAAAATCATAAATATTTAATCTTAAAATAGACGGTGCAAGTACTTACAACTAAGTTTCAAGAGTTAGTTCTTCCTCAGGACGGTGTGGCTTACGCTTTACGCATAATTATTGAAAAATAACTAATTGTTAAGCTTTGTTACAAGTTAAACGAATCCAGAGAACACTACATCAAGCCTAGCTTTTTTCACAAAACTAGAAGAAACAGTTTCCTATGTCGTGCACTAGTAACGCAAAAGACGTGTGTGTGTATTAAGTCCCTTGTGGTTTATATATTCGTGTTTCTCAACATCGAGCGCAACGCCAGGACCAGCTGTCGTGTGCAGATCGCTAGGCAGAATAACACTAGCGGTTTTAAGAGAAAAGCGTCAATTTTTGCCCTACAGTGGGCTGAAATTTTAAACAAATAGAACCAGCAACTGAACCTTCAGGAAAGGATAAAAATTGGATAAAAGTGAAGTAAAAATCAAACACGACAGGTCTATATTCGTATAACAGAATTTTTGTGTACCCAACTTCGCCAAAATCTGTGACAGCTTAAGTATATTTGCATTTTTTCATGTAGCTCTTTAAGTAAGGCTTAATATAATGAATTAACTTGACTCCAAACTGTACATCACGATGGAAGTAATGTGCACCACAGTACTCTGTTGAAGGACTCGAAACATGTACAAGCTGAATAACGTTAATTAACTTTAGTTAAAGTGATTTTAATGTGCAAGTGATAAAAAATTATCTGTTACGAGCGACCTACAATATATACCTAAAGGTATATACTATATGCGAAATGTCTTAAATAAATAAATCACTGAACCGATCAAGGTAAAGTTAAATTAAAATGGCTACACAAAATTTAATGTGAGTCTAGCATATCGGATGTAAACCTGAAATAAAAGGGTCCAGCAGTATGAGCTTTGTTAATAGCAGAAAGATTCTGCAAATATAATGGACGGTTTCCCTGTTTTCCAAAGCTCCAAGTCTAAGCCTTTGTGCACTCGTGTATCCATGACAGTTCTTTGTGTCAGAATAGTATTACGCACAAATCTGCCTTGTATTATTTAACAGCTCCTTTTGAAATGTTACTACGGCTTCGGAATGATATGAAACCTTCAATAACTTTGAGCATATGAGAACTATGTTAATCAGTGCCTTAGCATTATACATTTAGTAGCAGACAAATTATGATTTGGCTAATTACGCATGTATGTTATATATGAAAGGAAAACGTATTAATTTGCGGTGTGCCAGATGACATTAACCTGCAAATGGCTTCGAAGTGTGCCTACTGCTAATTTCACGTAATGTGTGTCTGTATATGCAACATGGCATAGTTTACGACTAAACAGTTACGTAGGTAGGGAAATCAAGTAAGAGAATTTATTATGGAGGTGGGTTCCAGGCCGAGGGAGATTCGACTGAGTACCCTGCGTCACCAGTCTGAGTGGTAGAAGTGGTGTGATATTCGCTGGGGAGTTACCCGTTGGCCTGAGATGCCCGTCAATCCTCTACACTCAGACATGCTGCCCAGTCCCGGGTCATTAGGAACAACTTCATTTTCGTGACATTTTTCTGGACATTACGGACATGGGAAAGAAAGGAAACAATAGTAAAAGAAGTAACTTGGGGGAGGGCAATACGTGGGGTAAAAATGCCCCTTCAATATCTTTTCTGCCTAAGAGTAATTTCTTTACGGCTGCTTATTTCAAGTTCCTAATACCCCTGGTCGATTTGGCCCACTTTCCTCGTAATATTATCCAAGTCAAGCCTGTGACGATAAAAATTCAGAACATTACAGACAGGAGGACGAAAGAAACCCTTAAATATTCTGTGTGTTACAGGTATGAGGACGAAAACAAACGATCGCCTTCTGTGCACTACAGGTATTGAGACGAAATGGAACGACAACAGTTGTGAACATTACAGAGAGGAGGACGAAATAAAATGTTAACCATTCTGAACATTACAGACATTAGGAAGAAATGAAATGATAACCCTTCTGTGTATTACAAACATGGAGACGAAAGGAAACGATAACCATTCTGTACACTAGAGATATTGAGAAGAAACGGAACGATAACAAATCTGAACATTACAGACATGAGGACGAAAGCGAAAGATAAACATTCTGAACAGTACAGACATTAGGATGCAATGAGATGATAACCATGCCCCCTGTGCTTTTTTCTCATCCTCTTTCTCCTCCTCTCTCCCCATCTTCTTCCTCCCCTTCCCCATCCGTATTCTACATTCCCTTATATTTCTTCTCTTTTTCCTCTCATTCTCCTGTTTCTCCACATTTATCATCCCGTCTTACTCCCTTACTTTTCTCAGTTCCTCTCTGTTTCCTTCTACTTCTTTCCGTTCCGCCTATCCTCTTGCACCTTCTGCCTGTCTTCCAACTTCCCTGTTCCTTCTTCTCTTCTACTTCTCCTCTTCCTATCCTTAACCTTCTCACATCTCCAGCTCTTCCTTCTTCCATGTGTTGATCCACGCAATCGCAATGGTAGGCTTCCTGCTTCGCATTTGAAAGGACGTGGGCCCAAATCTCGACCTAGAAATCCCCACTGTTATTGAGGTCTGCCTGGTTCCCTTTAGCCTCTTTAGAGTAATGCAAGTACGTACCTTCCACATCCTTTCTATATCAGCACTCATTAACTGTCGCATCTTCCAACACCATGCGTTACTTAGCGCCTGATATCAAGCATTAAAATACCGTCATATTAAAGATTTTCCTCTGCTTAATTAACAACTAGGACATGGACGCGTGTAGGGCAATGGGTGCGCAGCTCCACACAATCTAATCTGCGGCTTTTCATGGAAGTGAGTGGTGTGCTTCGCGTATCATCCTTCATAGGCCTGGGGAAAGAGCAACCGACGCCCGTGGAATACGAGAATGGGAGCTCCTCAAACTGCGTTTGGACCATCTGCATAAGAGAAGAAACCTTTTTTCCTGCCGAGAATCGAATTACGGTTCTTCTTTCGTCCAGACCATTGCTTATTTTCTATACCGAGTGAGCTACCAAAACATAAATAGATGGAACAAGAGAAATACTCAACTCCTTGCACTGAGGGTCTGGAAATGACAGACGGAAGAAGAGAGACTGTAGCAACTTGTTGCCACTACAAAGCATGTTATGGCTGCGTGCGACGAGAAGACGATACTTGTGGCTTGTCATGTCATGCTCCCTTGATCACTTTAGGTCCTCTTCCCCTTTTCGTTGAAAATCGCCTTAGGCCTTTACATTTCCGTGTGTGAGCACAGAAATTATTTCCTCTTTGTTAGAGGGAAGCAAGTTGAAGCGTAGCAGAAGGATGAGCAGTCCCAGATCACAGATCCAGCGCTTAAAAGAGTCCTTCACTTCCTCTTATAAATCCTTTTCCTTCCATTCCTTCATCACAGCTCTTCATCCCACTTTGACGTCTGTATTTCCATTCTTTTTGTACATGTTTCTATGAAGCTATCACGCGATTCTCAGAAACACCATTTCCTGTACTTATTTTGCTCCTCTTGCTCAATTATTCTTATTCTTCTCACCTAGTCTCTCCTTGCTCTATATTTTCCTTAGTATTTTAAATTATCCTGCCTTGGTAAATATTTACAGCCCTTCTTTATTTCTTCCACTGTGCTTTGTTTCCTCCATTATATTAAGACCTTAATATTACACGCTTATATTTATGTATATATATATATACATATATATATATGCTTTGCCCAGTTCAGAGGTCATAAACCTTCCGCCACTGTCCTCATCTTATCCAACTCTTTTAAAGTGCAGAAAAGTGCTTCCATCCGTCTTCTGAAGCGACATTTATTCAAATTAATTTTTCAACTAAAATCTCTGTGTTTTTCTTGAAGACTGGAACCTTCAGGGATGTGAAGTCGTGTCGACTGTTAATTAGTTACCGTCGGCTAATCACCACTCGAAAGAGTCATACCTCGGAAGACCTTAATCCTCATACACGTTACTGTGAGCACCACAAATCACACGTCTCTGTGTGTGAAGCTTATATTCCCTCCGAAATTTAACCGCTCCAAATATGACCGTCACTCTGACGAAATACTTCCACACCTGTCACTTCTCCTTTCCGGCGTCCACATATTTCCTCTCTTTATAAATATAACAGATTCACCGTTTACTATCGGAGCCCTGACATTCAACATATCTAACAAGAAAGAGCAGCAATTCCCTCTAATCTAAGGAACAGATATCCAACCGAAATCAAAATATCAATGTTTTTGAGACCTACTTTAATATTATTCTTCCATTTTCCTCTTCTTCTGATAAAAAAATATGTTGGAATATCGTTCCTGTGTGAAATCTGTTTCTCCAAGTCTTGCAGCGTAGCATGCAAACAGAAATATCGTGCATCAAATTACACCACTTACAGACAATTAATATCAGACACGAATTTCTCCAATATGTAATTTCATAAATTTTTCTTGATTAACCCTTTGAGGTTTCTTCATCTGTTACCATTTTACACTTGCGTTTTTCTGTCATTTCTCATGCAACTGACCTTTATTTTATAAAGACCTTACATGATTTAATATAATATAAAGGAAAATTTAAATACAGAATTATTTTGAAACAATAATAATAATGACAATAATCATAATCATAAATAATTGGCGTGTGCTACGAAGACAGATGGACGAGCAGCGTCACAATTCCACTCATTAATCCGGGTTCTAGACGTAGGCTTATGAGTGGCTTTCTGTCCCGACCACTAAACTCCTAGGGAAAGGTTTTGTATACAGCCACTTTCCCTTAGGTAAAACGTATAAACTCCTTGTAAATTATTTGATTAAAAACCTAAAATTTGAATAATATATATTTCAAGCAGTGTATGACAATGCCTCAGCACCTAATTTCACGGAGCAGAGCCCTCCTCACAAATGCATAGTTGCTACATACACAAGAATTTCCCAGCAGTTTTTGGTTAATATTACGTTCACAAGAACCCCACACAGGAACCTATCATGAGCCATACGAAATTACTCCATATCTTCAAACCCTATTTATTTAAACGTCATTTGAAAATGTCCTCAAATCTGCACCTAGATCTTCCAAAAGGTCTACTTAAAACCTTGCGTAAGTTTCTCATTTCTACCTGCTTTCTGAACATTTCGCACTCTCATCCTCCTTTGTTTGATCACGCTAACGGCGAACTGCACAAATCACGAGCGTACTTACATGTTATTTCGCAGTTTTCCTGTTACTTTCTCCTCTCAATCCAATTATTCTCCTTAAAACCTCTTCCCTAACACACAATTTTTATTGTTCCCTTAAAGCGACAGTCAAACTTTCAAGGCCAAAAAATTATAAAATTATAATTTTCATATTTTACTCTTTACGTTTCTACGTGGAAAATTGGAAGAAGGAAGTTTCTGAAGAGTACGGTAGCAAGAAATTCCTGGAAACCCTATGGCCTGTAATTAATGTGGCATAAAGTTTTCTGTGAATATAACACGGAATTGCGAATGCCTTTACCAAATTAGATATTTCGATATTATGGATGTGCGATTCATTCTGGATGCAAGGAATAAACTTAGGCAGAATTTAATGTTTAAATAGCGTATACCTGTGTTAATAAGATTCCTTTATGTCTCTAAAATTCCTTATTTAATACGGCCAGCTTTCTGATCATGCAAATCAAACTCGTATTTTGCGTACAGCTAAACCATCCAATTCCTTCCAATTAAAGATATCTCCTTGTGTATCGCAGTAAATTTTTTCCTGCCGGACGTTCAGTATTCTGTTTCCCCATTCCATTCCTCCTTCTGCTCTCCCCGATTTCTCAGCAATCCGGTGACTTCAACCTTCTGTTCTTAATTTCTCATCTTCTTCCGTTCTGACCTTATCTCCATCAGAGTATAACCGCCTCTCTTAATTTTCTCTGTTACCCCATTCGCCTTCACTCTCATTACCTCCCTGACCTGACTCCTGCCGGTCTCTCAATTTCCAAACTCTGCTTCCCCCCTCTCTGAAACCTTCAGGAACACTTGGCTCAGGCAATGCGACGGCTCCTCAGGCAAAGTTCGTTTTCTTTATGAGTTTAGATGACGTTAGCAAGGCCCGCTATTGCGCTATATCAAGTTCAGCAACTGTTGGCGAGGGTTGCACCCGTAACGAATTTTCCTTTACGTCCTTTCTAACCCCTCATAACTTTCTCGTTTATCCGGGAATCCATAAAGGACTCAGAGCAGGCCGAAACTCTTAAATAAGGGAAGGTGTCTTACGAAGCAGTGAGAGAAATTTTTGTTTGTATCAAATATTAACATTTTACTGAAATGTAGACATTTGACTATGTTTGTATTACTGTTTCTTCTTCTGCCCAAGACAAATCAGATCCACGCTTTTTCTGACTGCGTAGTCGTCTTTTGAATATCCTGTATATGCTTTTATACTTCTCATATCATTAGAAAGGAGAAAATTTTGAAGAAATAATAATTAATTGACCATTTTACAGACACATTAACTGTGTTCTCTATAAGTGGCCTATTATAGCGTTTGGGTAGTAAATACTTAGTCCCTTACACTTGTCTAGGTTTTTAAGTACTTAAGAGTTCAGTCAGTTGCACCATTTGAAAGAAATTCTACGTTGGCTCATTAAATTCTATTGAACATGTATTGCATTGAATATTGAATATTGCATTGAACATTGAACTATATGCAGCTTTCCTCAGTTACACAAAATGTCAGCTTCAACTTTGAAAAAGCCCTTGAATTTTACTGATAATTTTACAAGAAACAATTATCATTATCAGATAAGCTATGGGAAATTCTTACAGTAGGAATCACATAATTATGTATATTTTTAGTTGCAGAAGTGAGGTGAGAGGGTGTGCCTTGCTGCAGCGGCCACAAAAGTACGGATCGTGCAGGCACGTGTCCATTAGGGTTGAAGGGGGCACTAGCGTAGCAATGATTGTCAGACGAGACTGAAGTGTCGGGGGACAAACATTTTCCGCCACAATTTTCCACCACATGTCCCTTACCCACCATGCCGGAATCAAATCAATTCCTAGGATGTAAAGAGCTGGCAACTAGCTGCCTACATTCTAGCACGGCCCCTCACATAGTTACAATTCCGTATCAAATTATACCCACAGAATAAAATGTGTGTAGTGTGTTTTCAATTTGCAAAGAGACGACTTAGATGGAAGGCAACAAATTGACAAGATGGACGAAGAGTCTTACAAAATTAAAGCAAACAAAGAAAAAATGATCGAAAAAAATATTTGAACATAAAAGATAAAGTTCAGCGTTCATTAAGCACCGAGGGCTAGAAAGAAACCTGCTGTATTAATTATTGCTCTTTAACGCATGGAATGATGTTACTATATAAGAATACCGTGGGTCAGACGACTTTGGAACATTGAAAACTAAATAAGGTAATTTCGTTTTTAACATCTTCTAAATTTAATTAACACAGTGATAGGTTCTTACGTATATTCCACAGCTTACACAGGGTGTAACATATAAACGTAACGCAATATTTTCTGCATTATTTTTATTTTTTTGAATAGCTCTAAGCTAGTACAGAGCAAAAAGCCCTAACAACGCGACTTTTCTGTCAGGATAGTTAAAGTTCAAATCTGGGGAGTCAAGGATTTAAAAAAGCGACACTAAATATCTTTAGTGCAAAATTTTCCGTACATCAAAGTCACGGTTCCGACGGGCCTGAAGAAGGTCAGGATATATTACGCGCAGATTTTTGGTCTACATTTCAATGACGATGTAAAAGAAATTTTGCGCAATTAGGTACACTTCTGATTTTCCATGTGAGAGGTCAAGAATTTTCACTCTGTTTTTGTGGCCTCCGTAATTAAGATGGGACTTAATTTTCTGCTTATGTCGACAGAATTCTTCCAAAAAATAACTAATGTTTATTGGTAAAAACACAGCAACAGCCTTTGCAGTTTTATGTCACCATTTTATCATCACTAACCGCTAATAATTTCCATGCAATGACAAAGCCTACTAGGCCCCCAAAAAATAAGGCTGATGCAACTCTAATGAAAACAAACACACACATAAAATCTTCTACTTTCTTACTTATTAAGAAAATTTCGCTATTCTAAGAGAAAAAATTTTTTCCGCCAAGTATCACAGAAAATATACAGAATATCCTCTGCGTTCCTCTTGCTAAATTTCAATTCTGTTTGTGTATCGCCTTTGATCTAAAGTTTCCTCAGTCTAATGAGGTAGATATGACGTGATACGTTTAGTTCCAGCCTGTGAAATTTGAGTCAGAAGAGTTGAATCGTGACCGGTCAAATTTACGAAAGCTAAAGCCATACTTCTACTCTAAGAAATCTATTCTCGATATCACTTCTTTTATTTTGTTTCCAAGTAATACGGAATACTCTTGCTTATTTTTCATCTCTGTTGATGTAACTTAAGTGACCGTTCAAAGCACACAGAGGTTCATATATGCCATCTTTATACAGGGTGGTTAGGTTGTTCAAACGTAGCAAATGATTTTGTATAATGCCTTCCGAAAAGACAAATTGTGAAATACATGAAATCAGTGTCACGCCTGTTTTGTTTGTATGAAACGAAATGAAATGAAATTAAGTTAAATTAAATTAAATTTAATTTAATTTAATTTAATTTAATTTAACTTAACTTAAAAGAATCCTCACAAGACAGTAATAACACATACAATACTGATATTCATATCAGTTGTAGAGGTGGTCACAGATTAAAGGATGATTTTGGAAGCCCTCTGAAAGAGATGAAGATGAATAGTTAAAATTTTTTCCCCAGAACAAACTTCTGTTATTCCGCTTTTTTTTCAGTAAACGCGTAAGTTCATATTCTTAGAGCTAGTCCGTAGATAAACTGAACGAGAGGATCCAGACTGCCGCAATGACACTTGAGCAGGATACGCTACGACGCATGTGGGATGAAACTGCCTTGAAACGTCGTTCCTATTACTGAAAGAGCTCAAATGCAGCACTTGCAACCACATGTGAAAAAAACTGGACACTGGGACATTTTTATGTGGCAAATGAGGCTTTTGTGTCTATTACGATTTATTTTATTACTATTCGTCCGATCGTCATGCCACCAGAGGAAGGACTGTGAAAATGTGCGGGAAAAAACTTTAAAATCGAGAGACTGATTTGTTGTAAATTATTTTCCTTATGTATTCTCAATAAAATGTTTCTGCAGGTCATCCGCTAATTTGTAGCCATACTGTATACAAAACCAGGTAATACTGTTTGCGAAAACAATGGCTGCTTAATGTAAGAAAAGGATAAAACCTGTACAATATGTTGACGAATGCGTTGTATTAGTAATGTATCAGGTGGTGCATACGGTTACCATTGGGCATTCAACGGTTGAGGAGTGACTGAAACGGCTATGCCAGCGTATGCAACTTAAGGTGAGGGAGTAGTGTGGTAAAGAAGGCGTGGATATTTACTGAAAATGTTAATATATGGCCGGTTAGTTTTGTGTTTAGCTAGAAATAAGCAAGATTCAACACTTTCTACACAATAAAGTACGACGAGATTTGGCATTTAAAGCCTTCGTCTACTGTTAGCAAAAAGTGTCCTTTCCGAATTTATGTTCTCTCGCTGTACGGATACCAGCAAATCTTAATATAGGATGCCCAAGATCAAATTTCAATATTATTATATACTATCAATATACATGTGGCTGACATATTGTCTCCACATCTCAGCTACAATATCCGAAATTACGTTTTCTCTTCCGATTTATGAACTTTGTACGGTAGAGACCCTAGATAAGTATTACTGTCTATTTTCAGAATTTTGAACTGTCTAGAAACAAATGCAAGAAAGTCCCTGCATTCTGAATATTTTACAATTCCCTTACGTTAATGAATTCTGCTATATTTCAAACCTAACTGACTTCTGCTGCGCTAGGGCTACAAATATCCCTTGAATGATACTTCTTTATTCATGAAATGTTTATGCAACTCGGTGAGACGTTACTCCCACAACCAAGAAACCACTCTCTCCCTTCACTCAGCTCTTATCTTTCCATTCGTTTCTAACCCCAGACATCATACTATATGTTTAATACTCGTTTATCGATTAGTGTCTACTCTTTACGTGCGAATATGAATGACACCTGCGTGTATGCAACCACGCACAAGACATACATATACCAATTCCTGTCAGAAGTGTAACAAACCCACAATATCAAAAACATGTACTGAAAAAGATGAAAATATATACCCTATGTAACACATAATCAAAAGAGTCACATGAATGCCTGGTCATTATTAATGTAAGAAAAAACCCGCCCAGGTCATAATTCAATAGATAAGTTAAACTTTATTCCAAACAATTATCATTTTCCCAGTATGCGTAGGCCTTTTAATGCAAAGAGAAATTTCTCACATATCCCTCAAACATACTTCCGTCAAATCGTAAAACAGTAAGAATAGAGCAGAGCTGGTGTCCTTGAACAGCTATAGCAAAGGCTCAACAAATATATTGTCATTCACAGTGGTTGCGACAAATCTATTAAATAAATGTAAGGCACGACGTATGTCTTCATCATCTTATATACATTTCAGTAAGACGAGTAACAATGTGACGTTTGGAGTTCCGCGGACCGCCGCCGGATGGCAAGAGAACTATGAGAACGTTGGAGTTCCGTACACCGCCACTAGACGTCAGGAGACGTAAATACAGAGAAGTGAGTTTTCTGCGCGGTACCATCTGAGCCTGTAATATTATTCAATTTTATTTACGTGTTGTGTATGGATCTCGGAGCAACCCACGTTTGTTTCCACATACAGCATTAACTGATTGATTTTTAAAACCCTGTTGGGTGTGTTTACTGCGCAGTAAGGACTGAGCCTGTACTATAACTCAGCTTTATTTGGTTTGACGGAAGCGCGGATGATATGTAACAGACACGACTAATTGAGGTTTCCACGTTAACTACTTAAAGGGTCGCTGGGCACTAATATTATAGTATAATATACATACGTACATACATACATACATACATACATACATACATACATATACATACATACACATACATACATAATACATACATACATACATACATACATACATACATACATACATACACACTCGCATTTTTACGATAACTGCTGACACCACACCGAAATTATAATACACAAGAATCTATATTCTTCAGGTTTCCAATGTAACTACGCACATGACTGAGCCTTGCCTGCCCTCATAGCGAGTTTTCCTTGGTAACTGCTGAAATGGGTGTGCCTTGCCTCCCTGGATAGCGGCGATTCCACAGTAATTGCGTACATGAATTGTGCCTTGCCTGCACCGGTCGCGAAGTTTGAAATGTAGCTAAGTAAATGGGTGTGCCTTCCTGCTAGGGTCGCGGGGTTTCAGCAGTAACTGCTTACATGAAGTGTTCCTTGCCCCCAAGAGTCGCGAGGTTTGAAATGTAACTAAGTAAATGGGTGCGTCTTCCCTGCTCGGGTCGTGGGGTTTCCACAGTAACTGCATACGTGGATTGTGGTTTGCTTCCACGGATTGCGGGGTTTCCACGGTAAATATGTAAACGGGTGTTCATATCCTGTCCGGGTCGCCGGGCACCTGCAGACTAGTAGGAAAGTAATTTCTTATAAAAATACTCCCTGTAATTTTTGTACTCGAAGATGCACCTGAATAATAACAAGGGCCTTTCATCCGACCACTTACAAGCCGCTGCTACGAAGCTGTCATTATTACAATGTAGATATAATTACGTATAACATGTATTCTAATCAAAATCTAGAACTGTATAACTCCTACACTCCTTCTAGTACTACTACGGACGTCCACTAGAGGATGATGGCATTAAAGGCGGCATGTAGGCAAGGAAGAAAGACAAAATTTAGATTAAAAACCTGAAAGCAACAAGTAACTTTGAACATCTGGCCGTAGGTGGGAAGATAATATCAAATGAGTGGAGGCACGATATTGAATTTTTTACCCAAAACCAGCAAAGAGCAAGTCATCGTCCCTTGTCACGTCAAGCCTCTTCTGTGTCAAAATCGTTGCTGAACGTCGCTTATTATAAACTATAACATGAGATATGCTTAAGAAAATACATATCGTCGTTTTGATTTATTATTCATATTAAGAATCGTTGCTACAAGCAGTAGAAGCTATCATATAGCAATTTGGTCCTGTGGAAAGAGGACTTCGGTTGGATAAATTTCTGGAGTTTGAACACAAAAAATTGAGGCCACTTTAGCTGCAAGCGTTACTGTTCGAGAAGGCATCACTTAGCCCTGCACATCACTCATTCCGGGAAGCGGTCCGCATCGCTTTTAACTACACCGTCACTTGTCTTACAACTGAGAAAAATCATAGAAACCTAAGATACAGTTGCCGAATAATAAGAGTCCCCTACTACCTCTTGACTTTACGGCGACACAAAATGGGCAACCGCGCCGGGAACTGAACTTCCATCACCTTCCGTTAAGACCGCAGGTGACTTCAGACATGACTTGGTAGGCAACTGGGCAACAGGAGAGCCGCAGAGATATTCTCCCTTTTTTCCTCTCAGTCTGTGCTGCAATACCCTTCTACGACGAGGACAGCCGATTTCAGGACGTCTCGTGGTGGGGCTTCATTTGTCACGAGGGAGAAGACCGATGAGAGGAGAAAGCGAGGTGCCTTGCAGAGCCATCGGTGATTTTATGAATTTATATACTGGCACAAAATTATTGATAAGGTCCAAATAGCATTTAGGAGGAGACACCACTAAACTCGTATAAGTACACCTGTGTTCTTATTTTTATTTTTGATACACTACGCAGTTAAATAAATGTAAAGGATGAAAATAAGTGCACCAGTGAAGGTACGTATCAAATATCCATACAACATACGCCACGACAAAATGCTGGTTCCGCCCTTATTTCGCTGTCATTAGTCTTGGTACACAGTTCGCAGACTTTGTTACTTGGTTGAGTTTCATATAAGGAAATTTAATATTGCTGCTGTTATTTTATTACACTACCGCTTTATGACATTTCAATAAAAAATGAAACATCAGTGCACTAAATGCAGTGACAACTTCACGCTAGCAAATGAAGCAACTACGTGACCTGTAACATTATTCAAAACCAAGGTACCCTTCAGAATTTCTCAGCCATTTCTTCTTACTACTCTTCGTCCTGACTTTATCTTGTAATTTATTCTCTGTCTTCGTCTTCCAAATCTCCACTTCACTCATGCATTTAACATGGGACTCCAAATTATACAAGGATTTCCCTCTCCCTTATCATTCTTCTGGTTACCACTACAGCACATTTTCGTGTAATCTCTCCTCCTTCATTCGTCCAGTATTTCCATTATCTTAGCGCTTTGTTTTCTAGATTTCTTGTCACAGATGAAGTGACAACACTCTTATCTTCCCACAATATTTCATTTCTTTCTTTTAAGTAATCAAATCCAACCGTCTTCCTTTTAGTCCAATATTTCCAGCGAGCGGCAATATTTCACCTCCACAAAACAAGATGCTTCGACTGCATTGTGGGATATATTTTCCTCATTACATTATCTTCCGCATGTCTTTATTCCACTGAATTTTATTTGACTTTTTACACTTTTCTCATGGTTACTCTACTTTGAATAATTCTTGTGACATAAAACAACATTAATTAGCGGGAATCCAAAGTATTTAAAAGATTCGTATACCTTCTTGCAGAAAATATAATATGGAAAATAATAATATACCAAATATTCAGAATTTCGAGAGTAAAATGGCTCTATGTTAATTAACACGGTGATAAGATCTTATACAATCAAAAATTGTATTCGCCGCTCTATGCCCGACAAGTGCAGCACACATGTAAATCATTTTATTCTTCATATCATCTCAGTGCTAGGTTTAGCTCTTCATATGAGCTGGCATTATAACACTGCAGGCTATAGTTAAGGAAAGGTCTTACTACATGTTCCCCTAAGCCAATCGTCGCCTACTTTCTGGCCCGCCACTTCCTACTTACCTACTTGTTCACTTGCATGCAATTTCCCAATTAAGCTTTGCATCTAGTTGTAATGACACTGGGGAGCAGTCCCCAGACGGACCTGTCATTATCACTTGGCGATCAGTGTCGGATCGTAGCAGATGCGGAGCGAACAAAACGTCAAAGTGTCTCTTTCCTTCTTAATATACTTAAATTTTCGTCTTCATTAATTTCCGATATTCTTATTTTCGTTTCTCTCAGATTTCTTTCTATTTCATTATGTACCACAGTCTCCGACGCCCTTCTACAGCACTGGGGTATGTATGTGTATTTTAACAAACAATTTTTTTAACACTAATAATTTTATGACCATCTCTGTTCACTAACGTTGTTTTTTCGAGGCCAAGGCAGATCCGTTTACAGGCAGCTACTTTAACCCTTTAAAGACGAAACTTATCTGTTTTATATAAGGACTCAGTGCGTACCGCGCTGTAAACTCTCCACTTCGGTTATAAAAACCAGTCTCTAAGTGTTTTATAAGGCAAAAGTTTCTGTTTGTTCTGAGATCCGTACAAAACACATAAACGCAATGTGGGCACCACGTAGAATTTTTTAATGTTACACCTGGTGGCACGTAAAGTTACCGGTAGGCTTTAAAAGGTTAACACACTCTCTTTCTTTAATTTTCGTTAGAAGTCCACTGCCAGTTTACCAGTCGGCCCCTTTACAGCCTGACAAATATAGAGTTTGTCATAATTTACCCTGGGGGAAGTAATTTACTTTTCAACTGCACTTGTAATTATGTGCTAATAGACAATGAGGCTGGTGTGCCTTAAAATCCACTTACCAACCGACTACAATCAGCTTCATTCTTTTCTTTTTCGTTTTATTGCCACATATTTATATAATATGCTTCCTCCGTTTCAGGCATTTGACATTATTCCTATAATTTTTCCTGATACCTAATTATGTAATTTGTGTATATTCTTTTTAACTCCGTTTCTCTTGTTGTTGAAGGAGGTAAATATGAAACCTACAACACCAATATAAGCTCTGTTACACACAGTTTTATCTTCATACCAACATTCACTTCTCCCCCTGGAAAAGAGCACACGTCAAGAAATATACCTCATTACACTCGTATCGCCCAGTCCATACTCTGATATATATCGCTCTTATCTCTTCCAGAAAATATGGTAGACCGCAAACAGAACACTTTCTTCACGGTCTATGATGCAGTGTCCCATATTACCCATTGTCAGGTTTACAGGTCTCCGCAAACTGCAGTTTTTATAAACCCGCTTATTTAAGCACTACTAGCACATTTCCCAATCCTTAACTGTACAAATACACTTAATAAATAGCGCAGCGAGAAACATAACCATGGTCAAAAACGTCGGCCTTATTTAGTGTTAATTAACTCTGAGAAAATACTCTAAATGGAAGCACTAAAGAAGACATTTAGAATATCGCCACAGTCGGCAACAAGCTTTAATTTATTGGTTCGTTTTGGTTCCTAAGTCTGGTTTGGTAATCTCTTCATTCATCTTCAGTGACTCCTCTTTCCTCGTGTATTATAATGTCAAAGCAGTTTCTCTGTTCTGCATTCGTATCCTCTTTGTAGATTCACAAATAACCACATCCGCAGTTTTGTATTTATGTGAGTGGTCACGCTGCGAACATTTTATTTTCCCAGAACTTTGTTGTTTCTGTACAATCAACGCCTTTATATCCAGATACCATATGAAGACAAACTCGGACTTCCGTATTCATGTTTCATATCCCTTTTTTCACTTGCGTATATAAATGCTTGCACCGCCATAATTGTCACAGCTTTAGTTTTGTTTCTGATCTTTTTTTCCTCCTTTCGTGGAGCTTCTACTTGTCCCACGCACATAGTAAAGTCATGTAATATGTAGACATAAGGAAAGCTAATTAAATGGTTAAGGGAGAACCGTAATTACCATGGACGTCTCTGTAATTTACATTCTTAATTTAGTAATGTCAGGGTCATTATGTGAGGGTCAGGTTAATAAAGGGGACATTTAACTTGAAAGTATAAAATAAAAATATAAACATGAATTTCGGGAAGCTGCCACATAGGACAGAGACAGTAAGTGTAAATTGGCATCCATATATTAAGATGTAAAAGGAATCGGAAAAGCTCACGTCCTTGATAACAAACCGACAAAATATGGTACTTAATTGAACGAGTTTGAGAATACTCGGTGATGATGGGCCAGGAGTGACTAAGCAAGCACAACTAAATGTAATGGACATGTGAATTTTTATATTTAAATAAAACTTAGCGTATTAATGACACGAAGGTCACTAGATGCCAGCCGTATCTTTTACACTAAAGGGATTTACCACTCAGAGGTTCTTCACCCATAAAACTCCCCTACTTGACTGGAGGAAACAACGTATTATTGCATTAATAGGCTTTATCTTCTTCTCTATCCAATATACTTCTTTGTTTCTTCGTATTTTATTTATATGCCCTAGGGACAACGGAAGCGAATACTCTGCTCAAATCTAATAAAATACAGAGGCAAATATTAAACTCCTTTGGTTCCTTCCTTTTCTCCGTCTACTAAATTAATTTTTATATCCGGCAGAGTCAGTAAGCTCATTTCATTCAGAAGCTCGACTACCGGTGCAGTCACTTTTTTGTTGCTCACCAAAACCAAAGATCGACTACAGTATATAAATGTAAATTTCTATCAGGAACCGGCAGTTTATGGAAAAATTAGTGTCCGAAAATTCGTTTATTTTTGGTAGAAAATGTTTTCCTCGACTTAGAAAGAAATCTTAATTGTGTATGATACAGATACATTACAGTCACATAGAAATGCTGAATACGTTTTCATAAACTTTAAGTTTCAATTATACGCGTGTTTGGAGAAACTGTCACATAACACCGTTACAAGTGACATTTATGGAGCCTTTCCATCTGGAAACACAAACAACGACTTTTCTAGTTTTTCCTCATTTTCGGCTTTTGACCTGCTCTGCCCCGCATACTCTGACAAGCCACTGCTCTTTTGGATGTTTTCGATGCACAAAAATAAAAAATTAAGTGGGGATTTTCGTTCCTTGCTCTAGGGTTTCAGTCAGATCTACCAACTGGAAAATAAGTTACCTTTATAGAACCCTACATTGCAATGCAGTATTCATATCAACCGCTAAGTATACTCTATATTTACCCATCCCCACATCCATACATTCTGTTCCTTTAAAAACCATATTAGTATTTCCTGCCACGTCCACTTGTCCACATTCGTCTCCTTTCTTCAGGTTTCCGATTAAAATTCTGCACTCATTTCTTGTGTTTCCAATGTGTAAGAGTGCTTATCTCATTGTTGTTAAGTTTACCATCCTAATGGTATTGGATGCAGAGTACAAACTACGAAGTGTCTCATTATGAACCCTTATTCTCACTTCTCTCTCTTCGGTCCATGTTCCCCTTTCTCTACTTTTTGCCCCACAACACGCAGCGGTTTCATAAAATTACACTTACGTACGAAAAAGCAAGGGCACGATACCTTCTAGACTCCACTAAAGTGTACGAAGCTGCGTCCTTCTTAATGTAACGACTGCAGATTTCAAGAAAAGGGTCACAGTTCTTTGCATGCCAAACTGGCAATGTGTAGCTACCTTATCAAAGAACGTTGCTCAGAATAAATTTAATTAGCATTATATTTGTAATTATAATTACATTTATAATTACCATAATGGTAGCCATCAGTATGCTGTGCCTTATATCTATTTCTACTTCTCTTCTACGTTAAAGTACTGCAGCCATTATATAAGGGCTGAGAATAGGTCCAGCAAAATCGCCATTTCTCTTATCAGAGCTGCTTTTCTCCAGCCCGGTGGAAATGAAGAAAGAAATTATCCCTGCAGTGAAATATAAAATTCGAACACACATCCGTGCATTAAACACAAACACATGCACGTCGAAATGCATAAATATATATGTGTGTAGGCTTATTCTATTTGTGTATGTATCTATGTGTATATATAAGTTATATGAATGTAGATATTTAGTACTACAAAATCATTTCTACAACCTGATGTACAGTAGTAGGTGTTAAACGCATAATGCATTAAAAACTATAATACTATTTGAAAAGAAGCCGAAGAACTATTAGCTTAGTTGATACAGTGACTAGGCTACGGGTTGGAAAAAGAAAGAAGTTGGACTGATTTCTAGCACAGAGAGAGATTTTCCTGTACGTAGCCCAAAGCATCCAGACCGCTGATATGCGAAATGATCTTCCTACTGAGTAATAATCTCCGGTATTTGCCTCATGGTTAAGGCGGCCGAGACGCGAATCTGGTCATTCAACTCCATCTGGTGTCGAAGCTAAGAACGAATATAGCTATACCACCACCACCACCACTCATATGCCTTCACGGCGTCCACAGTGACAACTTTGCCTTTACCTTAACGCTATTTACAGTTTTTCTTAAACATATTCAGGGAATCCATTTCGTAGCCGAACCCACATAGCCGAGTCTGTTATCAGCTCTGTACCACGCACTTCCGATAGACATATGGCCGCGTTATCGAAGTCACTGAATGTATTCGCACGGCCCAGGTCCTTACACGGAGTGTAAGAGGCATATATCTTTGTTTGTGGTTCGTAAGTGTAAGTACAGGGCAATGCAGAGGTTTTTTATTACAAAGTAAATTATGGTTTTATTCATGAATATGAAATGAAGTGTTATACGGAGACAGATTTATTTTGCAAACTTAAGAAACGAATAAATTGTACAAGTGTCATAGCAAATTGAGGAGTCGGTTTACCAGTGCTTACATTACTTCCACATCAGCAATATAGCACTGAAGAATAAATTTCGAACCATAAGTATATTTGTTTAAAAAGTAAGCAGAGCGAAGACCAGTTGCGCTGTAGGAAGAAAGATTACATGATACTGGAGTGGGTTCAAAATTTTGCCACGAAAGTTTGTTAAGTCCATTATCTGAGCAGAATGGTGTATAACGTATTCTGTACAAGCAGCCACACAGATATTTTGTTATAAACCATAAAAATTTACACTTGTGCAGAAAATGCAGTCTTTGTTGCGACAGTACAGTTTTGCAACTGGTTCTGTGAAAGAGTGCGTAGTGAGGAAGTCTACATATTGCTAACTTTTTTTACTGATGATATTACTTATACTGTCACGTAAATGCTCAAAATAACATAGAACCTCCAGGTCGGCAGATAATTCACACACACACACACACACACACACACACACACACACACACACACACAGCAGCGAATATTATTGACAGTTAATGGACAATAACGCTGCTTTTCATAGTTTGTTCACCAATTCTGAAATATGAAGTAAGTTGTATTGTAAAATACACGTTATTAATACAGATTCTATAAGAGGTTCCGCTTTCAGCTGGGCTCCTTAAATTCCGTAGCGTTATCTTTTAATGCAAGGCTGTAAAACTAATGTCATATTCACGCAGTTAAGTACACAGTCTTATAATTGCTATTCACAACAGTCCTTCCCTTAATTTGTCTAGCTTCCTTTGTTCATGTGACTCGCTTTGAGACGTCCTACAATTTGAAACCACTGCGCTGCATTATAATCTTGCACAATGAAGGCATAACTGACTGGTTTGAGAAGGGAATGCAACAATGCTCTCATGGACGGAGGCAAGGGTTTGGATCTTCATTCAATCGCCAGTCTTTTTGCAGCGTAGGCCTAAATACCGGAAAAATTTCGCTGTACACGATTCACATCTAGGCCTGCAGGAATACTGACACCAGAACACTTGATTTGGTATTACCGAAACCTTCTGTGTTATAAGCACTATTTTTTTACAGATTACTAAGGTTCAAGAGAAAATCGTGTCCCATGCTGAATATTTTAGAAAGACCGGCTTTTATTTTCCACCACCAGTATCTTGTTAGTTGATCTACCGCGTTCAAAGTAGTCGTGTTAAATTTAGTAATAAGCACTACTTACAAGGCAAAGTAAGCCGCTTAGATGTACTTCTTTCCCATGTAGTGTTACAAATATTATGCCTTATTTCATTGATTGCTGGTAGGAAAGGCATCTTTTGATCAAGTCATGTTTCTTATATCCGTAATTTCATGATTGCAATATAAAATTCAATGCAAATATCCAATGATAGAACACTGCTCCAGAATTCATCTGAAATCTACTCAAGAACTGACTTCTAAAAGCCCTCACTCATTTCAATGGACGGTTTTTCTATCTAAGCCCGTGATACGCAAACATTGCAGCCACGCAAAACAATTGTAACAATGCTGATAACTGAATTGCTACAGCTAAATTCGTAATTTGAAACACTGGAATATTACGTACGAACTACAGAGAACAGAGTTACATGTACAGAACAGTCGCTCAGCTAGTCGCGAATTTCCTTCTACTAATGGAACACATTGGTTTAGTATGGTGTTCACAATATTCCTCCACTAGATCCCACATTCGGTGAGGTCTATTCAGTCCACAGTCTCATATTTACATTTGTGTACTCAATTTTAATGAAGAAACTAATAAAATGCTACATTTGGAGCACACCTTCTAATGGTGCCGAAATTTGGACACTTCGGAAATTTGATCATTTATGGCTTGGAATTTTGAAATGTGGTGCTGGACACGAATGCACAAGATGGTTTCGACTTATCATGTGAAGACTGAAGAAGTACCATACAGCCAAAGAAGAAATATACTTCCTTCGTAGAGTAAAACAAAATAAACTACCCGGATTAGTCACATCTTTCCTAGGAACTGCCTTCTAAAATACGTTATCGAAGGAAAGATGGAAGGAAGGACAGAAAGGAAAAGACGACGACGAAGAAGACGTAAGCATTTACTGGATGACTTTAAGTAAAAGAGAAGATTCTAGAATTTGAAAGCGAAACACTCTCTGGAGAGCTAGACTTGGAAGGGGCTGTGGATCTACTGCAAGACACACTACTCATTTTATTGGCAACAGCAGTAACCTTAGAATTTTTATGAACAGTAACATTAAATACCTTTATTAATCATCCTTCCCATGACCTACCTCGATTCAGTCATTAATGTGCAATCTAGAACAATGTTTTTCTGATGTTAATCGGTCCGTGATACCTATAAATATTACACGTAATCTCCAGACATGAATTTCGAAATTCAGATCGTCACTAGCCGCCACTGGACGGGGAATAATTCCATATATCCCCAGGCGGGGTAGTTTTCCCTAACAAAGCGATGTGTGAGGTGGCTGCAGCTCTTATTCAACCCGTCAGTTTCTGGCATGATATTGCTACATTTCCGACATTTTCACCACAAAAGCTGGTCTTGCAAGAACCCATCTTTTACGTGCTACTGTTTCCTCTATCCACCGAGTTCTAGGCAAGCATATTAGTCTTGTTACCATAACCAGGTTCATACAAAGCATTTGCTGTTCTTTTGTGTTTTCTACCATTTGTACGTAACACTTCCTTTATAGCTTTGGTTTCCTGACATTCTGCCTTCTACTTTATGGATAACTGAAGCTATTCTAACTTTCCTTCAATTATATCCGAAACATAAATTTAACATTTCAAAATCTTTATATACACGCCTACATACAGTTAGGGGCCCGAGTAGCATAGTGGGTACAGCGACTTGCTGTGGGCTGGACGGTCCAAGATTTGATCCCCGCTGGGGACCAGGAATTTTCTCTTCGACAAAAGCCTCCTTGCCGGCCCTGTGGTCCACCCATCCTCCTACAATAGGTATTGGCTTATTCCTGCGGGTAAATCTGACGGGTGGTGACGTTGACCACCCCCCCCCCCCCCCATCTAGCGCCGGGTCTAGAAAAGAGTAGATTTATAATTTTACTCCCCGTCTGTGCTTCTGCGGCATGTTAGTGGAAGAATTTACCTTTACTTGCATAGAGTTAAATTGTGTCAAGTCATGTATAATGTTAGTTTTAACTTGATCTATACCCAAGTGACATTCCCATAAACGGAATCTTTGCTGCGATAACACATATAAGCTTTTATTTACCAACTACTGCATACTAACGCTTCACACTCCTACATGTTTCAGCTCATTATTACCGCCATCATCAGGAAGTGTCCTCTTTAAACAAGCGCAGCTTGCAACTTGTCATTGAATAGTAACTTACGACGTATATTAACCTTTTAAAGCCTAGCGGTATCTTTACATACCAGCAGGTTTAGTATTAAAAAATTCTACGTGGTGCCCACATTGTGTTTATGTGTTTTGTACGCATATCAGAACAAACAGCAACTTTTGCCTTAAAAAACATTAAGAGACTGGTTTTTATAACCGAAGTGGAGAGTGTTTACAGCGCGGTACGCTCTGACTCTTTATACAAAACAGATACGCTTCGTCTTTAAAGGGTTAAAGACATAACTCTGATAAATTTTAATGTAAGTAAGTGCGGAAGGACTAAGACTCGGGAAATGTAATTTACAATTTTGTGAGATTTTAGGTTATGAAAACCTTTAATGCGAAACTTACTGTCTCTTGGTCTTTGAGAATATGTAGCCCGACAGATATATACATACATTTTGGGGTTATCTACTGCGTCCTTTTTCAGTGTAAAATACTTAATTTTTTAGCCTGAAGACTGGCGCATTATCATCAGAATTAAGGCTCAAAAACCTGTACACTTTTCTCGCATATTGTAGTTATGTGTTCCGTAAGACGTTCACAAACAACAGCCATTACTTCCCCATAGAGGATTCACCGACCAGTCCTAACTGAAGCATACTGCATTACCGCGAATTAGGGACTGGCTCTCGATATATAATACTGATTAATCTCAGACTTCAAAGGGTTAAGCAGCAGTGTAGTAAGCTCTACTCACATGCCGCATCTCAGCTGAGCGCACTGCAGTCAGGCAAGATGCATATCAAATTTTGTGCAAAATATTTTGGGAGCACAGGGCATAATTTAGGAAAGAAATTTCATCTACCGGAAAAACGACGAATTATCTCCTTAGGTTAACCCCTTACATATGAAAACTAAAGCGGCACACACTTAAAGATTCAGTACGTACCGAAAAGTAAATTCACTTCCTCTCCAATCAGGTAATCCTGTATGAGAAAGTAATCGTTGTTTGTTCCGAAATCCATGTAAAACCTACAAACGTACTCTGCGCGTAAAAAGTAGAATATTTAACGCCAAACTTGCTGGTATATTAACTTGCCAGCAAAGAGTATAGTCCTTACTGTTATAAAACAGAAATCAGACTATTCTGCTCCATACAAGCAACACTTACTGTCACCTAAGCACACACCACAATTATAATGACGTGGTTCACTGTATTACTGTACTCTGGATATCCAGAAGAATTTCACTCATTGGCGGCAGGTATTACGGTTGTTGCCGATCCCAGTGGCCGCGCTGTCTAAGGCTTAGGTCTGCGGCCAAGCGCTTGCTGGGATCGTGATTTCGAATCTCATAGGGGCATGGATGTTTGTCTCTTGTACAGTGTTTGCTTTATCAGGTAGAGGTCTATGCGACGGGCCGATCCCTCTTCCAGAGGAGTCCTACCGTCTGTGGTGTGTGTTTGAGTGTTATCAAGTGAAAATAAAAACTCTCTACACCTACTGTGAACAAGCAGGTAGAAGAGAGAAGGACTAAGAAACGAAACAATTACGGTTGTTTCTGTTGTTACTGCTGTTGTTGCTGTTACTGTTGTTAATAATAAACCTTGCACAGCTCAGTCGGTATAAAACCTAGGCTACGGACTGGACAACCGCGGTACCATTGCTTAATTCTCCGGAGAGACAAGAGTCTTTTTCTCCAGAGTGTCCAGACCAGCGCTGTGGCCTACACAGCCTGCCACGCAATGGGTACCGGGTTCTTACTTCTGGGATAAAGCAGGCGGGAAGTGAAGCTGATTACATATTTATATTTAGTGGCCAGGTTACGAGTGTGCGGAATTATATATATATATATCCAGGCCCTTGTGCGATTATTATTATTATTATTAGTAGTAGTAGTAGTAGTAGTAGTAGTAGTAGTACGATTATTATCATCATCATTGTCATTATTACTATTATTTAAAACAGCGTAATGATTTTCTCCGTTTAACCACTTTTACTTCTTTCCATCCATTTTTCAGCCCAAGAAGTATAACCACCTCAAGGGAAAATCTCCTTTGCTTTATAGTGTTAAAATGTCTAGCCCGAACATAGGACTTATGTTAGGTAGGCGACAAATTATGAATTCATTAGGTAATATGTTTCCAAAGCTTCATTTTTCTACTAATACAGAGATAATGAGAAGAGATCTGTAAGAACAAGTGCATCTTACCGAGGGCCTGAAGAAGCTCTGTTATAATATTTGTATTACAGACAGCTGCTGAGTTCATATCGGCTTTTATCAATATTTAGTAAAATATAATTTCTCCTTCTACTTCCTAGACTGAAACATGTTTATTTGCGTTTCATTGTAGTGTTGGACCGTGCTGGTTTCGAACTGGGCATCCTCGTGTCCGTAGCAGCATCATCGGTAATGAAACGGCTTCATACTGACACCTTTCCTATTGCGCATGTGCATATGCTGACTGTGGTATGTCGTTCTGCCGTGGGCTGTGTTGTGTTTGGTCGGTTGATGCAGGTTTTTATAAGCGTTCTGTTAAGTTTAGGTTAGCTTACTGTTTAGATTAGCTAAATTCCTTCAGGCGAGAGCGGCAGCGCTATCTCGGAGGATATAACCATTTCATCTGTAATCTTTATTACATCAAACATCGCGCTAGAGGAACCCTGAAGCGCTCTCAGGCAACTGATAAGGCCGTGGCAACTTCCTATATCCTACACTCTCATATTTGCCATTTGGCAGGCTAATGCTGTTCACGCATATTCCGCATTGTCAGTACTTTGAATTTAGACAGTGACTCTATTCACGAGCTGTAATGAGAAGCTGACAGTCGATCAGTTCTTCAAGAAATGTCCCCTACTTTTTTAATCTTACAACTGCGTTACCGAGTTAACTGAGCCCACCGACAAATCATATCCTGAGCCAAGTCAAAGGACATCACTCTCTGGAGCTTTAAGATCATTTCAATATTATCTTCCATATTACCCCTTAGGTCCACCAAATGGCCATCTCCTTCATGATACTCAGCAAAAATGTGTGTACGTATTTTTCATCTGCATGCGCTTTACATATCTCCTCCCATCCCCTCCGCCCCGCCCCGTTGCAAGTAAAGGCTCGTGAGTTCTTCGCACAAAGAAGTGCTTCAAGTAAATTCATGTAAGAGCGGTTAAGTTTGTTCGTTTGCCGGCCACGTGTGGGCACATTAGCATCCAAACACCACAAAGAATTTTGAAGAATTTTGGTATTGGAGATCTCAGGCCTTAAAATATTTTGTGTAAGGGAGTTATTTTGGTTCCTTTTCATTCAAAACGAACTTTATCAGTTTCATGGAAATGGGAAGAGACATAATTTGGTTTCCTGTGGGAAATATTATAATAATAATAATAGTAATAAACTTCTCAACTTTTAACTTCTTCAGAATTCTTAATAAAATATCTACCCATCATCATATTTATTAGGACTCAGTATCAATTATTTGAATACGTAATTGCTTTGAAAACATTTTAATGCCGCTACAGTCACGTTCATTCTTTCTCTTCTTTCCTACAAGTGGATATACTTTGTGTCAAATGTTAAAATTCTTTGTAAAAACTTTCCCGAATTTATGCCGTCCAGGTACATGTATTAAGTTGCTTTCCGTTGTAATTCTTCGATAATTTTTCTTAAAGATGTATTACATGGAAACTTTATTCTTTGTGACAAATATTGTTTTCACTTCCCCTCTCTTGCAGGTCAAGCTTGGTTTGGGGTTTTTTGAGTAGCTTACGTTAATACCATAAAAGGGCCCCACGAATTTGCCACCGATAGATGTCAGATAAAATAACCATATCATATAACACACAATACACTACCGCAATAAGGAATTGCGTAACACGTGTGTCTGTCTCATTAGTATTTACTGTTTAAATTGGAAATTTTTCAGGATGGTAAACATGTAAGAAAAACAGGGGAATAAAATGCAGTCTTCTCTGGCCGAGTGAAAATAGAGGCATCTGAAATATGACTCATAGCAACCAGTGAATTAGACGCCGATTGTCTCCCAAATATTGGACAAGTACCGTACATTCAAAAAATCTAAGCAGCAGTGAAAGCCTCACGTTACAGAAACAAAAGAAATAACTCTCTCACGATTGACACAATAGATTCTTATGTACAAACCGTCAGCATAAAGGCCGATGGCACATAGCAAACCTCAGAAAACACACCTATAAAACACGTGTGTATCATTGAAATGCTGACCTCCACTCTGATTAAATTATGTGTTAAATTTCTATTGCCATCTGTCGAATTTCCGGCAACTGTTACGTTATAGACTACTGTTACAACATTTTAATTTTATTTTGCTCATTAAGCTTAATAAAATCGCGCGTTTTACAGCCACAGTCTCGCAATATGTCCACACTGGAAGTTACGCTGTAATAATAACAATTATGTTATGTTATTTTAACTTTGTTAAAAACCGTTAGCTAAGGCGAAACATTTATGTATAATATATTTGAAGTCTGTATGCAAAGGCTAAATTGGACTTCAAAGGGTTCCAAATTAACAGCAAAATACATCAGGTATTTTGTAGCAAGTGATCGCGCTACAGCCAATCTTATTAAAGATTGTTTCCATGACTTTGAAAATCTAAAGTCAAAGACTAACACGGTTCCCACATCTGTATTTTTAAAACATAATTTAATTTCATCCAAAAAACATTTATTTTACAATTAAATTCTAAAATCATATAACCACTTTTCATTAGCCTAACAAGATTGATATCGAACAAAGATAAATGAAGAGTACCCCTGGACACAAAGGAAGCTGTCCTACATTATTTACGGCACTATCCGTTTATTACATTTAAGAAAACCTCGCAAATTCTCATTTCGAGAGCCAATAAATTATTCTGTATTTTTGCTAAATATTCAGAATTTTATTGCAAGAGAAAATAGCCAGGTTCAAAGCTGATCATGCCTGGCTATAATGATTTATATATTACATGCGAAAAAACTCGTGGAAATATACAGGAAAATAAATTCATTTCTTTCTTCACACGCTCCCTCCACTGTTCCTTTCTTTTAATTCTTTCTTATATTTAATTCATTTCCTTCTGTCGCCATTTAAGCACTGAAGTAAGTAACGGTTTTTATTTATACCTGGCCTGTCAAACTCAAAACTGATTGCTGGTCAAATACGTAAAAAATTTGTTAACTTGGACCGCAACATGTAATGTCACATTCCCTCCTTGCTCTCAATTTGTAAATTTTTAAGTTTGGAAAATATAAAATCTGTAAAATGCCCCTTTAATTTAATTTTTCAGGGTTACTGTTATGAATTAATAAGAATAATGAGGACAGTGCAAATTTACAAATATCAGAACACGAGCAGTTCACGTCGTAAAACACTGCAGGCTCCACGCTTGAAAGGCCTAATTTCCGTTGATTCACTTTACACATGATAACCTGTGAGGGATAAGCACAACCCATCAGAATTTTACAATAAATGACGCCAACAATGAACACTTTTAACACTACCTTTGCAAGGCTTTTTACACCGCTTACGCCTATGGCCAATATAAATTTGGCACTAAAATGACAGGGTTTGTGCTTTGCATTTCTCGCAGAGAACTAGGAAAATCTCAAAAATATAAGCTGGTTTGGGACTGAGATTTAACTCGAGAATTTCCGAATACTAACACTGCGTTATATGGAATACAGCTTTATCATGACGGACTTACCAGTTTTTACGGAAATAAGTCTGCTTCTTTATGTAATGAAAGACAAGATACATACATGTACAAAAGGCAGACTAAAATATGTATAAGATTTTACGTAAATCATTCCCGATATTCTTAATTATATGCCACAGTATTCTGCGCAGTTCTGATGCAGTAGTTACCGCTCGTCCTCTTCGCTTGAATCTTCTCAAACACACGTATATTTGCTCAAGATTTTCGTGTTTTTTCTCGGTTCCTCCATAAGAACGCTAATATTCTATTTCCCAAAAAACCAAAAGCTTTGCCTTCCCCACTCCTTTCACTTTACCTAGAAAGCAATGTGTTAATGTGCCAGAAATATTAAATATTCCATTTCGCAAAAAAACGGAGAGAGAAAAATGAATACAAGTAGATATGTGGGTCTGCGCTTGTCCAACGAACAAACTAAAAGTGTTGTTTTTTCCTGTTTTCATTGACGCGATGGTGGTGGTGGTGGTGGTGGTGGTGGTGGTGGTGGTGGTGGTGGTGGTGGTGGTGGTGGTGGTGGCGGCGGCGGCGGCGGCGGCGTTGACGGCAAGGTTTAGGACAATATATAGCGAGAAATTTCATAATGGTTACAGAGCAGCATAGTGAATTTTATAACAAATAACGTACTTGAAGAAACAGTAAATTGCGTATGGGCGGAATACGACATTGAGAAATACATGCATATGCATATATATATATATATATATATATATATATATATAAAACACCCCGCAGTTACAAGTGTGTCTGTAACCAAGTGAAATTCCTCACGCGTGAAAGACTTGTTGTCCTCCCTCTGTGTTATCTTCAAATCTATGGGTTTTCTCTGTGTTACGTAAGTGCTGTGCTCACCATTCTTATATATCACACATTTTCTGAAGATCTGCAGAAACATTTTCAAGTAAACGCAGGTTCTTCGTAGTCAAATAATTTTTCAGATCCTCATCACAGTATGGAGCAGGGTACACATTTTATAGAATTTCGTTGTATAATTAAATGTCTTGAAACTCTGTTCGGTCTGTAGTCCACTTACTTTCCGTGACCTTCTACTTCAGACCTGATCTCTACACCCCCCCTTTGTGTGTGCTGATAGAAACACACTGAGTAAGAAAGGAAAAATTGTTAGTTGTTCTACTCACACTATTTTATATGCGTTTAGCAATAATATCCATCTAAATTCTCTTGCAAGTAAGAAGAAGTCATGCGATTAACTCACATTGGTGTTAATTTTTAATGTAAGAATTCTTTATGTTATAAAGTGTTAAATATTGTGACTACGTTTCTGTATTACTGCCTACGTTCTCCTGAATGCAAAGTGCAGCTTTCCTACGCAGCATTATATTGTCACGTGTGGTCCGTCTGGCCGTAGAGTATTCTTCCTCATTACCTCACAAACGGCACGTTTTTCACTAGAAAGTTATTGAACGTAAAGCGTGGGTTTCGCTTTCCCTACAACCTTTGTCCGAAATATTTCTCATTTTATGAAGAATTTAGCGAGATTTTTTCATACATGTACACAGCGTAAAGTACCCGTTATTCTTGTCAGATTTTAATACAGCTTGAATTTTCTCCACAGATTTTCAAAAATACTCACATACAAAACTTCTTGAAAATCCGTCCATTGAGAATCAAGTTTTCGATGCGGGCAGTCGGAGGGAAGGCAGAGAGAAGCATGACGAAGCTAACGTCGCTTTTCCCAATTTTGCGAATGCGTTTAACAAGGGATTCCATTTTAAACACAAACTCCAACACTGGAACATGACTGCCCCACTTCCTTTTTTGTCGCCTAGCAGTATTCTTCCGCCACTTCCATCTAATTTTGCTTTCATTTCCGCAAGGAAAAATCAGGTGGTTTCAACCATGTTATCTCACTTTTCCTTTTTTTTTAATTTCGTAAATATGAAATTGCGCAACGTAAAATTGTTTAAGTCGGAGAGTGTCTGTACCCCATAATGTGATACAATTCCCAACGACATTCTTTGCGTCGCTTTTGTTGCTGGTTCTCATACGGCGTTTTAAAAAATACAAAACTTATTAGTAAAATTAGAAAACCCTTACTACAGCATCATAATAACTGACGTGCTGAGTCAGGCAAGATCTGCAAAACGCATTTGGGATAAGTGAAAGACTTCATTTATGGCCTTAAATGAAACAGAACTTTAAATGGGTGAATATATATAAAATTCGAGATAAACTTTGTACATAAATCTGTTATGTGGAGTGATATTTAAGGCCGCTGTCAGTTGCTAGGATTGTATAACGTCGGTGGTATAGTAACTAGTATGCAGCACTGGTAAAATGATACTGACAGGAAAAACCCGAATTATTCTGAGAAGAACCTGCTCGATTGTCACTTCATCCACCAGAAATTCCAAAATGACTTACCTAGGATAAATCCCGGGCGTCTGCAGTGAAAACCTGACCATTTTGTGTGTAATTGCATTAAAATATGACGATAAGTTCGTGGAGGTAACATAAAAGCTATTTTATGGCCTTAAGTAGCCGCAATCATATATTGTCACCATCAAAACCACTCAAAAATCGCGAGGGTCGGCTAAGGCTGTAATACCCCACAAATAACTCTCTTTCAGATTCAGCGAACATTTTAATGGCAATTTAGGGTATATGTAAAATATATTAATGAAAAAGCATGTTTTGTTCTGACAAACACGCTTCAAAGTCGGAATTACCAGAAAACCCGTAATTTAAAAGAAAGCCCTATCCAGAGCTTTAGGCACGCATTGTGGACTACATGTTGAGAAACAGAATGTCCCTATATTAGGCTTTCTTACTTTCAAAAAAGACAAAAGGAGAATATTAAAATATAATATACCTGACGTTACAAGTTATTTTATAGGAAGAACTTCTACCGCTTTAAATATAAAGTACTACAAATTCAACATAATTCAAGGCGTTATACTAAAAACAAAGAAACAACCTTTCTCCCATTAAGGAAAAGGATTTCTCTGTCCATAAACCTATATATCGCACATAAATTTAAGAAAAATATTCTCCAGAACCGGAAAAGGCATCAACGTACCCTGAACTACTCCCTCGGTCATATATATTGCCTTCAATATTGCTGTTTTTTATTATTACTTATTTTGTGTGCGTGTATGTGTGAGTAATGGCAGGAGGCACGTGAAAGCGCCTTCAATCTTACCAGAGGAATCCTTCCTGCTGTATTATTTCTACTTCGCATGCATCCGGTCAGAGCAGGTCGGGCTACAGTTGTTGGCGCCGGTGAACAGATCACCGTCTATTAAGTGACAAATGAAAAACACTAAACAGCGTGTGCAAATCTGCCAACCGCACCGATAAACGCAAATGTAATCGGCAGTTACCGAGCTGTACGCCATACGAGTACCATAACTACTGAACGGGCTAATAGCTTGCCCTCGAAAGGGGCCAGGCCGAGATGTAGGCATATATAGAAGGGCAAATCAACAGAATAACAATGAATTAGAAGTCCACGATTAATTTATTACAGACAGATCAGTACTGCACGATGTTTCTCAACACAAGTATATTTCCTATGGCGTCGGCAGAAGTACCTATCCTTAATATTACAAAACGTGTTCTGGTGTTTGAAAACTTTTCCTATTGACTAGCAGGCGCAATGTCTAATTCAGCCAAACGACAACCCAAACAAAACGGCAGTCTCACCTCCTTTGTCCACACGTAATTTTCCACCATATGGGACAGATATTTATTTTGAATGTTATGAACATGTTATCCTGTAGGCCTAAGGACTCATCCACAGTGGTTTTGTGAATCGATGTCGTGCATTATCGGCATTCAGTACACAACAACCCACATTTTCTTCCATTTACCTGTTGCTTTGTATACCTGTAACACTTGGTGTCTGACATGATGGAAGAGGCACAGACTGCGGGTCTGCGAATAAGGTACTGCGGATAATATTTGGAACTAAGAAAGGAAAAGTAACAACATGCTGGAGAAATTTGCATAATGAGGAGTTTTACAATCTGTACATCCCAAAATTAAATTTGATATTAAAGTTAATGAGGATGAGATGGCCGCGATTTGTGGCAAGCCTGCGACAGGGCAGAGAAGTGTGTATAGGCTAGATACGTTTGGTAAGAAAACTTAGAGGGAAGACCTAGTTGACGATGGGAGTGTAAGAGTAAAATGGATTTCAGTTAGTCGCATATTAGGTTCTGGAATGGATACGGGGCCTTTTATGAAAATTTGGATCCAAAAGATCGGGAAATTTCTTGGTCAAGTGAACAACTATTAGATTCTCGATAGGGATTCTATTCCATGTACCTCACTTTTTACTTACATAGACGTGTCTGAGTATTTCACGTGTACGTGAAAACAAAAATTATCTCCAAGAAGGAAAATATTTCTTTGGAGAATCATGGTTCCTAAAACTGCGACCAGCTGCAGAGGGAAACGGTGACGTAAAAAATAATTTCTACGAAGAAGAAGCGCCGGTATTGTAACAGTTCTCTAAGTACAATATGAAAATTCTGTTAGAAGATTTCAATGCAAAATTATGGAGGGAAATTACTTTCAAACCTTCTATTGAGAATGAGAGTTTACATGCAAATAAGAGTGATAAAATTTTACAGTAGTCAAGTTGCTGCAACAAAAATATAATTGCCAAAAATATAATTTTTCCACAACGAAACGTCCACAAATGCATGTGACCCTCTCCTGATGGATACACTGGTAATCAGATCAACCACATCTTTACAGATAGGAGGTGGCATTCAGACACGCTTGGTGTCCAATATTTGAGGTGAGCTGACGGTGTTATTGATCACTACATGGTTGCTGCAAAAGTTAGGGGCAGACTGTTGGCAAGTGAAAGGAAGCACAGAAGCCTTATATGGAAAAATCCAATCTGAAGAAGTTGAAGGAGGCGGAAGTCAAAGAAAAGTACCATCTTCAAATCTCAAAGAGATTCGCAGCTTTGGAGATTTTAGATGGTAGCCGGGACATAAATAGTGCTTGGGGCAATATTAGTGGCAATATCAAGGTCTCAGTTAAAGAGAGTCTGGTCATAACGTTCGGAAGCACCATAAAGAGTGTTGCGAAAAAATTGTTAAAAATATCAGATCAGAGGAAGCCTGCTGAGTTGGAGTGGTTATAGTATCATAACCAAATTAATGCAGATCATTTGAACAAAGTAAGAAGTGAAATTGACTGGCATTTCAGAAACAAAAAGAGGGAATTTTGAAAGGTAATATTGATTTGAAAAAAGACAGGAAGTCCAAGAAAATTAGGAACTCGTACAGAGGAATAAACAAATTTAAGAAGCGTTGCCAGAAGAGAACTAACTCAGAAAAGAATGAGAAGGGTGATCTGCTTGCAGGTTTGCAGAGTATGTTGAATAGGTGAAAGATGAGCTTCTGTCGATTATGGAATGTACTAGCGATTAATGTTATGCAGACGGAAAGAGTTGAACCGCTAGTGCACGAGCCTAGTGCCTTTCCGGCTGAAATAGGTATGGGAAACTTGAAAAGACATAAATCATCACGCACTGATCAAATTACAGCAGAAGTGGTTCAAGCAGGAGATAAAAGAACATGTTCTGAGATAAATAAACGAAGTACTTCCATTTGGAATAAGGAAATATCGTCTCAGCAGTGGAAGTAATCAATCGCTGTACTTATTTATAACAAGGATAATATAAAAGGTTATACCGATTACCGGGGCACATCACTTCATCAGAAACAAAATTTTATTTTACATCCTTCTGTCAAGGTTAACTCCGTATGTAAACGGAATTATTGAAAATCATTATTGTGGATGCAGACGTAACATACCAACTGCTGAGCCTATATTCTGGATTCGTAAAATAATTGAAAAAGGATGGGGAAAAGATGGAGAAATACATCAACTACTTCTACACTTAAAGAAAGCCTGTAATTCAGTTAGGATCGACACTTTGTACAATAGCTGAAGTCAGTAATTGAAACTACTGAGGTCAATCAAAATGTATTCAAATGTAACCTATAGTAAAGTCCGAATAAGCAAACATTTGTCCGATATCTTTCCTATTTGGAATAACCTGAACCAGGGAGATTTTTTTGGCCATTGTTTTCCAAACTTGCTACAGAATCAGCAGTTTTGAAGATCCAAGCAGGTCATTAGGGACTGAAGTTGACTGACGCATATTAGCGTCTGGTCTATGCTACTGAAGTTAGTTTGTCAGACCAAAAGGTTTTGATAGGAAAACCTGACGAAAGAAGCCACCTAGGAGACCTAATGATAAAACAAAGGATAATTTTAAATTCATCATAACGGAATAGACTTAATTAATCTGCTTGAATATAAATAAAAAAATTGGGCTTTTCTGAACACGGTAATGAAATTTTGGGTTCATAAACTGCGGAGTATTTGTTGGCTGCTCAAAGCGAGTGGGCCGTGGAGCTAGTTAGTGAATTAATGAAGAAAGGAAACCAAAAAGAAAAAACAGGTAGATATACTATTCCTGAACATCTGTTAAAATTATCGTATTTGTAACCTAGAGTAATAGTTACTGTAGGTCGAACAAAGGCTATCTCTTTGACGTTAACGCATTCTTTAGCCAATCGGTAAGTTACAGACATTTCGTTAATGTTCTGAGATCTGAACCTTTAATTCACTCGCCACAGGAATCCTCAGTGTATCTAAAGTTACTCTTTTATGTCTGGTTTGCAAAACCACAAATTTTTACCTTAATATCTACGTGCATTCTCCCATTCTACCCCTTATTATAAGGTTCCACAAAGAAAATGACAAATACCGACGCGTTTATGGGTCTGGCCGTTGTTAGGCGCAGAAATTTTTGAAGATTATACATATTTAAAAATATTAGCGATGAAGAAGTTTTAAATTCTACCGAAGCAGTGATATGAGCAATGAAAAATGTAGTAACAACGTTTGTGAAAATGTGATTATAATAGCTTTAGAAAGAATACTTTAGATGAATTGCGGAAATTGTTCTCGTTTAAGTCAAAGTGGCGGTATATAAATGATTAAGTGTGGAAAATAGTCGTGTCTCAGACAAAACCTTCGCTTGTTTCGCGCGACGTACAGCGTTTCGAAGTACTTAATTATTCACAATCCCTAACGTATGGAACACGCCGAATGCATAACGGTCTTTGTGCACAAAGCGTAAGTAGTAATTTATAATTTAAACACAAAGTTGTTTCATCATTACTAAAGACAAAATTTCTCGTCAAGAATTTTATATCCTAGTGTTTCACCTTACGACTGACGGAAATTCCTATAACTTTGCAACATTGCTACGTATGTCTTTGCCATTTATGATCAACATGTTATTTTAAAATTGCAAGCATGAACAAAGCCACGGAAATTTAAAGAACAAATGCGGCCATATGAGTTTTGGAAACCTCTAAGTATTCACAAAGCTGTTAAAACTGTTTTGAAAATATCAGTGCCAGCTGAGGGGAGCACAGGTTTAAATTATCCGAATGAACTACAATGGTGAATACACCTACCATCTCCTTCACAGTGAATAACTCTGCACTCTGCTTTTTTTGGTTTCCTATGATACTGAGAATGAAGGAAGAATCCTTCACTCTGCAACATAAATGAACTAATATTTCTAATGGGAAAGCGCAGTATGTGTTCTGTTGAGGAAGAGACAGATATTTCAAATATTATGTAATTAAGTTTCTTACTTCAGAGACTTAACCATAAGCTACCATCATAAATATTCCATAAATCGAAAAATACATTTATTTGTAGGTTCACATTTCTGAAAATTATAGCGGATTTGCGTCATATAGCCTAATAGTGTTAAAGAATTCAGTCCTTCCATCTTAATTCCTTGCTTGAGATTACCTTGTGATTAAGCTGGGGGTGTCGCTGTGGTATCCCCTGTCCATTGAGTAACGTATTATTTAGAAATTTTACCTTATTACACCATTTATACTTAACTTTGCCTCAGAATCTTCCTAGCTCTACAACAAATTCTCTATTAATAAAATTAATGTTTTCTATTGGTTACATATTTGTTCGCAGTTAGCTATTTCCTTACGTAGCAATTCCATTTTCCATTTTATTGCTCCTTGACAACTCAAAAATACACACACCTCACAACTTCTTGTCTGAATATAACGAATACCTTACTTCGTCTAGTTCCCGCCCCCCCATCCTGTAGCAGGCCCTGAGGGCCCAAGAGGGGGAGTAGAGGTATAGCTCTACCCGTTCGTGAGCCTTGGCACGAGGAGGGGATGGGGTGGCTAGTAGAGATGTGAGTTGAGAATATTGCAGAGTGTTCTCCGAGAACGAGAATATTCTGAGAATATTCTCCGAAAGATTATTCTCCGAGAATATTTGAGAATTTTCTCAGAAACGAAAGCTTTAATCTTCCTAAACAATTTAGAACTTTGGAGAACTTTCCAGGGCCCTATTGTCAATCTGTACGTACCTCAGATGTACCCGCCGAATTCGTGACAGTGTTCTAGGGTTACGGTAGCAGCGCGGCTACCCGTAGCACGGACCACCCGGTACATGTCGCACAAGTCGACTGTTCATGCAGATCCCCTGGGGTCCCGAAGGAACAACGCTGCGCTGCGGATGCGATGGCCTTACACTAGCGGAGAGGAGGTAGAAGCACCAGGGCACTGGTACATCAAACTAGTTTTTGGCGCTTCTGTCTGGCGCTCTGATGCTGAGCCATACTATCGAAAATCATTGTTTTTAGTTCACCTTGCACTACTTCCAGAATGTATTTGAAGGTACAGTTGCGATATTTCTTAGCACCTGGAAATTTTCCCCAGTAGTATCTTGCCATAGAACATGTTGGTTTCTCTTGATTGTAGGTTAGCGAATATACCATTGTTTTCCCTGACGTGTACTGCAAGTACTGCGCGAAAGAATACGCGAAAAAAGGTTGCAAGAACGTAAAAGCATCTTGTCAGTTGCTCAAAGGCTCCTGGCTACGTAAAAGTAAAAACTACAACTCTGTTAAGTGCGGGAAGTGAAGCAGCAAGAGAGCCGTCAACTTCTTCTACGGTGTTACGGTTTAAAATTAGCAAAAGTCGCAGTTTCTGCACTGCATACGCCTGCCACTTCAGAAGCTACGGAAATAAGTTTCAGTACATACAGCACTGTACATACCGCCCGCCAAAAGAAAGAGATTTACTCAAGAAAGATATGGCAATTTCAGAAATGAGAACAACTAAATGCAAAATTTTATGTTATTCTATTAAATTTTACGCATCATATTCCCTCTAACATGTTTTGGCAAGCTGCCATTTTCAGGGAGGATACATCACTTTTATTACACAAAATAGTTAAAAGATTAAAATGTGCTGTTCGTGTTATTATTAAAGTCTTGAAATATTAAAATCCTCTAAATTTATTGGATGTTATTTCTCTATTCTTGCATAATTATGCAACAATAGAGACATAACCTACAAAAAATTATGCAAGAATAGAGAAATAACCTACAAAAAATTATGCAAGAATAGAGAAATAACCTACAAAAAATTATGCAGAATAGAGAAATAACCTACAAAAAATTATGCAAGTATAGAGAAATAACCTACAAAAAATTATGCAAAAATACAGAAACAACCTACAAAAAATTATGCAAGAATAGAGAAAACCTACAAAAATTATGCAAGAATAGAGAAATAACATCCAAAAAATTTAGAGGATTTTAACCCTTTAAAGACGAAGCGTATCTGTTTTATATAAGGACTCAGTGCGTACCGCGCTGTAAACACTCTCCACTTCGGTTTAAAAACCAGTCTCTTAATGTTTTATAAGGCAAAAGTTGCTGTTTGTTCTGAGATCCGTACAAAACACATAAACGCAATGTGGGCACCACGTAGAATTTTTTAATGTTAAACCTGGTGGTACGTAAAGTTACCGCTAGGCTTTAAAAGGTTAACATTCCAAGATTTTAATAATAGCACGAACAGCATTTTTCAATATTTTAAGTGTTTTGTGTAATAAAAGCGATGTATCCTCCCTGAAGATGACAGCTCGCCAAAACATGTTGGAGGGAATATGATGAATAAAATATAGTAAAATAATGCAAAATTGTGCATGTGTTTGGTTCTCATTTCTGAGATTTATTTTAATGCAAGATGAATAATTTAAGAAAACAGCTGGCAATTTGACTTACGTTCACAATGTGGAACTTTTAAGAAATGCTGGTGATTTGCCGTCCGTCCAAACTGGACATCGCCGGGGAACAGAGTTTCAGGAACAACAAAGGTAAGGAAATAAGAGTGAAGAAGACTCTGAAAACACGACGCAGCTACAAGACAGACGACACGCGGAAAAATCATTACGTTCTTCTTCTTTCCGAATGTATTTTGACATATGGTCGTAATTCAATAAATTTAACAGTGCAACCGATAATATAAGTGTAAAAGTAACTTATCAATATAATGGATGCACTAAACAAAATAAACATGATTACTACAGTATATCGAATATTTTATTCTTCTTCCTCCTCGAACCGTCGTACTTTTACCGACATCTCTTTATTTTGCTCAGGCCCATCGAGAAAAGAGAAAATCTTTATACAGTACATTAGTAATTACGCGCAACAGTAATATGTTACGGTTTCGTAGTTACGTGTTTTGTGACAGGGAAACAGAAATTTCTTAAAAATTCCCGTGTCGGAGAATATTCTCGGGAATAGTATAGAGAATATTCTCGCCTAAGATTATTCTCGAGAGTTTTACCTCACTAGTGGCTAGTCCCACACCCCGGCCGCTTTACTCCCGGGAAAAACAACCGGTACCCATTGTACAGGAGGCTGGGTGGGCCCCAGGGCCCGTCCGGACGGCTGCGGAAAATCTTGCCCCACCGGGATTCGATCCCCGAACCGTCCAGCCCGTAGCGAGTCGCTACACCGACTACGCTATCCCAGCCCACTTGTCTATTTTCTTTCTGCTTCTCATCAGTTTTGGTATGTAATGCAAATAACCAAATATAAACAAAGCATAGTATATTATACTGTGTCTTGGAAGATACAAAATGCGAACCGACACGCAACTACTTCATTTTCCCATTACGTATTCACTAAGTATCAGTGTAAACAATGCACATAGGTTACACATTAGAGCATTCAACCTGTTGTTAATTGATGCATTTACCTGGTCTCTCCACTGTGGTCATTGCTTTATACTACGACCTACTTAATATAACCACGATGAAGAATATGCAAATGCTGTTAATCAGATTACTGTCTACACTGTCGGTGATTTACGTGGTTTCAGTGTTTCGCCGTGTTTGCTAGTGTAATGCAGAAATAGGTATAATGTTGTTTCGTGTGGTCTAGTGAGGAGATTGTCGATGTAGGAGAGCAAGTCGCATGTCTTGTTTTTATGTTGCTTTGAGACGAAACATATGTAAAAGGGTTTCGTGTTCTGTAGTGGTTAGTAACAACATTTCAGCAAAGAGAAATGATCTGCGTCATGCAGTATTTTCTTCTTAAAGTATTTTATATGCCTCTCAGAATACTAGAAATAATATCCAATTTTATGTGCGCATGTGATAGCGTTTGAAAAGAAAAGCCGTTCGGAAACAGGTAATGTTGCCATGTCCGAGATGTCCATTATAAGCGATTGCAAATTGAAGAAAATACAATGTTTTAAGTGTAAAGTACGGAAAAGCACGTTTCACACACTAATATTATCCATGTTCCTTTAAACGGTCACAAAATTAAAATCTATAGAAAATAACGGAGCGAAAGCGCTAGAAGCCTTAAATTTGCGAACATTACCTGTCTTACTGCTTCTGTGTGAGAGCCCATTTATATGTATATAGGATGGAGATACGTCATCATGCAGTGTTTCTGAAGTACTGTACCCCGACTTATCAAAACATTTGAATTTAACTATTTTTAACACATTTAAGAGAAGTGCTGCTGGAATAGGGATTAGGTTACGCGATGAAAGACCGACGGATCGTAGTTCGATCCCCTACAAGGGAAAGAATTTTTATATTCTCCAAACTGTCCAGCGGATCATAGCTCGATCCCCTACAAGGGCAAGAATTTTTATATTCTCCAACTCTCCAGATGGCCGGAAGGAATTGGGTCCTTCCTCGGGATAAAAGTGGCCGGAGCGTGAAGCTGACCGTCTACTCTCATGCAGTGCGCATTCTAGGTGTGCATAAATCTTTATCTCCGCTCCCTCAATATTCCTTAACGGCGTGGCGCCTAATTAAATACAGGGACCTTAGTTTTTATGGAAATTTGCAGTTCTTTGTAGCGTAACAGCCCCTAGGGGGCCAGGGTCTCCTCATTGCCGAGCTTCTTGATCACGCTAAGACACACTGCACTCGGTAGGACTCCTCTGGACGAGTGATCAGCCCGACGCAACGGGAGGGAATCGAACCCACAATCCCAGCAACGGAGCGGCTGCAGACCCACGCCTTAGACTCCGCGGTCACTGGAATAGGCAAAATTGTGCTTATAAAACAGAACCTCTGCGTTGCAATAATATGAGCCCGCAGCATATTTGTTACTTCCTTGCTGTTGCAGTTAGTACATTTAATTCCTTCGCGCTGATGCCAGTAATACTGATGTAACACTAATATTCTGGTCGTTAGTAAATAGGTTTTAATTTCCCTCAACTACAGAGAATTAAATTTATTTCCTGTTAGAGATAGGCTAAACCTGAGTGTAAGGTATTCAGTAATCAGGCAGAAAAATCTCCTCCTTATCTCTCGCGCAAAAATCTGATTTGTGTGTTTGGGAAAGTTTAGTTGGCATGCACTACAGCTGAGGATGAATTACCCCAAGATGTAGAAATTTTAGCTCGATACCACTGTTAGACGCCACGAACCAAATAAAAATAAGAAAAATTTATCCGTAAGTACCGACAAGCCACAAATGTCCACCTGGAAGCGAAAGTATAGTTCCACAAAACCTTAACCTTTTAAAGCCTAGCGGTAACTTTACGTATCACCAGGTTTAACATTAAAAAGTTCTACGTGGTGCCCACATTGCGTTTATGTGTTTTGTACGGATCTCAGAACAAACAGCAACTTTTGCCTTATAAAACATTAAGAGATTGGTTTTGTAACCGAAGTGGAGAGTGTTTACAGCGCGGTACGCACTGAGTCCTTATATAAAACAGATAGGCTTCATCTTTAAAGGGTTAATATCTACAGTATACGCAGGTGGGAGGTCAGCTTCAAAATCGGTCCCTTTACTCCATGGTAAAGAGACCAGGCACCCCCTTAACAGGGGGTTGGACGGGTGTAAAAGGCTGTCTGCATCTAACCAAAATGACACTTAATGTCCAAATACTTCTTCCAACCAGACGTTGATACATGAAACTATAGAATATCATAGGTTGCTTCCAGTCTGCAGAAACATGTCGTGATCCCTGATTTCAGGGTTGCAACAGAAGCCTGCAATTAATGGACACTTCTGTCTAACTGAGCGGGAAACTCAGATAAGGACTACATTTTCCAAGCAAAACTTTGTTCATATCAGAGGTGGGGTTAATAGGACCTGAACGAGAGGACGAGCGGACATGATGGCTGCCTTTATCCCCCTCTAAGTGGTCAGTTACGCCATATATGATCAAAGTTTGCCCCCAGAACATAAGTTAAGGGAATTTGACCTCTTTAGCTTGATGGCACTCCTTATTTTGAGGCTGGGAACTACCATGAATGACGATATGAAGTTCTGTGCGCGTCTCATATTCATGACCATAAAGTTTATGATCAAGAACGCGAACTAAATCTACATGCAGAGTAATTTGGTTAATGCAAGACTCCGTACAGAATGTGATTTACTTCGTACGAAGTGGGGTAATAACGTGTTATGTCGCAGTTCAGTAATACTCACCCTCTGACTGCGCAGATAACCGCACTTTGACAGACTGGCTCTTTCACGAGCTGTCTGAAACACTGACTAAGTGGCCTGTATCGAAAGGACGTAAATAACCGGCAGGTTAGTAAGAAGGATTAAAAATCAATCACATGAAAGCTCATTTCAATATATCGCTTCTTATTCATGAGACAGAGTATTCCGTACTTTCCTAATCCAAAAAAATGTTGCTTCTTCTGCCTCTGTGATCTACTAAAGAAGCGATTAATTGAAGCCGATAATAACAGGCTGATTAACAGAGTTAAACTATTAATATTCATACAAACAGTGGCTGAAAGAATCAGTGCGTTATTATGTTAAGAAAGAAAGGCGTACTTGATCTGGGTGCATTTCAAACAAGGAAAGGACGCATAGCACTAGCGTAATAGTCACTCGACAGTCGTGCGCTTCTCTCTGTAATTAGTAGCGAATTTACTCACATACAGTATATCTCGGAATAGTGACTTCTGTCAGAGAAATGGACACATTTTAGTACTGTGCACCCATGGGAACACCCCGCGCCGCGAAACCTGCGAAGTTCTCATAGTCTGTAGGTCTTATCAGAGTCATATGAGTGTATTTTACAATAAAATATATCTGCACTGCGGTTTGTTATGCGACTAAGTTTCTCACTATAGATAGCATCGAATGTTATTGGTATGGCAAGTGAATGATAGGCTGTAAGGAAATGTGAAAGCATCTGGAAGAGACTGCCGTGGCCTATTCGAGAGGTATAGCAAAATCGCACAATTATGGCAATCCGATGCGCGAGCAGCCTGTCGTGCCGAGACTAGTGTGAGTGGTAGGGCGGGCAGATGAGAGGCGGAGAATGTGAGTGCAGCGTGTCACCCTCTCTTTCTAAAAACATAGGTTTGTGTTCTTACGTTCTCATATCATTTCTTCAGTCGGAGTCTGACGGTAATGGGAGTTTCCCACAACCATCCGCAAGGTTTCCTATTTTAGACAGGGCCACAATGTAGTACCAGTGTTCTAAGAAGGGCAATGTTTTTTTCGGTTAAGAGCTGGCAACACGAAACGATCTCCACTCTGCAGCGGCATCTAACCAACTAACCCAACACCACTCTGGTACCGCCTGCGGACGATACCAAGTGGACAGACTAAAATTGGTCGCTTGTGCAGTGCCATAATATTGCGTCCAAGCTATATTTCCGAAATTCTCCCTGGGGAACACAGTAAAACACCGAAATAATCTGTAAGATTAGCCGGTGCCCAGGCTGGAGCTGAAATCTGGCCTTTCCTAAATACAGCACTACAGCGCACGAATGTAGATCATATAATCGACATCCTAATTAAAAACCATTTAGCTGCAGTGAGGGTCGAAGTGGTCAGCGGGTACAAACACATGCCCATTTCAACAAGTTGAAACCAAAGATGTGTGTGTCAGTGTTCGTAGAGTAATACTGAACACTAAGGGGTAATTCCTGTTAAAGAAATGTTGTTAACTTGACTCAGAGGTTAAAACTTGTTTACGTTTCTCTACAGCATACTTGGAAACTTAGAATGTATTTTCACGTTTCACTGCGGTGAATGTTTAGCCAGAGGTACCCTAAACTTTCTTTGTAACCAGACGACTGTATAAAAAATTCGAACTCCCATTTTAAGGCTGGCGACAAGAAAAATAATATAAAACAAACAATAAGTGAAAAGAAAATTAAGGGTTACATTGCGGGACATTGAATTTATTACAGGGGGAAAACTTACTGTTGTGAACTTTCCCAGACAGTACCTGTTCGTCTTTCTGGTAAAGATTGGCAGGAATCAGGAGAGAAGTGTGGGAAGTCGAGAAGGCAAGATGATGGGAAATAAACTGTTTGATTAAGCTGTAGAGAAATGAGGTGATTATTTGGAAAGGTTTTTGAATTTTGTATTCTAAGTATTAAGTGGCAGCAAGCACTCGACAGTGAATCACAGATGTTAACCATTTTTATCTGTCAATGTTTTATCTATCCAATTCATCAAATTGTAGTTCCAACAGTGTCAATTCATTGCCGGAGTTTTGTTGACAGTGTAAGGACAAGTCTGTTCAAGTGATGTAAGAAAGTATAGCATTCTTAGCATGCAACTAATCCTTCAAGTATCGCAACCAATAAACGTGTCGTTCACTCTCGCAAAGCTGTGGGAAAGTGCTGGTTTCGTTTCGATTAATTAACCATCTGCCAGCTACATAATATTGGGTCAGACATTTCTTAAAGCCGCTTTAACACAAAGGGTGGCTTGATCAGGGCTCTACAAGACGAAAAATACGATCTTTCGGTGACCAGAATAAATGTTTGTTCAGTGAGCTTGACATTCAGGCAGCGTAAAAACCTGTCACAATTAAATCTTAAGAGAATTTGATGTATCGAATGTCGGTTGATCCACTGATTGATGCAGTGATTGATTAACCGATTGACTATTATTTAAATTAGCAACGTTGTTTCAAGTATAATGTGGCCGAAGGACATGAGCAGAGACGTAAGGCAAGAATTTGGACGGTGCAAGTAGCTACATGTTGGAAGGTAGGCTTACTAATAGAAAATCCCGTGATAATTTCAATGCAAATTCTTGTTAAGTGAAAGTATGTACATGTCGAGATAGTCTGCACCGATTAACGCCATCTGTGCAGCAATTATAATGCTGTCAGTCACGCACACCGAAGGACTACATCCTTTGTGGTTGACTAACACAAATCCTGATTCCGTCAGCCATGAACTGTCTCTGTGGTGTGTATGTGTGCGAAATGGAATAAATCATCTGAGAATAGAGTAAAGACACAATAATCTTTGTCAGAATTTCTGGTAACCCGGAACGAATTCGAACTGGATATCAACCGATGGCACGTTCAGAGATTTACCGCTATGGCGAACGGATACTGACAAACATATCAGATGTTCCACTGATGCCATCTTGTAGCATGTAAGTCAGGCAGAGACCTCTGCTGTGTGTTCAGCCTACTGGTGAGGTATATTCGTCATGCGTCACTGAAATCCTATTTGCGTGAACATATACGCCTACGCGCCTGTGCATGTCTGCACAGTGTATGTTCGTATACGTGTTTATATGTGAACTTAAAAATGAAAGGCAATTTTATTATAAAGTTCAGAAAAACAATCACAAAGCAGTGACATATATCTTAAATCTTCCCCATTTCTATTGGTCGACAAGTTTCCTTCTCCCATTAGAACACAATAAATTCAGTCAGCTTTTAATCCACTTTCCAACCTCTCTTTCCACGACCAGTTCTCACCAAAAGCACGCCAGGCCTTGCTTTACTTTCTTTTGTTTTACGCCTTTATTTTAACACGACATGTCAATTTACATCACTTCCTAATTTGCACTCTCTCCTTTTCGGCTTAACACCCTTTGGCTGGCTACATTCTGTTACACCAATCCCTTGCTTATGACGGGAATATCATTTTTATTTACGCCATCTATTTACGCCCACTTTTTCATGAAGGCAACTAGGGCGTAAAACAAGGGCTGGACGTTCGTTTTCTCCCATGCTGAGTTTTCGTCTCTCCTGATATGCTGATAGCTCTGCTCCTGAAGTTCAGCACATTAGTCAGTGGTCATCAAGAACGAGGAACTGACAAAATCCTTCCGCTCATTTTGTATCTTTGCACTCAAACGCAAAATTTCCTCTGGTTCACACAACAGTTTACTTGCTACGATGTCGTTCCTTCGTAAATGTTACAACTTTTAACATCACACCTGGATGGCAACTCGTTTTCCTGTTCAGTTCTGTCTATAAATGGAGCACTTATGGTTTAAACACGCCACATTTTATGTGTTTTCCTGGCAGATTAAAATAAGGTTTAATTCCCACCATCCGACAACACTGAACACAAGTTTATTCTTATTCCTGCTGCCTTCTGTACAGCCCTATTAAAACCTGTAACTGTTATTTTGTGTGTTTGCTGCTGATCCTCGTCCAAAAATATATAAGAAGACAAACAACTTTAATTTCAGTATTCCGTGTTTCCAAAGAGAAGCGTACTCCTTTAAAAGTTGAAAGCTGCTCATTAAAATGTGTAACCTAAAGATTCAGTACAATATTCGACAGTGCGGCTACTGATTCCCACTCATTCACTTACTGTGTGCACTATCATACTTGTACAGTGCCTTGCACTTTCACTTCAAAAGAAAGAATGACACATACGTAAAGAGTGGGGTGTACCCCCTAAGCTGCAAATCGTGTAACCATGTGTATGGCGGACAAACAGGTCGTAAATTCCGAGAACCTTATAAAGAAAACTTAAGGGGCATCAAATACAACTGGAAAATATCGAAATACGCTAAACACATACTGCGAACGGCCCACTCAGACCGCCCGATCCAGGACATCATGCAAACAGCAGAAGAAAGAAGAGCCCACCACTAGACATCCACGAGAATTACTACACATATAAACGGAAGAAAACCGCCAACATCTTAAACGAACAAACACCGCAGTATCTAACGCTATTATTCCACTGAATGACAGAACGGGGGGCCAAAGGAACTGGAACACAGCAAGCAGTCAAACGCACCTAGTTAACAGGACAAAACAGAAGCCATAGAGCAACCCGACGCAAAAACCATGCACAGGCAAAAAGTCACGACCAGCCAGATAGCTTACGCACAGGCACGGCCACACAAACATAAAATATCAACAGAAAAACTTGTAAACACTGGCGATGACGCGGGGTAACGTCCAATCGCTTTCGTTATTAAGAAATTAGTTAAAGTGCAAGGCCGATAGTGTATATCACAAGTACATGGTACGCATGGAATAACAGCTATTTATTCATTTATTTAAAAATTTGATTTATCAAATAAGTTAAATTTATTAACTTAGAGTTTAAATTTTCTCCATTGGCACTCACAACGGCCATGAGATTCCTATCAGGAGAGATATCCCTATTCCGGCCACAAGGACCTGAAGATTTAAAACTATATGCACATTATGTTACACCTTGAAACGATTCCTAAAAAGTGACACACATTTCGGGCATTACATATATACGTGTAGAATTTTGTAGTCCTATATGGCGTGAGAGCAGAATATTATCTGCTGGGCCTTTGCTAACAACACATTCATTATTTCACCGAATAATAACGGAACACGCAAGGCGAAAGATATTTGTGTAGTCAGATTAGTTCTCTAGCAGAGTAATTTCCTGACGAAACAGTACATAAACATCATTTAGGTAGGCATATAAAACCGTGGCAAATCACACAAAGTATACGTTAAATTTCAGTGGACTTTATTTCTGTTGAACACCAGTACAGTGCAAGCTTTTAAAGAGAAATACGGCTACCTGCATGCCACGAATAATACGGGCCTACCAGCTGGAGCAAGCACCGCATCTTCACTGGTTACACAGAGCGGCGCGAAATGTTAGCATAAATTTTTTAATTCTTGTCCAGCACGAAACTTATTTAGGAACAAGATAATAGCACTGAAATTGCATTTAAGAGTAGCAATATTGCCTTTAATTATCATAATCAGAACCGATTCCATTAAAGCCAAAGCTACCTGTGCGTGGAAATAATTACTTTTTGGCCGAATTTGCCTTTATGTGTCCCCTTTGAACTTTTGAACCAATAAGAATACTTTCACAAAATCTTGTACCTTCGTTACGATATTGAAGGTCATCACAGATTCCTAGCCGTAAATTTTCTGCAGTAGTTAAGGATGATATGACGAAGCGAAAAACTTGAGGCCGAAAGACACTAGCGTCAGTTTAATGAAGTCTAGCGTCCCGACGTGATGTAATTAATAGATTTGTCACCGAATAAATAACTGTATGTGCCTCGTATGTGAAACTTAAGCTTCCACGGTGACTACAAGTGACAAAACCTCTTGGAGAAAAGAGCCTAATCTGCCAGAGCCGCTGATTGTTCCAGAAGGTTTTGTCACTTAGCTATAAGTTAGGTTCGAACAGAGTTTTATTATGTAATCATTAGTGTGCGTGTTCTTTCTCCTGCTCTATGACGACAAGAATAGAGACTATTTGAAAGATGAAAATGTTAGTCTGAAAGAGAGAGTAGCGGAGAACTAAGGAGGATTTCCAGTGAAAAGTGTGTGCTGGTGTGCGTCTATTCAGAATTTTATCACACGAAAACGCATTTTGTACGAAATAATAACACCAACTAATGCACCAAAAAATATATATAATTTTATTCTTAAAAATCTCCTGCATGTACTGTCGTACGCGACATCTCTCAAAGGGAAGATGAAGCCTAGGGTACATTCGAATTTAACTATATACACGCAACCATAGTGTATCAATATTATTCTCCCTGAAGATGGCCCAGCAGGGCCGAAACATATACGAGATTTTTAAGAATAAAAGTATATATACTTTTGTTGCATTAGTTGGTGTTATTATTTCGTATAATACAGTGCACGGGCATGGTACATATTAAACACATTTTGTATTTACTTCTTTTCATGCTTAGCTGTGTAAAGTTAATTCCTTTTCCTTCTAACTTGCTTATAATTAAATTTAAGATCGCTTCAGAAACACAGCATTTTTCTTAACAAAAAACATAAGTCAGCTTCATTTCAGAGTCATCTATTCCCCTGTCCCTCTCCTGTAATGTAATTGCGCTAGTCTGGCACCCAGGTACACGCCCATGTACACAATATGGCGTCGGGGCATTGTACGCGCTTCATTTAGACAGCGTTCCCTCCACCACACAGGCAGAAATGTTGAACCGTTCTAAGGGTAGTTTCTACCCTGCTGCTACTCCAACTCCGTAACAAACTTTTAAACACGTTATTCCTTTCAGATGCCGGTACTGCACTCCGCCTAGCAACTGGAGCATTCACCTTTCAAAAGATGAAGAACTTAGTTAGATATAATGTTACTTTTAACAAGCAAAGAAGTAATTCAAGCTTCGTGGACTTGGTCACATTTCCTCCTGAGTCGATAAGTACGAATATTGCTCACAACTCGAAGAATAGCTTTCTATACAAAATTCCTTTCTCTCTGTTCTAGGCAACGTGAAGCAAGCTCAATGTTAATTAATGCCTAGTGAACACCAATTAACAGTGAACCAGCCCATGCTTGTATTCATTCAACCAACATTGTACTTAATACCACTGAAGCGAACAAGGCATAGAGAATTTTGAAACCATATACATAATTTTAGGTACCATTCTAATTATGATTCAGATCATGGCAGTTAACAAAAGCGTCCGTGTCAAGATCCCAAGTTAATTCCATTTGTTTGCACTACTAATTTCGGCCATTTTAATGTCATATCAAAGGTCTGAATGACGAAGCAGATAGGTTCTAATTATTTAAGATCTTGCTGTAATTTCGTGTAAGAAGGAGCAAGAAAATTTGCAGTAATTCCATTTAGATTTGAATTAATCACATCTCATATATCCCACTTTCATTATAAAAAAATGCATTTTTTTACCGATTCCATTGAATACATCGAAATATAATACACTGCGCTTCGAGAACAGTATCGGTTCCCGCCTTCAAACTTTATCCAAAGCAACTGTCGCTACATGACAATTAGGCCTATTTACACTGTAATTAAAACCGGATTAACTTCAAATTAGTGAGTGAAATATATTACAATGACAGTTTAGAATATCTGATTAGGCAAATTTTATTTAAACGTCAAGTACACAAAGCACATAGCTGGTTTAATTATAGTGCAAATAACGACCATGTGGTGAGACTTGTTTAGGAAGAAGCAAGCCTCAAAATGGGGACCGGTCCTGTTCGCGGAACACACTGCACTGCATTTAAATACGTACGATGGGAAACGTCCAGAAAGTCTATAAGATAAAATGTCACACATCATCGCCGGAAACCTATAGAATGGTATAGAGAATTAAAGTCCCTTTCATGATTAATCACTCCTCTGTCCATTATTTCACGCTTAAATGCAGGTATGAAATTTATATGGGGTCTGACCCAGGAATCTACAGTGTTTGCGCTCCACCTTAATACAGACTATAAGAATATGTGTACCTATTTGGAACAAGAGACTGTATATTCATAACATGCAATGCAAATAAAAGGAAGTGCTGAAGACCTTCCAGTGAATTTCAGTGTAAGAAAATTTCAATTTTCCAGGGAGCCACTTTTCGAATTTGTGACTTTAGTTACCTGTGTGTCCTGCTAATAGCTTCTAAACTAATTATACGACATTTATGTTAGCCATTATAAACAACATAGCGCTAGTGTCGCTGGTTTTAAACTTATCATGTAAAGACAACTACGCGCTTTACAATGGTTGATGCGGGAGTGGAAGTATTGTCCGTCTCATTCTTAACTTCAGCAGTAGCTGAAGGTGAGTGCTGAACTTCACGCCTGGGCAGGTTTACACGCGAGGGAAGAGCTGTTGATACCCACTGAATAGGAAGCTTAGTGGGCACCAGACCGGGTCAGCACGCTTTGAAGAATAGAAACCGCTCTTGCCCCTAGTGGAAATGGGGCCACTTTCTTACGGTACTCAAACCCGTATTTTAGTCACCACACCGTCTGAGCCACCCGTTTTAAATATGTAACGTCACTGACTGGAAAAAGTGTGCCTATAATTAAGAGGCGTGGGCCGCGGTGGCGCAGTTGGTTGAGGCACTGTGCTACAAACCGGCAGGCCGCGGGTTCGATTCCCGATGGTGTCAGTGGAATTTTTCATTGGCATAATCCTGTCGGTCGCACTATGGCCCTGGGGTCGACTCAGCCTCTAACGGAAATGAGTACCAGGAATATTTCCTGGGGGGTAAACGCGGCCGGTGCGTAGGGCTGACAACCTTACCACCTTCATGTGCCGATTGTCTAGAAATCTGGGAGCCTCGACCTCCTGGAACCCTGTGGGCCTGTCCAGGCCTGTAATGGGACTGCTTTTTTTTTATAATTAAGAGGCGGGATCAACAATACTTAAATTATTTACTGTATCAATGAGTGAATATACATGAAAGGAAAGGCAAACTTGTGAAAACATTTGTGCTTTCATGAACGTGTGCTTAAGGGTGAAAAAAGTAATGAATGAAATTTCACTCACGAATGTGGGCCGGTGTTACCAGACCCTGGAAGGTGAAAATGAAACGAGAGCAAGATATTAGTATTTTGCTTATTTTTAATTTCAAGTAACGTGTTTAAGCAAATGAATTTATTCGCCCGTTTGACAGTAAGTCATATGAAACTTTTGGCTATTTCAAATCATACATCGTTAAACAGCGTTTCACACTGACGTTTACTGACTTGTAAGATGTAATGCAGCCTGGTCTGGCACCTAGTTACTAATGTTGCAGGTGAATCTTTTGTCTCCATCCACAGGGAAAAAGAAAAACCTGTAAAATCTGTATTGTTCATTCCGTGAACCGTCCATTAACCAGTTCGCAACATTCAACCAACAAAATGCACAATATTGTTTCCTAGATATTTATACTATGATATCACACTAAATATTCTACATATTTGGATCCACATGGGATCTTTATCAGGAAACCAAACCAAAACGATACCACATAAGACCAAATTAGCTAATTTGGTTTTCTATGGTATCGCTTAGGTTTGGTTCCCTGATGAATGTTCCTTGGGGATCCAAACATATAGGAATATATAATGTGATATTACGACATAAATATCTAAGAAAAAATATTGTCCATTTTGTTGGTTGAATGTGGCGAATTAAAAATTTGTGACTATTTAACAAATTACACGGTGTCATATTACAGATGACAGTAATCATCAGAGTCGCCATTGTGAGAGTCCTAAATCGTAAAAATCCTGCATAGTTTTACTATGGGCTTTGCAATAGTGTATTATAAATTACATGTAGTATTTGAGCCACGGAAATATGAAACTTCCGTATACGTATACGTACTGCACAGTAGGGTGTGTGCACCTTACTTAGTTAAATCTTCTTACACTGTCCAGAAATTAATGACTCATCTTACGGTATATTAATACACTACATCACACAAGTTTTACGGACAGAACATTTGAAATTTATATAAAAAAACTTCTAGTTTCCACACAGGCCAAAACTCTATAAACTTATCAGGAGTTGGTTATATGACCTGTACATTTATTTATACACGGAATTGTGCTTTGATTCTGTGTGTGTTTGCGCTATAATCAATGAGTTCTTTTGATGTCTCAGAACACACGCCGACAAGCTCAGTTCTATATAATTAATGCTAGCCGCCTGACGTATGCTAAGAAACCCACATATTATTTACGGCTCAATCATGTAATCACTGTCGTATTTCACCACACAGGCATACTCACCCTGCAGCCACCCTCACTCTATTACAAGGCTGCCACTTTATATGTTATACAAAACTTTCTTACGTTATCACTCCTTGCATCAAACTTCATGCCAAAGTTAGGAGCAGTACCTTATGATCTTAGGCTTCTATTTCTTATAGAAATACCATATCATTCATCCAACTTCCAGATAATACACAATGGTCCATGTATAACATTTTCTGATTACCGGTGGGAAAGAAACCATTAGTCTCGGACAAAGAGCGGCGGTATAACAAATATCGTGCAGCACGCCACTGTCTGGCTACAGTGTGTGGCTAGCAGTAGGTCACACATTAAGCGAAACACTGAACTCAGTCGCTAGGTTCCAACAGAGTGCGGGCGATGGTAGTACAAATGTCGTGCAGCACGCCACTCTTTGGCTCCAGTGTGTGGATAGCAGTAGGTCTCACAGTATTCGAAACAATGAACTGAGTCATTAAGCTTCAACAGAGCGCGGTGGTATCAAAGATATCGTGCAGCACGCCACTGTCTGGCTCCAGTGTGTGAATAGCAGTATGTCACACACTGCTTGAGCAGCGAAATGAATTATTAAGCTCCAACAGAGCGCGAGGGCATCACAAATATTCCGCAGCACGCCACTTTCTGGGTACAGTGTGTGGATATCAGTAGGTCAGACACGGCTTGAGAGGCTGAATTGATTCACTTAGCCACCAAGAGTTAACTTTTATTTCTAAATGTAAATACGAGTCAGAGATTACGAATATAACTATCCCAATGATTCATTTATTCAGTCACTAATTAGTAAATTATTTATCGACGATCTTTAGATGTCGTCGAATTTTATTGAATAAAAAGTTGAAGCAGATGTGGAAAGAAACGCTTGCGGTCTAGTTGAAGGTACTTGAAGGACTTAAGAAATCAGAAAACTTTTCACTAAGAACAGCCAGTCGCCGAATCGGTATTGCAAGACAAGACCTCTTGAATATTCCATTGCACTGCGACATTCTACACACTGAAGGTCTATTCATAATTACAGCATTCTAATCAAATTAAATAACGCTGGTTGAAGTGTTTTTGAGAAAAACGCTTAGCAGAAAGCAAATGATAAAGTAACTCCTTAATAGAAAAGCTGACACTGATTCCTTGAACCCAAATGACATACTTAACTTCTTTACTTAAAAAGAGTCTGATTTTTTCTTTCATTATTTTCCTTTGCATTACATATTTATGGCTTATTTCATGGTGATGTCACTAGCTTTGTTTATTGTCAAGTGACAAGAAGAAATCAGAGAATAATAAATTGCAAAGAATGGAGAAGGAAATAGTCACTCTCTGATCTTAAGTATATCCAGATACCTCCCTGCAGGGACTCGAGAAAACTATAAAGTGTGTAATTCTATAATTGTGTCATAGAATATAAGCTCTGGACAGGAATATATTTAGGAAGGCAAATGAAAGGACTGAATGAAATTGTAAGAGGTCACGTGGTGGTGGTGGTGGTGGTGGTGGTGGTAGTGGCGGCGGCGGCGGCGGTGGTGGTGGCAGCGGTGATGGCGGTGGCGGCGGCGGCGGTGGTGACGGTGGCGGCGGCGGCGGCGGCGGTGACGTCGGCTGTAGCGGCGGCGGTGGCGGTGGTGGTGGCGGTGGCTTTTGCGGCGGCGGTGGTGGTGGTGGCGGTGGCGGCGGCGGCGGCGGCGGCAGTAAAATTTTTAAAGGAATACAATGCAAAGACTTGGACTGGACCTATCTGGCTCAGGATAGGGACAAGTGGCGGACTCTTTTGAACAGGGTAATGAACTTGCGGCTTCCAAAATATGCTGGTAATTTCTCGGCTAGCTGCAAAACTGTTAGCTTCTCAAGAAGAACCGAAGTCGTATGTGTCAGCCAACAGTTCCCTCTCTTGTGCCTTATTAAACCCTTAAATATAAACAATGCCACATACTCAAGAACAACTGAAAATCAACTACAAGAGGTATGTGTCGAAAATTTCGTGTCTAATTCTACTATCTGCAGCGCTCGGGTCAAAATTTCGACATTTAAAAATCGCTGTAACAAACATTGCGACATATGCTGGCGTTAAAACAGGCAGTCAAAAGTTCATAGCGAATTCCATTGCTACATTTGGAATTCTTACTGACTTTTATGTATTGTTATTTAGTCATAAAATAAAACTAGCTTGGAATTTTAAAATGGTTTCTTGATAATTTACTAATTACGAGACGATTTGTTATTATAAATGTGTGATCATGAGAAAAATATCTAATACCTAATGTGTGTAAAAATATATTTTACTGAATGGTTCATACAAAAATTTTAATTATTAAAAAAAACTGTTTTTGACACAAAACAAGCAACGCCGGATATCACTAGAAAAAATTTAATACCTATACTTCGAAATAAATCGAGCTACTAGTGCCAGATTTCCAGATTATGAAATCAAAGTGTGTGTCCAAAATGCGTGTACTTTCCAAGTAGCTACTTTTATAACAGGCTTCGCACTAGGTGGAACGTACTGTGGAAGGTAACAAGCAAAGATATCGGAAATTCCCTGCATAATAGGCAACTTCTCTGACACGTCTGTTATTGAAGATGCCTATATTTGCGTTTGTAGGTGTACATGCAGGGGATTGCAGTTGCTGCCGTACGAGTTCTTAAAGGTTAATGTCACGCTAGTGTCTTATTAGTGACAGACAGCGTAGTCCATTATGCGTGAAATAAATCATTGGAAGTATGATCATTATGCATGCTCAGTTAGTCTTGTTTTTTGCCCTGCAGCACTGTTCAGAATATCAGACATGCACTGTCTTTTACAGACAGGCATGAACGAGCACGTCATATTAGTGGTAAAAGTAAAGGTAAAGGTAAATTCGTCCCTATCCACCCCATGAGGGTGTAGAGTTAGATGGTGGTGTGTGGTCGACTTCACGTCTCGGCCGCTTTTCCCCAGGAACGAAACCTGGTACCTATTTAGTAATAGGTTGGGTGGGGCCTAAAGCCCATCTCGATGTTCTGAAGATATAAATTTTTGCTCTGCCGGGATTAAAAATCCACACCCTCCAGCTCGTAACCTATTCGCTGTACCAGCTACCCTACCCGGTCCCTTGCAAAGTAATTTCACTAGTTCCGAAATAATCAAGAAAGACGGAAAGAAACCCCTTTGACCGACAGCTCCGCCTTACTTGTCGCCTTCCCTGTTACGAAAGAAAGATACTAAACGGCTAGGAAGAAAGGCAAGTTCTGCAGTACTCCTTGAAGAAAGTTAAGTCCTGTCATCAGAATACAATGCCACATGACAGTGACGAAAATTTATAAATGAAATGCCTTCTTTAATATTTTAGAATAGGGAAATATGTAAAATGGAATTTTTTTAAATAAAAACTTTCTAGAAATATAGGACAGTAAGAATAAAATGCTACGTAATTGAGACCTGCATTTACGGCTTCTAGACACACGAATTTACGTACACATTTCAGTTCAGTATAATGTGGCCTCGGAAACAATAGTGAATACACTGATGAAATAGGCGCAAACAGGACTATATCGTTAAAAAGAAATCTTAGGGAAACAGAGTGTCCAAATAGGAAAAAATATTCTAGGAGAGGCTTTAACAGGCAGCCGTCTTAAACCTTTGGTTTGCTTCAAAGGGAAATACATCTCGACTGGCTGAGTTGCTTATTTAATTGTTTAGTTGGTTAGTTTATTGGTTACGTAATTTTTCCTTCATTTGGTAATATGTATACTCATTGGAGCTACTTGTTTAAAACCCACGGATGTCGAACTGTGGTCAGCTCTACATCATACAACAAGCCTTCAAAGCCCGGTTGTTACTACATGAACCACCACATTCGACATTCAACAATTTTGCATTCTACCCGCGAAGTGCATTGCTGTGGCTTTTATGAATCGCAAAACAACCTGTGATTTTCCACACGTAACTAAATTATTGATCTTTAAAACCGAGATTGGGTGTATTTTCTGCGCGGTACGAACTGAATTTTTAAAGGTAATTCAGGTTAGTCACTTCGAGGTCATGACAAAAAATCTCTTCTCTTTCACTGCAGTCTATAATTTAATATCAATCCTACTTTAAATACGTAACAAATTCTAACTAATTATTTGAATGTGACTAACCTAATGAAAGCAAAAATTGCTACATAACAGAATCATAAATTAAGATATATATATTATGAGATTCTATATTATCAACACACAAATAAATATTGTAATATAGAAGTAAATTACAAAATATATATTTGTATATTTTTACCATATTTTGTCTGTTTATTTGTCGATCACCATCCGACCATCAAACTCCACACAAGCTGCATCTAGGAGTATGTCACATAGTTTCTGAAGGCTGTGGTTATATTTCGTAATAAAATACACAAAGTGCATGTAAGTGTAAAGTGCAGAAAATATTACATCATTATTACTAGGCAAAATAATTTTCACTAAAATTACAATTACAATTAAAAGTACGTTCAATAAAAGTAAGTCTGTTTTTTCTTGTCTTGCAAAAAAGAATGATTAAATAGGAATACCGATGATCATTATTAAAGTTTTTACGTATGCGAAACTTGTTCTCGTTCTGAAGGAAGAACAAACATTTCTATCGTTAAGAAGTAAAGTTCTGAGAATTATATTGGAGTCTGGAAGAGGTTAAGAAAAAGGTAATATAAAGCCAGAAGTTCTACAGAAGAATAAAGAGACTTCAGGCTTCTTGGGAAATGCCGATCGATATGCCATGAATATTACCGCAACAACCGAAAGAAGTAATTACTTCTCAGATGAGCTTCAAGAATCATAAATCTCTCCCGTAACAGCAACCCAGATTTCAGCATGCTTAAAATAAGACGTTGCTATTTAAACCAAATCTGAGAGAGTTTGCATGTGCCCACATTACCAGATCTTAAAACAATTAAAATTAATTTTAAAATCTTTGTCCTCCCCAAGCCACCTAATTTTCCGTCTCTAGCATTGCAGCTGCCCACAAGTATTACTAACAAAATTCTGTGGAATTTATTTTTGTTTTTCATATCCAAACCCATAGCAACATTCTGATTTAACCGCCCAATAAGCTTGCTTCAATACTTACGCACCAGGCATCTAACATAATTTGTAAAATTTTTCCTTTGCTTCATTAATTAGGTATTATGGCATTAAGATATATGGGGCAGTGGAGGTAGAGTTCACCTTAATAAATTCATCAATAAATATAGCGTCACGCTCTGACCGCTTTATCTTTGAGAGAAAATCCCCCTTTACCAATTACTGAATGAAAGGTTGACTGCACTTCAGACCTTGTCTGGACGCTTTTAACAACCGAGAATCACCGCCTCCGAACGGAATTCGAACCCCTACTTTCTGTTTGCCCACCCTATAGACTAATCCCTATACTGACTGAGCTACAACGAATATTTATCTGCTACCATTCCAGTTCCAAATGGGTTGAAACAAAAGAAGGTTTATCATCAGGTGTTTGTTTTTCTTGGCTTAGTATATCAGTAATTTTCGAAAACACACAAAACAGACCGAAAGCGAATTAATTCACGAATTAATTACCCCTTTTCTTTTATATTTATCTTAAAATTTTTGTAGAATATAGATGCATGAATAAGGAAAGAATAAATTCTTCTACAGGTAAGTAACAAATCTGTCTGGAAGTACATACAAATAGAATTAAACGAACATGACACAAAACTAAAATCAGCACCCTCATGATATAACAGCAGGCAATAAATAATTTGAAAATTTTTCAAATTTGTCCGGGAAAGACACTAAGAAATTAATTCTTGGAGGGCCCCTTCATTTTCTATTATAAATTTCTTAATCAGGGTATGTGAATAACTGTTCTCTTATTAGCTTTGTATAAGCCCTTTGAAACAACTTCTAAGAGAACTACTCAGTCCAACAAGGTCGAGAAATTGATGGATTTAGAATACAATAAAAAATTTTCTGATCGAGAGAGACACGTAAGTGAAAGTACAGAGAAGAGAGCATAGGGTTAAGATGCGGTAGGCAAAGATGCATACATACATTTATGGGTAAACTCGCCTGGGTAACGTCCGCTTGGAAGGGTGATAATCAGATAGGTGGAAAACATGAAGCCGGCTGTGCCTAGTTGCCTTATGAGCATGGTAGACACCTGGAAATTGGCGAGGATCTTTCCCAGTGGCAGGCCATAATATAGGATATTTCGAAACTTTGGGTTCTAACACTGAAGTGATAATTAGTTTATTAAAGAAGAATTATACTTGGGTCTAACTCCTTAAAAATCATTGACTACTACATAGATCATAGCCTTTAAAAGAAGATTTGTATTTGATACAGGCAGTATGTACGTGTTTCTTACAATTTTCTTCAAACATCTTTAAAAGCCTGATATGTTTAATGAGGGTGCAGTATATTTTTCCACTGGCTGTACAGTCCATGCAGAAGCCTGGCCTCCATCAGCATCAACTTGCAGGCGTCTGAGTCCCTAGCTAATTTTCTCCACCCTCCAAAAGTTATTTCCTTCAGATCATTTTCAACATCGTCTAGCCATCTCTTTCTTGGCTTCCTAACAGACCTTTTCCCTTCTTGGATATTCTTAAACACGTTCTTTAAAATTCTTTCTGTTGGTGTTCTTCCCACATGTTCTAACCATCGTGTCTTTCTTTTGTCGGTGCAGTATTTTCACTGTGAATTTGAAAATAAATTTTCACGTATGCATAGATGAATCTCAGTCCTCATGGAAAAGAATGTGATCCTTGTGCGCCATTCAGCGGGGTGATACCATTACAGGGATCAAGAAGCATTCGATAGGAACCCTTAAAATAGCAGCCGCTCTCTTATATTTTCCGTTTCCTCCACGTTCTCATTGTCCTAATAAATGGAGAAACGCCCATGCAAGCCGTGCATTTGTGCCATTTAAATGGGGATAAGAGTCAGGCCGATGATCACTGGGTTAGCGAGCGAGCGTTACGGACCAATGCCAGTCGTCATTGAAACGTCGACAAAAGAAGAAACAGTGTGTCACAATGTGGGCACTGAACCTTCCATTCATTTCCGGCTCGGAGACTGCAATATTCATGTTGCTCGCTCCAACCAGAACCTACTGACTGTTATGTTACAGTGTCTGGAAACCATTATCGGTAAGGAAAAGTCGGACAGCTGGACATGTCGACACTACAATTTACATTACTGTCGTCTGGGATCTGACACTGTGCAATTTGATACGTATCTGCTGAACTATACAGCGTCACATTCCAGACGACAGTAATCTTCATAGTCACCAACCTGAGAACCTCAATTTCTCTCCATAGATCAGGCTGACTTACGTCTTTGGCGTCCCATTTTGAAACAACTATCTACATGACCCCTCTTTTTGATATTAAAGAGATTTGCATCTTACATTTTCCAACCCCTTAAAGCACAATGTTTACTAACCATATCGCTTGTCTTCACATCCAGAAAATCTTAATTTTGCCAGTAGGCTATTTTTATGTGTTTCACATGAGTCCCAGGCTAGTCCCTCTTTCCCTAAACTTCAATAACTTATTCACCTTTTATCGTAGCTGTAATTTGTTTTTCGTAAGATATGAGACGAATTTTTAACATTACCCACAGAACTTCATTTTTAGTGGAGTATGCCGAAATTCGTTAAATGAAATTTGTTTTCAAAACTTCTTCTTCTGCTGCTGCTGTCACATATTAGATTTTAGCCTGTTGCTGTTTGTAATTAATCCTGAGGGGGGAGTCTTTTATGGATTTAGAACCACCAGCTGGAGGGCCATCAGCCCATAAAAGCACTGCCATCTAAACAGGAACACACAACATAAAAATTCGAAGCCATATATACATGTTCCGAGCTGAGTCCAACCCAGTATTTGTCTACAGGTGTATGAACACATTAAAACGCATTTTTAGTTTAAATACGCATAGTTTTACTCCTAGTTTCACTCGCCTGCAACTAGGGCCAAGGTTAAGATTAAGGGGAGCTATACATCCATGCCCCATATGACGTCATGGCGTGTGCAGGGACAACATTAGATTTTCGTGCTAGTTTCTGCAGCCAACCTCTTCCAGTAAGAACTTACACGTAGTTTTAAAATATTTTTTAGCTCTTTCCAAACCAGTTGGTGTTTTTCTCCACATACAACTGAAATAAATTTAACTTCCTTTCATACTGTGCGAATATTATAAACTCTACACGACGAACACTGTCGTTTATATTGTGCTAATAACAACGATTTTCTGACGAACTGAATGTCCTTAGGTTTAGCTAGCTACTCGCAACCCACAGTTTACATATATACAGACATGAACAAGTGTATGCAAATAGGCAGTAGTACACGCACACATACTATAGCTTAGGCATACATGAAACAGTGTGTGCACTAATGCAGTACAGCATGTACACATGCTCTCGTATATGCACACATACAGCATTGTATACACACATGGAAAAGTGTGTGCGCAAACGCCGTAATACATGCACACATGCAGTAGAGCATGCACACATGTTCTACTATATGTGCACATAAAATAGTGTACGCACAAACGCAGAAGTATAGGCATACTTGCAGAAGTATACGTACACGTGCAGTAGTATATGCACGTAAGCAACAGTGCAGGCACGCGATTTATCTCTGTACCTAGTCAGTAGTAAATATGCATATATGCAGCAGTATACGGACACAGTCAATACTGTACAACCTCAACAGGTTGTGTACCGTTGTTAAAACAACAATATTAAGCAACACATAAACACATTCATGGAGTCTTTCCAGTATAGGTGTGGAAACAGAGATTACTCGTCCAGTCAGCTGATAAACAAAGCACGACTAGTTCCGCGCAGCTGAAGAAGAATTGTAGGCCTCTACAAGATAAACTGATGATGCGAAATGTTCTACCCAGCGCAACAGCTGCATTACATGAAATGGGTCACGGTCCCTGGTTTTACATCCTCTTTCGACTCCGTTACTTCGAAACGTGTAACATATGAAAAAATTCGTACAGTACAATTACAAAATTCTCTTCCACGAAAGCGTGAAAATTTGTAACAAAGACACTAAACCCTGTGTCTATTAACGCGCTCATTGTTATGAACTCTTTTTATGGGTGCTCCGTACAGAACAGCCGAACAGTCAAAGCAAGCAACTTATGAAAGACGAAATTTTTTCCATATTAATGGTCAAAACTCATTATTTTTGTACCGCAACTTTGCAGTTGGAAACGAGAGAAATTTCTTCGAGGCAATATTTCGACCTGTGCTTTAACCCTTTAAGACCCATTTGTTGCTTTGAAGACCTCCAGGCTTTACATTCAAAAATTCTACATTCTTCCCCCAATGAGAGTTTTTGTGTTTCGTTCGATTATTACAACAAACAGTTACTGTTTCCCTATACGGCATTAGTTATTGGTTTTTATAACGTGAAGGACTGTGTTCACTGCGCGGTATGAACTGGGTCGTTAAAAGTAATCCAGGTTAATTTTCATGTTTGAATTATTACAGTATATTTAAAAAGCTACGCAACTACATGATATTGTAACCTATCCAAATACAGAAAATGTAAAGGAGAAAATCATACTCTTGAGATTGACACTAAAAATGTGGTTTAGATTAGCCATGAAACTTGTCCGCCTTCTTGATAAATACAGGGGGCCTATATCGAGCGGATTTACGACAGATGGCAAGGTAGCAGCAGGTGGGACGAAGGTCTGGCTAAGACACACTTCTTTTATATTTCAATATACTATTCCTGCAGTCAACGAAACATCACTTCAAACAACAAAACAACATATTGTTGCTTATACTAACCACATTTTTGAAAGGGCTCAAGGATGATCATCAAGTTACGGTCATCTAATGTAAACTAAATATGCTTACTACAAAAGTCTTCCTTTTTACAGTTATATTTCTACTATTCTAGTCAAAATTTAAATATTGCGCATTAACCTAACATTTAAAAAATTTTACTTTACTAGAAGTTCATTATCAAACTACCTACTCATTCCACCGAGCTTTAAGCGTAGCTTATTTTTTGTAAATAACGGCATTCTAGTTAATTCAATTTCCCCTCCCCCTTTCGATACATGTATACACACGTGAGGCCTTGAGGCCAGTTCTTGACGAATTATATGGCACTTCTGTGCGTTGAAGTTGGCCTGTCCTGCCTTACAGAAACGTCTTGTGAGTGTACATGGAAAAATGGGTCCGTAAATGTTGAATCACGTTTACACGCAAGAAATATCAGTGTAGCTATTACAGCCACACGCCTTACAAAGCCTACATGGTAATTTACAACTAAACACCTTTATTAATCGCATAGGTCAGGCAGATATTCAAAACGCAATAATTTTATGGGCTTCATATATGAATAATACAATATCTGCTAGTCAACAATTTACAGGAAGAGGAACATTAATATCAGAACGGAACTAATTTCACATTTGATGAAACAGCTACAGGCCATAGGGACGTAATTAGTGCTAGAGACAGGTAGAAGTGCGTGATGTTCGCTTGTATTGTAGGAGCGAAGGAATATCTGGATGCAGAGAAGAATTCAAGAATTTTTTGAAATGGCGATAACGGGTTGTTACAGAATAAAGGTAAAAAGAGCAGCAACAAAAATACAGGCTCTCAAACGGCAGGACACCGAAAAAGGCGAATGTGTGATTTGAAATTCTGCTTTGTCATAAATTCAAATCTCGGGAAAAAATTAACTAACCTAACAGAATTTTGTTTTTCAGTCAGTCTCGAAATACAATTGTCAGGATATTAAGTAGTCTATCTAAAATTAGGCACACGCCCTTCCCTTTAGTGGTCTTTGCAATTCGAAATTCCCTTAACTGTCGTTCCATTCGACGTAGCTACCTAAACTGTCGTTAAATAAACATTAGTTAATTGAGTGTAAGCAAAAACGGAGAAAACAAAAAATCTTCAACATTCTACTTTCGGCAGTCTCTGTTGACAAATCTGAGTGCCTCTGTAATATATTGGTAACTGAAACACAAGTCACTGGGCCTTAAGACCTAATACTATAGTGCAATACGGAAGCAGTGATTAAGTTAAGGATAGTTTATCGTAGCGCGCACGATATACAGCGTCCTTCTGAACTTTGGTCATGGCTGGAAAAGGGTGGGGCTGCTTAGTTATTGTAAAGCCATTCATACAACCTTACTTCCGTTCCCTAGACCCTTTATTCTTTTCCCGTAACGGTATAATAACTCATGCAGCAACATGCTGCAATGTTAGGAAAAAGAGAAATATATGGCTTTGTAATACCCGTATACAATATGATTATTCTTAAGCTATTTAAAGACGGCATATCATCTATCGGTATTATTAGCCCAGTGTGGGATGACAGTGTGATTAGTTATGGTGTTTGGAAAGAAAAGGACGAAATAATTGTAGCCGCCTTCAAGGTGTTAATGTCGCGATTTATTTGGGAACTGAGAAACACATTTGAATTTCAGTCAGGGTACCCGCTGCAAGGAATCGATTGACTACATTCAAAAGGTACGTCAGACGCTCTGTTGCTTGATCTATTGTCAATCGTTAGGGTACCACTTGTATGTTTGGAGGAGATATGAAGCACAGTGAATGTCTCATTCCAACATTCGCTCCCTCAAACCCTCACCATAAACTAGCAAACTCCCTCGGCTTTGGATATTTATTTAACCCTCTAGTAAATTCCTGAATGCAACTCACGGTCGAATGGACTAAATTCCCTTTTCGTGTTCGCAAAGGCAACCTTTCAAATCTCGTCGAAAAGTGAGCTATACTGACGAATAATTTCGTCTTCTTCCTCAGTCACTCTCCTACACTCCTAGGACAGCACCACAAATTATACGTCAAATACTTTCATTCCCAGCATACCTTATTAGACAAAATTACACGTAAGTGTCCTATTATTCGATGCTATGTGACATAAGGTACTTGCAGTGCCATGAAAGAAACCACTAACAAATAAGGAATTTTTACAGGGTTGGGGCCCGGTTGTTCATCATAACCAGTTTAATTCAAATGATTTATCTTCAATTAGCCCTATATTAATCTTCTACAGTTGTCTTTGTTTGACAAGTGATAAATTTTCATCTCTTCGAAAAAACATTTCATGGAATATTTCTCTAAGCGGGGAGGTACGTAGACACAAAAAAGTTACTACTTAAATATTTAAAAATTTAAAAAATAGTGCGAAAGTATTTTTTGCGCCGTGCTCCCAGACATCCGAAAGAACATTAGTGTGTTCCAAATTGTCCAGTCTTCATTCGCTTAGGCCTGTCCTTCTAATAATAGCAGTATTAAGATAAAGATGAGCCTAGAATATTGGCGGAATTATACTGAAAAGGGAAAACAGGAGTACGCGTAGGCAAACCTATCGCTGTCTCTATTTTTCATCGCCCGTCTCATGTCGAACTCGTACCTCCGCGGTGAGAGGCCCGAAAGGCTATATGAAAAGATTTAGTTAAATACAGCATATTATTTCACTGTTCCTCCATTATAAACATCAATGGGTGAACGACATAGAGGCCAATAATCACCATTTATTTTAAAATCATACGAGACACATGAATACCCTTTGTGGACAAAATGTGGAGCTTCTAGACTGAAAACGTTGATGCATACCTTTGCTGACTACTCGCCTTCAACGGATTAATATAACTGGTGTTTTTGTGCGGCGTCTGGCAACATTGGTAAGTCTGTACGCCCTGGATCACATGATATATTCAGCAATTTACTGTCAGATTACATTTGGTGTTACTTTTGTTTCTGGTTTCATTACGTGCTTTATTGGCGCACTGTTTTTTGTCTTTGAATCTAAAAGAGGAAAAATGTATTCAGATCTGACAAAAGGCCGTTGGAAGAAGGCGACAATTTAAAAAAGTGCTAATATTTTGGTTTATCAAAAACGAAACGCCCGTGTCTTCAATGAAAACCGTGTCTCTAAAACCGAATATTAAAATGGGAACATAGGCTTTCACGCTCCCGAAATACCTTGAAACAACTCCCTGTTGATCACATTCTTGTATTCAGGACAACATGAAGGAAACACAGGAAAGTGATTTCCAGCAGTGAGTACAGCGGGGCGTGCAAGTGGCTGCAATACAAGTACTATGAATCTATATGCACCCACTAGAAATTTGCAGAATACGCAAGGCAAGCATGGCGATCAACCCGCCAAGACACGTGCGGCAACCTACTGCGTCCACGTGTTGTCTCTGTTGAACCGTCATGGTCGGAAAAACTCATTTTCAAAAATGCATGTTTATGCAGGATATTTTATGCAGTGGTATAGAGATAGCGTTGATCTTATGGTCCTGACAAAGGCACTTTATAAGCTTATGCATCCCTCATATATAAAATATATGCATAACCTAGCATTATATACGTATTTAAACCTATATTGTTACATGTACCCGCACTGGAAGGCGCTGCAGCCAATGTTCATGGTCTCGTTAGGGTCTGGGGTCCAGAGACGTTGAAACGCACGTAAAAATTCAGAAGACAAACACTTTGAGGCCAACCGCACTCACTAATAACGCCGCTTTGCATGGATTTTGATGTTTGAGAAGTAAAAGTCTTTTCTGGACGGGTTTTTGACGCTGGTTTCAAAAATTCAAACCATTTTTCCCTGTCACGTCAGGTGTTTTAGATACTTGGATTAAATACGTGAGTTTGGGCAAAATAATGACATACGTAACTGCGTTTTCCTGAGAAGCACTTCCTAATACGAGTACATTTCAACTGGCAACACCACTGCTGCACGTCACGTCCCCTGCAACCCGCCAAACTGTCACCGTTTTTACTCCGCAGAGCGCAGGTCGGCTGTGAAAGTGCTGAGATAGAGAGATGTCGAATTGCTTTTCCTGGGCAAATATGGCTTGCGCGGTTGCATAAATGATCCTGACGTATTCTATTATATTGTGGGAGATATGTGGTACTGAAACGACAGCAAAACATTGCAGACTGTCAAGAACGCATAGTTTGCTTATTTCGGGTTGAAGGTGGGAGACCAGGGTAAGGCGTTGGCAAATCGGAACGTATGCTGAACATGCATTGAAAATCGGAGGTCATGAAACGCTGGACAGAAGATATCCATAACCTTTGCTATACCTATGGTAAGGAGGGAACCCACAAATCACACAGCTGACTGCTATTGTTGTCAGGTGAATGTGGAAGGGTACAGCGCAAAGAATAAGAAAGACATAGTGCAACCCAATCTTCCATCTGCAATGAGACCTCTTCCTCACAATGATGATCTGCCTGTTCCGTCAGCAACAGTTGTCTCACACAGTACACCTCTGTCCGGGGCAAACACAAGGCGGCCAGGTTACGAGGATACTGTGCATAATTTGTTGGAGCATTTTTAAAACCTGGGCTGCAACATGAGTACAAACGTGCACTTCTTGCACTCTCACATAGACTACTTTCCACACAATCTCGGTAGGGATACTGAGGAACAGGGCGAAATATTTCACCAGGACATAAGGGAAATGGAAAAGAGATACCAAGGTGGATGGACTGTGAACATGATGGCAGACTACTGTTGGATGCTCAACAGGGAAGGCAGCTGTGTCGATAGCTGCAGCAGAAGAGCAAAAGGGAGGACATTTCTTCCACCCTAAGAGGTAAATTCTAAATGAGAGTGAACATTCTAGTGAATAATATTGGTTATGGTGTTTCAAATGCTTTTTTTTGCAGCCAGTGGCTAATATTAACATATGTTGACATCAGAATTTTCAATAAATAGCATATATATCTTGTCCATCGGCTACCACTGATTGTAGGTGAAGGCCAACATTTATTCCAAACATTTCAATAAAAATGTGACGTGATAGTTAAAAACCATTGTCATTTCCTGAATCAGAGCCCAAAAATTATACAGAAACAACACTTACATTTAAAACATCAGAAAGTATTTTCCAAAATGCAGAGCAGTGTAATTATTAATTATAAAGACTCATTAAGTATTTCTTTTTTATATACGAAATCATCCCGTTGATTTGTCAGATCTCACATTGTTAACCATGAAAGTGATTATGATGATCATGGTGGTGGTGGTGGTGGTGGTGGTGGTGGTGGTGGTGGTGGTGGTGGTGGTGGTGGTGGTGGTGACGATGACAACTGTAGTAAGAACAGGTCTCTAAGCCACTTAGCCATTCTAACAAGTCACACCGTGAACGTGTAACGCTTTGAGCACTCTAAATGCAGATATCGCCCCAGCTGACGTCAGACGCTGAAGGCTGCAATATTCCAGCGCAAACAATTATGCAACACCCGCATTACAGTGCATTTAGTGACATCCTGAATACATCATCATGAGCCTTTTAACCAGACAGAGGAACAACAGATGATGAGAAGTGGGGAACTGGTTATAGCTTGAAAGTTTTAAAATAGTCAGTGGCAATGCCATGTGCACAGTATCGCTTACTGCGCTGTTCACATCCCGTGGGCTCGCTATTCATCCACATAATACACCTCCCGTATGGGTAACCTGTGCATCGAGCTAATCTTTTGGATATTTCATAACACATTATGCGAAGCTGCGGACATACGGATAAGTTACAGGCTATGGTCACGCAATATCCTATTGCTTTTCAATGCCGTCAGCATAAGTTTTAGTAGGTACAACGAGAGCGCTCTGGTCGGGCTAGAAGTACGTTTCAAAATTCATGCAGTTTCTTTACGTTGTCACGTAACAACTCTCGCCCCAGACACTTAGAGCCCTACACCCAAGCAACCAAGCAATACGGCCTTACATCACGCATTTAAATGTAGTCACAACCTAACACGCACGTTATGCAGACGTATGGCACAATTACAATCGTAAAATTTAAAGCACATCCAATTCTTTCTATAAAGGATGGCCTTGAAGATGGTCGATTTTGTATCTAGCTAGCTAATAGCACCGAACAAAATGCTTCTCGAGAATCTAGTTGTTGCTCTTCTAGTCAAAAATTTCTTGGCCTTTTACGGATTTCAAAGCCTCATTATTGTGTGAACCAGAAATATTTTCCCGTGTTACATTTAGTTGGAAGGCCAGACAGCATATATATACTGTGGCCGTAGTGTCACAGTATTAGTTCCAAATGACCATACCCATATAAAGACCTACGTAACTAGCAGCAGTGCAAGAAGAGTCAGTCATCCGTTCTATATATTCTATTCTATTCTATTCTATTCTATTCTATTCTATTCTATTCTATTGCAGTCTATAATATCCTAATCTAATTTATTCTAGGCTAGTGTTTTAAGTGTTACTAATATCATCCACTGATCTTTACGTTCATCAAGTATGTAATATTTCATCCTTCACTTCACTTCATCAGCCTCCAGCAGCTACAACAGCTGCAGGCATCTGATGCAAATTCGTATATCCCTGGACAGGCTGACCGTCTACCTCACAGTGTTCTTAGCACCAACATGCAAACGCTGAGACTGCACTCTGTAAAACGGCACGGTAGCTACCTCGGCCCTTACTAACAACACAAATCCGCTGATTTCATCATGATTCTCACCACCCTTTTAGACCCTGAACGCACAGTTCCGCTGAGCAGAACATTATTTCACGCCACGCCCAACAAACACGTGTTTTAATCCCGTACTGCAGGCTTCTATTTCAGTTACCTTCTAATTTGTAGTGTTAGGTTCTTCTATGGCAGCAAATTTCTAACAAAGAAGATACAATAAATTGATTATAGAATTATTATTATTATTATTTGTAGTAGTAGTAGTATAAATTTCCTGGTTGCTTCGAATTCGACTTGGAGTTGGACTTGAACTTGGACTCGGACTTGGACTTGGACTTTGCTTCGCTTTGCTTTGTTTCCTTGCTTCCTTGCGTCCTTTCTTGCTTCCTTGCTTGCTTGCTTGCTTCCTTCCTTCCTTCCTTCCTTCCTTCCTTCCTTCCTTACTTCTTTCCTTTCTTGCTTCCTTGTTTGCTTCGTTGCTTGCTTCCTTGCTTCCTTCCTTCCTTCCTTCTTTGCTTGCTTGCTTCTTTTTTATTTATTTATTTATTTGTGTATTCATTTATTTATGTATTGAATTTAAGGCGGTGTGTTTGTGACACACAGGGTGGGTGTGAGGTGGAAAATTTTCCGAAGGAACTTGGGAGCAAGCGGCAGGATACTCAAGAAAATGCATAATGAAAAGCTCCGTAATTTTGCAATTCAACAAAAATTATAGTACTTATCAGATCAAAGGAGATGAGATGGTCATGACACGCATAATCATGGAGGAGAAGAAGAGCTTTGGTCGGAAAACCTGAATGGAAGACATCTAGACGCAGGTGATAGAATACCAAAATGGATCACTAGACTACAGGGTCGAGTGGCGGGGACTGAATTCTATTGGCTCAGGATAGGAATCAGCGTCGGGATCGTGTGAACGCAATAATGAAAATTCGGGTTAATATGAGGCGGGAAGTACTTGACTGGCTGGATGTATGTTCTGTTTCTCAGCAAGGCACTTCCACCTGCAATCAATTAAATTAGTCGTTTAATTTCTGTGTGTTTGCTAATGATAATGAAGAATGATCAGAAGAGGAGGAAAATGAAGATGAACAACAACAAAAGGGAAGGGCGAGGAGGAGGATGAAGACAAGGAAAACCACGGTGACTTCTTAATAAGAATGATATCTATAGAAATAACATGTAAAATTTAGTTCTCACAGCACAAAAAAAACACTATATCTCTATTACGGAGACCAAATGAGTGTTGTTTCTTACAAAAATAATAGCTGTTTATTCTTATAATCGTATGAAATACGCAAATACAACTCTGTAAGAAAAACTCTCTAAACTTAACCTTAAAGCAGCAAGTATGTATTTACCACTTTTCTTCAGAGGGTGAATTCCTTATATCGAAATTTGTTGGAGAGTGTTGATTGTGTAAAAAATATATGCCACGCACACACACAACCTTCTAGGAAGTGCGTTGGGCTCCCTATTCATGTGACTGACATCAGCAGTGGGGATGAACCAACAGCCATAAGAGTATTAGTTCCTTCTCTACGCTTACGTGTAACAACTAGGCTGCAGGCTGGAAGACCTCTGAATCGTCACGTTCCCAGCTGCGGCAAGACGTCTTCCCATCAACTCTCACTCACACACACACAGACTACTATTCACTAGGTAATAGAACCCGTTTCCCCGGCAATATAGCAGTAAGAGCGTGAATGTGACCACTCATTTTCGCCTAATGCAAAGGCTAAGAATGCGTGCAGCTATACCTACATCTTCCATACGCTTTTATGTCGTAGTGCTTAATTAACTACAGAGAAATCTTTACTTGTCCATATCAGCACAATGACAAACCACTTAAGTGGAGCAGAATCCTTAATATATTGCACATTACACCGTATATGCCTCATGCAACAGGCATAAGCCCTAATTACGTTGTAGGCATTTACAGCCCGATGTTTGATCGATTTTAAATTGTTACTTTGCGAAGATGACGATCCCAGTAGCCGCGCGGTCTAAGGTGTAGATCTGGGGCCGAGCGCTTGCTGGGATCGTGGGTTCGAATCCCACCGAGGGCATGGATGTTTGTCTCTTGTGAGTGTTTGCGTTGTCAGGTAGAGGTCTCTGCGACGGGCCGATCCCTCGTCCGGAGGAGTCCTACCGCCTGTGGTGTGTGTGTGTGTGTCTGAGTGTGATCAAGTGAAAATAAACAACCTTGACACCTACTGTGAGTATGTAGAAGAGGGAAGGACTACGAAACGAAACTTTGCGAAGATGTAAAGTAGCGTCATAGATCATAACGTTGATAGTTCAAACCTGCCTAACTTAAAGCCTCCCCCGCCCCCCTTTCTCCTAATTATACATAGAGTTAAGCCACCGTTCGTATGTCGATAAAGCGGACTTAGGAAAGAATTATGCTCTTTACTACGTCAAATCTAGTTCTAGACACAAAGCGAACTGAAATAAGGCAGTGGATGTTTTGTCTTCTATTTTTCTTTCCCGAAGGTAACACTGACTGTGCGCATGGGTCACTGAAGGGACCCACGTGCGTAAATCCCCACTCATGCAGAAGAATCGAAAGCATGCAAAGTTTTTCATGTTGGGAATCCAACCAAAAATCTGAGGATTAGAGCCAACAGGGTTCATATAGAGGAAACTAAGGCTCCTCCATTCAGGTGGTATAAAATCAAGGCGAATGATATGACAAAGACGTGCAGAGCACTGAGGAATTTTAGAAACTTCAAGTAGGTGAACTGGAAGAATTAAAACCAGAAAACCGCAAGATATTACAATTTACCCCAATTAAATATGACATGTGGATGTGGATTGGTCATCTTGCTGAGGACAGGAACCAGCAATTGGTTATTGTAAAATAATAACATTTTGGACTGCATAAAAGGCGCGGAATTTTTCAGTTGCCTGACAGACTGTCAGTTCTCAAAACGAAGACAGGTCCAAGAAGTTCCCGGGGAATTTGACTGCATTAATACAAGAAAAGCGATCTAAATAATAGATTGCAGTCCCTTTTCATTTTGCTTCTACAGATGACGTGAGCAATTGTGGAATGATGGATGAGGATGTAAAATGCAGAAAATTGATATCTAAACAAAAAACTCTTAAAATAGAAATAGTACGCGAAAGCTGGCACATCCGCTAGAACAGAACAAGATGTTGTCGTGCCTGCTCAGTATTGCACAACAGTGTAAGTTATACTTCTATTACAATGGAGTAGCATACTTTACAAGTCTTGGCCTTGCAATTTTCCATAATTCGTGGGCCTTCCTGTAGGCCTGTATACATTAAAATGTAAAATTACTATTTCAGAGTTAATCATTTTGGACGCTTCGGTAGCTTAGTCGGCAAAGGGAGTAGGATACCAACCCGACTGCCGGTAATTCGGATTCGATTCCCGGCAGAGGCTTTTCTCTTCTCCAAAGCGTCTATACAGCCTTGGGATGTCGTACTTGGTAACGCACAGAGCGCTCTTTGGAGTGGTTAACTGGCCGTGTCACAAAGCTGGCAACTTACTGTCATCTAGTGCCAAGGTTAAGAGTGTGTGGAGCTATAACTCCACTCCCACATATCCTCAAGGTGTGTCGGCTAATTAAGCACAGGGACTAAATTGTCTACACAGGTACAACGCTAGAAGAGCCTAAAATTATTGCCACCCGTTAGGTACACTAAGAGAATGCCCCATACACAAGTTACAGTCCTTAAATGGATCTACATATTACGTCATAAGTTGCATTTTACAGTATTTGTTATTTATACAAAAGTATGAATTTCGAGTCAAGCTTCATTTAACAAGAAGCTGAATAAAGCTTCTGTTAATCATACGGAGTTAAACTGAACCGATATAAACCGAAAATAGTTTCGCAATCCAGTATTTACACCAGTAATGAGCAAAACTCAGCCCGCCGGACTGATGTATGGGGTCCGCGACGGTTTTCGAAAGCAGTGAATTAATGTTGTAGACATCAGGGTGAAAGGCATCTTACTGAATGGTCGATCAGGTGAAGGTCACGCGCATAATAATATTTAAGTTGTAATGGGCTTCGTTCATATTGCTTTATTAATTATCCTGTGTTGGAAACTTCACAGGGTGAGAAGTGAGAAAAATATGGAGTGGTAAGCTCCATTATCCTCCTTTGTCTTCAGAGTTCACGTATGATCCAATTACAATACTGCAAATGTATTCCAGTTATAATTTTCTGGAATAAAATTCTGTATATATTTCTTCAAAAGTGTCAGTCACAAAGAAATTGTCAAGTTTTTCCATGACATTTTCTTATTCTTAAAAAATAACTGAAGTTCTAAACTGAAATCATAATTAATATATTACTTTTATTGCAGTATTACTAATATTTAAGGAACAGAAACGTCAGCCCTTTAATCTCTTGATATATAAAGGAGAATCAAAAAGTAAGAAAGGTATATAGGTCCCGAGTCTGTCCTCGAAACATACTGTACACTTCATTATTTATTATTTTTTCATTTTTATCGCTTTTATTATTTCTACGACACCAGGCGATGGACAAAGTCCAACGAGCAAACAAATTTCACACACTCAGAATCTTATAAAAATTTACACTACAAATATTTCTGTTTGCAATAAAGAAACACAGGAAATATCAACCCTGACAGATCCCAAAGAGTGTGTTTGGAAAGTATGCGTATTTCAGCAAGAATAAGTACGAATTTCGAGAATCAGTGTCTTCAGTCTCCATCACTGGATATAAAAGTCTGGCTACAGAAACGTGAGGCAGTTCCAGAAAGGACCAGAAGAAAAGGCAAGAAGGGACTTGCTATTTGATTCCGACGAGGTATGACATGACGAGGAGAAGTTGGTGTACAACACCGGCGTCGAAACCAAAACTTGGAATGAGCCCGTCACTAGTAAGCTGATTTACACCAGTCCACAAGGTAACGCAAATATACACCGAACACTTTCTTCATACAGATGACAGAACAGAAGGTTACAGAAAAATATTTATTTGCCACAGATATACACTTTTGTAGATGTTATTTTAATACATTTATCTTTGTCGCCTTCTTCGGTGTTCTTGTTCTTGTTCTTATTGCACGATATCACAGTATTACAGACCTATTGGTGTTTATCACGTAGTAAGTAAGGAATTTTTATTTACTTCAATTTGGTGTCCGGTGTGTTGCAGTACACATGTAAATGAAGCACTCACTGAGTCTCGTAACATTTGTTGACAAACTGTCCATCCTTCATTTTATATGTGTATCTTATCTAAAATCTGGAATCGCATTGCCGTACTTCCTGATTTCTATATAATTTATGTAGCATGTTTATCCAACGGAATCGTAATATCTACAACACTTAGTTTCATTATTTTGTTAACAATCAAGACGTCAGGTTTTTAATCTGTGCTTGGGCTACAGGTTGGACGAAAGAGAAAGAGCGGTTTTATTTCGGGCACTAGCGGGAGCACCGAGAGTGGCTAAGGGGTTCACCGATCCTTCTGCCCAAAACATAGCGGTGTTCTCTCCCCGGGCATAAAGCTTCTTAATTACGAAATTAACACCCAGCTCCATATAGCACACGGGTTAAGAATCAGTGGTGTTTAAACTCCACTCTCCCATGCATCTTCCTGGCGCGATGCTCAACTGAGCACAAATACGAATTTACATTTACTGTTACTCTCATGTCCTGATGGCTGGAAGGGGATACATGGCGGAAAAGCGAGGGTATCTTTATACGAACAGTAGTGTCACAGAATTCTTTTCCAAGAATGAGGAAATATGGGCATAACAGAAATTTTGTTCAGTAGTGCTCACTGGACTGGGAAGTGAATTCCCTCCAGAAACCTTCCAAAAATCGGCGCGGGGTAATCCATCAAGATATGTCAACACAGTTAAAGATCCTCCGTTGCTTATGAGGAACTGTTATCTTGTGGGCAATATGCAATATTTCTGAATGTTTTTAATGAAGGTGCGTCAGTTCATTAATACCAACATACGCATCACATTAGGTCCTCCTCGTTTTCTAAGGCTGACAAACAGTCAGCTTCACAAAGGTTGTTTCCGTACAAGAAAATTTAAATAATGGTTCATATCGTACTAATTCAAATTGATATTATGTGGTAAACAAACGTGTTCTGGGATGTTGCGCCGTGTCGATAGGTAAATAGTTGCCGACGTTTCGAAGCATCTTATCTACGGCATCTTCAGTGTCAAACAGTGTAAGAAGAGTAAGTCCTTCGAAAATTTGATCCTGGTTTAGGTTTTCAGAATCTCAAATATCTTAAAGGAATTCATCGTGCTTATTAGGTACTTTTCCTATTTTCAGAAAAAGATAATAAATTATACTACAATATTTGAAATAATAATTCCATAATAATATGATAATTATCAGAATATTACTTCTGAGATTTCTAACGAAATGCCAGCTATAGTGTAACGAAACAGCTGTTTTCAGAGAACAACTGTGGTGTTAGCCACAAACATCATGCCGTGGTTCAGTCTTCAAGCACTCATATTATTGCGAATAATCTAAAAATATTTCTACTAGCAAATTTATTGAAATCCTTCTTGGACTGCCTGACCCTGAATATGAAGACACTATAATCTGTCGAAACTTCGGTACCTAGGTATTAACCATTCGGCAGGGCGTAAGTCTCACAAAACATTAAATCTTCGCCAGCATCGCAGTGAGGACCTCAGATATTCTACTGTTGTGTGATAAGACATACAGCTCCCTTTTCTATCGTATAAACTTGCGGATGCAACTCTGGGTCGAATAATATGTAACAGGTGCCGTAACCAAACATTGCAGACGGATAGTAAGTCAGCTGGAGGTTCCTCATTCAAATTTCAGTCCGGATACTTGCAATACTGACCAGTTTTTCGTGGTGCCCTCACTCCATGCAATTCCTAGATATTACTTCAAACTAGGTCACGACCACTTCCTGTCACATCCTTTCTAGTTTATTAAGCAGCCTATATCATCCGTCGCCATACTAAGACGCTGCGTAAGCAGTCGCTGCAGCTCACCTGACTGTGTCACTATTTGCAAAGTCAGCACAGAGCAGACTGGCCGCATCTGCTGCCAACGTCTGCGATAACGTACAACCCGAACACGTGCTTTGACTTCATGACATCTGAGGCAATAGGGTGGCAAAATTGTTTCTTTTCTTCACTACCCACCCTTACTTTCTCTTACTGCCTGCCTATCCGACCACTGTTCTGCCACTGTCTGACACATATCACATTTCTTGCCAAGACCTGAAGACTGAGTAAAGAGTTTCGGTAAACAATACAGTCAGAGATAAAATCGGCAGCTTTTTATGGTGGTTCAAAGCTATATTGTGGTCTTCTGCATGACAACATTGTACATCCGGGTAGGTGGATGGTTACCTGAGAACATGAGTGTTGTTACAAACCAAAGATGAGAACAGTACACTTAAAAGGGCCTCCGCAAGTTATTGCTACTTAAGGGAATAACGTAGGCGTATGGGAGCACCACGTTGTGTGTATGCCTGTGTGCGTGTTCCCCACATTAACTACTGCAAAATCGACAGAATTTTCCGAAATTTTAAGTCTTCACATGCCGCCCCTGCCATGGACTTCCTGATTTCTTGTGATTAGTGACAGCATCATGGTGAACTTTTGAATTTTTGAAGAACAAGCGAAATAGTGCCATTTAATCTGGGGTCCCTGAAACATGTACAATGAAAATCTTCAAGAAAGAAGTGAATTTGCTTTAGTTAATTTTTGGAATGAAAAAAAGGGCGGCTGCATAAAATCCATTGATTTCGTAGCAACAAACAAAGAATCACTGGAAAAAAACATTAAATTTGGTACGTGGAAAACCATGGGTATAGAAAAATTCTGTATGAAGTACGTACAAACAGTTACAAACACTACGACAGACAGAAATTCTGAGATCACGTCCGAAAACTTTCAAGGTAAAAACCTGTAGTGAGTATAAGATTATCCAAAATCTTGTTCTTGGATTATAAATGTCGTTACCTAAATGATATTGACATATGAAATCTGCAAACCTGGAAGTCGGCAGTAAGAAGAAATATCCGGAAAGCCTTATTTTTTTGCAAGTTGATTTTATTGACAAAACTGAACTACTAGTATTTTTCTCCATGGTTCTACAGCCCATAGTAGGCCAGGGCCTCCTCATTACCGAGGCTTCACGATCACACTCGGACACACCACACTCAGTAGGATTCCTCTGCACGAGTGATCAGCCCGACGCAGAGACCTCTACCTGACAAAACAAACACTGTGCAATAGACAAACATCCATGCCCCGGTGGGATTCAAACCCGCGATCCCAGCAAGCGCTTGGCCGAAGGCCCAGGTCTTAGACCGCGCGGCAACTGGAATCGGCAGTATAATACTTCAGTGTGGGTTATTTTCGTAGTTATAAATTAAAGTAGGAGCAGTAAAGAAAAAATGCGCCTGACCTTTATACAGGTATGAAGTTCTAAATGCAGCCTTGTATAGTGTAATAATTCACGTTGACGATACTTCCCACGGAAATTATAGGATTTTGCTTTAATTACAGTTAATTACCTTGTCATTATTCTTTGCAACTTATATCGACTTCCACCATATGTATACACGTATATATACGTCTAAACGTATGTGTATATATATATATGCCGTATTGATAACGTTCTATACTTGTATGAGGGAGGCTCTTTTTCCGATTCTCGGTTGACTCTTCAAATAGTCTAAAATTGCTGTGGATTTCCTCATTCCATCAGGAAAATTTCGGGACAGTAACACGATTGGGCCTAAATCGCTTTGTTCCAGATCCTTTCCATTCCATCCTTGATCATTTACCCTACTATTTAACGCTGTATATTCTCTGACACTGACAGAATCGTTAAACAGTACACAAAATACATTTATTTACTCACGTTGATAAAGTAACAGTTAGTAACCTCCACCACTTACACGCAGAGATCTCAAGATGAAAACAACCTGAAGAAATATATTCCAGAGGTTCTTTACCCAGCCACAGCTTGGTGAACGGACCCTTCACTTGGCACAGCACCAATTACCCAACTCCCCCTGTAGTGTGTGAGTGCAGGATCAAGTAAGGATCAGCGTTTGTTTACGTTCTGTGTTACACCCACAACTTTTAAACGGTGTAATTATATCTAAATGAGATCGGCAAAAACCGGCTACAAGTGAGGAGCATTATGGCTTGAACACTCGTAACCGAATATATCTGCATAACGTATTTGTAAGCTATTATAAAAGAAAGCTGTATGAATATATTTTGTGTTCTTAGGTGTGAGAGGTTAAATAGCAGGCGGGCGACTGCTGTTAATTTAAATAAACTGAGATACAAAATACAAAGCTGGTAAGTCGGACACCTTATACTCCCAGCACGAAGGAAATGTAATTTTTTTAAAAAAAAGTGTATTTTTAAGATTTTTATAGCCACTTAATTTTGGTCATTATTTGTAGAAGCAACGTATAAATCTGTTTTTGCAAATTATATCATGATACATTACTTCACAGGATGTAGGTCATCTGTCACATCAGGGGAAGATAATAGACAGTTTTTGAGAAAAGGGTTGGAAAAATATGGACCTAAAACAGAGCTATTAAGAGTTAAGCGGCACCCCATGACGTAGTGGAGGCGGGGGTACGGCTCCAACCTATTAGCAACCCGGCACTTGGAGGAGATGGGCGGTCAACACCACGCCCAGCCTAATTTACCCACGGGAAAGACCCAGTACCCATTGCACAGGAGACTGTGTGGGTCTCCGCGGCCGGTCTGGACAGCAGGGAAAATCTCACCCCAAATGGGATTCCATCCCCGGACCACCCAGCCCGTAGCGATTCTCTGTAATGGCTACGCCAAAAGCGGCCATCCAGGCATTAAGAGGGGGGCTGGCGGAAAGTGCACATTGTTGGTCTTCGTGACTAGTTCCCGGGATCTGACAGTCTTAACATCGATCAGATCGGCTTGTATGAAATGGGTGGGACATGTTTACACAAATTGGAGAGTAGACAAATGCAAATGGGGCTTTGGTTGGAAGTCCTGAAGGAAAGAGCCCCTTGGAAGACCGTGGCGTAGATATACTAAGGTTAGTATTAAATTTCATGTTAAGGAAAAAAGATGGGTGTTTGTAGACTGGATTCATCTGGCTAAGGATATGGGCACGTGGTGGGCTCTCATGAACACTGTAATAAACTATCATTTTACTGGTACATAAAACTGGGTCATTTATTTACGACACCAGTAACAACTAACTTCTCCACATGGACTCTGCTACATGGTGATAGTTATTAAATTAACCATAAATAAAATTAAAAATAAGGAAGATCACTGGGCTGTAGATCCTCTAATCTCCATCTAGAGGACACATATTATCCATAAGCCTTCGTTAGTCTTCCGCACACCCCATTTACAATGACCACTATTTTTAAATGAAAGTTCACGAGGTCAGACAATAAAAGTTTCGAGACCGTATCTGTAAGAAATCAAACAGGTGAAATAAAAAGTTATTTTATCTTCCTTCAAATTATTCTTCCTTGGCTGCAATATACTTTCTACGTGTTTTTTAAACATAGCACAGAGTGATTACTCAGACGTCAAAGAACTACGTTTAATTTGGGGGTTGCATTCTTCTTGATATCTTCGACATCCTCGGATCTTCCTTTCGGGGAGGTTATTACTTAGGGAATAGCAAATAGTCGGTTGGCCCGAGGTCTGATGAATAAGGTGGCTGGCTGATAGGATACCCACCACGCTGCGATTTGCCAGGATGCCTTCACTGTGGCGACAGAAAGAAAAGGAGCATTGTCGTGCGAAAGAAACCAACTGCTTTTCTATCGAATCGCGGCCTTATTTTAGAAATCTGCTTCAGTGAACTTTCCAGCACTGTACGTCGATTCTTCAGGCACTAGTACTTTGTGAATCGCACCGTGTTTACAAAGAAAGTAACAGAAATCGTTCTGATCCCCAGCTAACCCAATTTATGCTCACTGATCTGATCACCCTGATGATAACATTGAGTGACGTGTGCACAAATAGGAACATACTGGAACACTACAATAAACTTATAGCAATTTTTGTTATTCATGGTGGAAGGGAACAGAAATATACGTACAAAAATTATGAGAATCGGTCAGAAAATAAGTTTACATTTATATACAGAATATACACAAAAGAATGGTGAAGTTTCAAAAGTTAACAAGAAATTTATTTCTGACCTTACACGGGCACAACCTACACCGTCAGCAGCGGCAACTCTCCAAGTTTCTCACGCGTTAATCACAATCCTTCAATGTGTGCATCCTGGGTCAGACGACACACATCCACACGGTAATCAAATTCATCCCAGGCTCAGTGTAGCATGTCCGTTGTAATGGTCTGCATTGCATGAGTTATCCGATCACGAAGTTCCTTGAGGGACATGGGCAATGGTGGTACGTAAACAGCGTTAAAGACAGCGTTTACGTACCACCATTGCCCATATCCCTCAAGGAACTTCGTGATCGGATAACGCATGCA
>BLKM01000700.1:2090500-2267154 GCA_013340265.1 Coptotermes formosanus
ACGTAAACAGCGTTAAAGACAGCGTTTACGTACCACCATTGCCCATATCCCTCAAGGAACTTCGTGATCGGATAACGCATGCACTGCAGACCATTACAGCGGACATGCTACACCGAGTCTGGGATGAATTTGATTACCGTGCGGATGTGTGTCGTCTGACCCAGGATGCACACATTGAAGGATTGTGATTAACGCGTGAGAAACTTGGACAGTTGCCGCTGCTGACGGTGTGCGTTGTGCCCGTGTAGGGTGAGAAATAAATTTCTTGTTAACTTTTGAAACTGCACCATTCTTTTGGGTATACCCTGTATTTTGGTTTCCTTGTTTTCGGTTTAAACAAGAAATTTTACACCTACTCGTCTGGCCATTCATTATTTTTCTACGCAGTCCCCTTCACAGTTCAGGAATATTCACTACAGTGGGACGAGCTTTCTTCTATTCCTTTTTGATTGAATTCTTTATTCTATGTTTTCAGCCATGGCATTATAAACATTTCCGTGCAGCGATCATTTTTGAATTTATGGCAACCAACAGTTTGCTTTATTGCTGGAAACAGATGTTAATCGATTGGCCACAAATTTCACTGATATAACCACAATCAGTGTACATTCCTTAGCCTCAAAATTCTAAGCCGTGTAAACTCATTTTCTGACCGATTCTAGTGTATATGTGTGAACATGTGTTAAGTTTCCTAACATTCGTTGCTATTAGGCCTATAACTAGCACACAAATGTTCACTAATATCTTATATCATAGGGTTTTTGGTCACTAAATTATATTCCACGTATACATACTGGCTGACCTATCAGCATATACCTGAAGAAGTGTCCACTTCCCAAACACGAGTATTTGTGCATATAGTTCAGATTGAGGATGTCGTGACAAAGACCAAATCTAATACAGAATACGAAAATAATACCTCGAATAAACGAAGCTTTTACAATGTTTCGATGAGATAAGAGACACCATCCTCTTGACCCTTTAAAGACGAAGTGTGTCTGTTGCATATAAGGACTCAGTGCGTACCGCGCAGTAAACACTGTCCACCTAGGTTATACAAAACGAATCTGTCAATGTTATCATAAGGCAAAAGTTGCTGTTTGTTCTGAGATCCGTACAAAACACATAAACGCAATGTGAACACCATGTAGAATTAAACCTGGTGGTACGCAAAGTTCCCGCTAGGGTTTAAAAGCTTAATTAGGCTTTCATGTATTTGCTGTGTAAAATTAAGTACATGCAGGCGGTGACGTAGGAAAGGCCCCTGCAGACTTCGGGATGAGGGGCTCCGGTGGGTTAGGAGGGGCCATAAAGTTGCAGAGTACTAAATTTTGCTGTGGGTTCGTTTAGATTGGATTCTGTTTTTCTGACAGAAGGTAGAATTGTGGTTCACTCTTCTGAGATCTGTTGAAAATTACAAGGAGCTCTCGATTATAGAGACGCGGTAGAACTTATCGGTTACTCACGCCACTTGTTGCAGGTGTATTTAAAATTAATGAATTAATTCCCCCCTACAAAAAGTTAGGAAATAGACGCTCAGAGTAATACTACTGGTGTTTCGCTCCCTTTGGATTAATTACTTCGACAACCTAAAATTTATTGAAGATAAAATGTGTAATTAATTTTCTCCATAATATTTTTGCCCCCAATAAATATTTAGTGAGTTACGCGTCATATTGGCATAGAAACTAAGGCAAAGTGGTGGATAGCCTCCGATTTTAAACACGCTTCAATCAGTCAATAAATTTATGTATCTATCTATCTATCTATCTATCTACATACATATGCATATCCATCTACTTGTCCATCTATCGACCTTCCAGTGGTCCATCGGTTCCTGGTTCTCAAGTCGCTTTTCGCCATGTTTGTCAGTTTATTGCCTCGTCAGATGTTAAATTCTTCTGCTTCATCATCCTCTCCATTTTCTTTTCCCAGTTTACTTCGGGTCGCCTTCGTGGTCATCTTTCTCTCGGTTATCATGCTATTGGTTTAGGCCACGGTTTATCCTCCATGCGCACGACGTGTGCATACCATTTAAACACATTACTTTCCTTCCTTTCCGAAACTCTTTTACTCCCATTTTTTTCTCCGATTACTTCATTTCTTAGTTCTAATAGTCTGGAGGTCCTTTCAGCTCTCCTATAGAAATCCATTTCTCTACTTAAGAATTTTCTGAGGTACGTAGCAACATCTGTTTTTCTTTCCCCTGCTGGATGGGTTGCCAGCCATTGCACGGGAGGTCCTGCTATTAGGTGCGCTACCGCCGGCTCAACTTGCAGGACAATGAAAATACGTCCATAAGTTCTTAATTATAACATCATATTTCCTTAATCAGCGATCGTGTACTTGTTACCCAATGTCAATACAAAGACAAGAAACCAGACATTAAGAATCTCTATGCAACAGGTGTAGTTTTGCAACACGTCCTTTGGAACACGTCAAGAACAACAAGAAAAGCATACTCCAGATGGCTGCCTTTAACGCGCGGCGGTTCAGTGCGAATATGGAGTCTCTCTTTGCGTGATGACACCGTGTAGATAAATGTAGGCTGAAATACCGGCATTTCGCAGACAGTTGCCCCGAAAGAGAATCAACGGAATGTCCGCAATACTGCCTACATCTACGATACGCTGTCACCCAAAAAAAGTACAGCAACTAAGAGCTTATTTTGTGCCACATGAAGTTCATCTACAAACCTGAGCCAGTCACAGTCTGCCATATACTCTACGCCACGGTGTAACAATTAAACAGCAGGAAAAGCCAGAACCTTCAGGCATAAACCGTAGACACTGACGCCTCAGCCCCTCACTCGAGACAGTTCTTTCAACTGACGATCACAAATCGGTACGACACACAGGTGGCCTCCAGAAAACTGCTTTGTGTCTAACATCGTTGTACATACATGATTATAAGAACAATAGCAACACATGGCAGGCTACTCGCAAAACTAAAAGGCTTTCGATATCTGGGCTTCAGAACGTTGAATGCAGAAAGCAGACATTGAGTATCACCGGCTACGGGTAAAGAATGGGAATTCTATAAAGAGAAGAGTACGGCCAGTTGAGTTCAGGTTTTATAATGTTATGTTGAAAATAAGTCCTGAATATAACAGTCAGATTTGCAGTCTGAGGGAAAAGAGACGACTGAAAGACTGAGAGACCAGAAATGCGATTAATGCACGCATTGAAAAGAGTAACTTAGAGAAAGAAGACGTAACGAATGCTTTGAATGTTCTTCCGCCTTCCTAAGGGCAGATACATACACAAATCGAAATAAAACGGACATCATGGAAGACCTACGTGAGCTAAAGGGAGCAGCTTGTGTAGCTTCGGTCAAAGTGGGCGTATATTTTGTAAGGAAGTAGCTCTTAAATGTTATCGCTGCGATCTATTCAACGCATCAATCCACTCCGTCTTCCGTCTACCCATCCTACACATCCACCCTGCTTCGATCTCTGTTGTTTCTCCGTCTTTGCGTGTATCCGTATCTTTATGTTCATCTGTCTGCTTATTTTTCTGTTACGTCTATCCTTCCATCCATCCATCCATCCATCCATTCATACTTCTATCAAATCACTCACATATACGTATATGCCAGACTACCAACTTACCACGTGTCTCTATATTCACCTAATCACCCAGTCATGAAATATGATTTCCTGTAGAGTAAAGTCGATTATCTTCTTTTCCTGTCTTCGTCTTATTTACTTTAATTATTGAATTATAGTAATTTTTTCTCAGCTTGTGTTTAGTTTCACATACTTTCTTGGCGTAAAGTGTAAAATCGATATTACATATAATGGCATGAAACAGCTGACTTTATTTGTAAGATTCATTTATGTTTATTTTGTATTCAACAATAAACTGACGAACGGACAAGGAAACTCAACAAATACAGTCATTAAAACTTCGACTTTTCTGGGATGTTACGTAGTGTCGTTTGGAGTGACATCACAGAAGAATTGAATATTCAGCAACGCTGTTCTGCAAACCTTAAAATGTCTCAAAACAGTTCTTCTTGAGAAGCTGATAGTAGCCTCGCTACTCCTTTGTGGAGCCCTATATGTGCACACTTGCCTCTCTGAGCGAAATAAATCCAGTCCACGATTTCGGAATTGCTTTCCTTACGAATAATTCAAAGATGCTTTCCCATCAAAGGTAAACCGGTTCGAATGCTTCTACTCCTTTCTCTCATGACTAAAGTCTTACTTTAAATCGTCTCTTCGGGGTGAATATCGCGCAGAAACCAAGACACTAGGACAGTACTTTACAGTACGAAGTGCCGTCATGAGAAGAGGGTTACGCGAAGGTAAAGCAACATTTTTGCTCTGTGTGTATTTCACGTCCTCCTTCTACCTGACAGTTAACAATGAGGGTGCTTTCAGAGTCCTGCTTCGTAACCGCCCAAATTAATTCTCGTTCCCTAGACAGAGCACCTAAACACCCAAGGCTGTCAAGTTCACCTTCGAAGGAACCAACTTGCTGATTCACACTGTCTTCAAGTTTGTATTTTCTCAACAAACAAATTTCCATACCAAATGTACACAAATTGGCCATCAGGGAGAAAGGTAAGGCGGTGAACACGTGTATTGTTAGAGAAGTAGCTTGTGGCTATATAAAGTGAGTGTGGCTGCCTCGGTATGGATTGTTTGTAGCATATTTAACGACTCTGTCAATAACTGAAGACTACGCGGCGTCTAATGTTCGAATAATAGTGATGGAATAAAGCGGATTTAAAAGGAGGCTACCGTCTCGTAACTTAAGGTTTCGTTGTACTATACCAAAATTTACCTGGAGGATGGACGCAAACACAAACAACCTCAGTCACTGTAGTCGGTATCCAGGCCCCTAGAGAATGAAAGTCAAAAGCATTACTTCTTGAGGAAAGGTGCACGATTCTTTGCCTCAGTGAAAGGTAAAATGGCAATGTCTTCCCTCAAAATGTTGAGCAGTGGGTTTTGTTCAAGCCTGTTTGCAAGCAAGTAAATTAGTACACCAAGTTAAACTTTTTTGTGTGAGGGGGGGTGTAGGTGAGAAAAATCGCTGCTATTGCTTATGGCAATTTATGTCTGTATAAAATTGTTTCAAATATGCTCCTTTGAAATTCGACACCGCGCAGTCCGGCAAAAGGCTACAACTACCCCAGGATGAACTCACCAGCCCCGCGCCTAGGATGCCACGAAGACGAAGGCAGCAGGCACTTCTCCCGAAACAAATCCGCCAAATTGCACGAAGAAACAATCCATGGAAACGTAAACACCAAAATTTTTCTCTATGAGAACATCGAAACTTACGTGGAATTGTTAACAGCGGAAGGTGCAATAAAGGTGAACCCGAATTGGCAGAATCTACCGGGACCTTTTCCTGGGGCTCTAGATCAGTGTTTTTCCATCTTTCTTCCATGGAAGAACCCCTAAAATAACTTTGATACCCCAAGAACCCACTTCATATGAAAACATTTACAGGCCAGACAACGAAGGGCAGCTGCTGGCGCACAGATGTTATTCCAGTATAACCAAATGCTCGTCAAAGATTTCCAAGATATTTCGAGGGATATTTGGAATTTTTCACGGTAGTCTAAAATGTTTGTGTATTTACTCCACAATTTCTCGCGGAACCCGTAATGATGTTCTGCAGGACCGCAGGTTTCCGCGGAACTTTGGCTGGGTAACACTAATCTAGAGTAAAACAACCACTAAAAGACGCGCCCGTTCACGACTGTCGTCAGTAAAAGAAATCGGGAAGTTTAAACATTTCAAAGCGACGCAACAGAGCGACAATCAGTTAAACAGGCTTCTGAAGTACAACCGTAAGTTCTCGTAACGTCTTAAACGTCACAGTCTTATCTACGAAGGTTCATCCACATACAGTTTCGCAAAAGATAATTTAGAACAAATAACAAATTAAAAGTTCTCTAAGCACCTTCACGAATCGTTTTCATTTATGTAATTATTTTTGTATACGTATCTCTTCTAGATATATAACTGTACATTGATTTTGATGTTCACTGCGTAGTCGCTGTCCGGACACACTCTACTTAAAAAAAAACTGAAATAAAATACACATTACCACGTCATTTTATTATTTTAATTATTTCTATATGTATATTTTCATTTCACATGTCATAATACTAACAGTCCTACATACTTCACACCTTCCATTGCTACTTGGGAAGTTCCTTATACTTCCAAGTTACAGGCCTTACTGAGTTTTCATAGGTGAAAATATAAGGGTAGAGTGCGTGATATGTAACTTCGTCTTTTGTTGCCAACCTCATCTTCATGCGGTGCAAACTGGTTCTACAAGCGATGTTCTAACAACAAATTTGTATCAACATAAGCATCCATCAGTAAGAGAGAGAGAGAGAGCTAATCGAAATGACAGGCACTTTCAGAGGTAGAAGATAATAACCTTTCCACCGGATTATTTGTCATGGAAATAGAAATGTAAAATAGGAAAACTGAAATTTTTTATCCCAGTTAAAATGACGCTTGGCTGTACTTAATTCATATTGGTTCACATAGAAATCAAACAACTTTTTAACATTTTCCTATCTAAAGGAAAACGTCCACACGACCTTTCTTTCCTGGTGGATGATAAATTCCTTCCCGACACAGTGACGTACAAAGACGCCAGCAGACCCAAGTAATTCTTTAATACATTCAATCTGATATGCGCATGTTCATAACTCGTGCTCGCCCACTCTGTACACTTGGGCTAAAGCAAATTTTCCCACCATCTAACAAGAGATAAACACGCTGGAAGACATATGTCGCAATATGTGACAGGCCAGAGCACTCACAGACACTCGCTTCATCATGGTTTTGTGGTTCTTAGCATAAACATCTTTCCATACAACATTTTAAACTGCGTTGTTAATAAACACTGCGCCAAATTTCTGATTATCCATTAACTCAAAATTCATGTAGCAATTATGTAAAGAAAGAGTTCAAGCACCGTATTGTGTTATTTTCTACGTCAGCCGACACAAATAACACCAGCCAGTGTGACATAAGACATAACTTCCTGACGTCGTAAAAATTAACTCAAATCCAACTTCGAAATATCACTACGTCGGTGCCGAATTTATGATCTCCGTTGAAGAACTGTCATCAAAGTAACATTTATACATAATTTTACACAATTGCACCGAACATTTCCGGATGATAAACATGTGTACAGCTTACGGCATACCTGTTTCTGTGTTTGCTTTATTTCGGAATGGTGTACAGCTCAAAAATTAATAAAATTCAAGTGCAAGACAATAATGCTCAAAATATGAATTTTCTTAAAAGCAATAAACATGTTCAGGGTCCTTGTTTTAGAAAATAAAACATATGGTCACATTAAACAGACACTGAGGCTGTACTAATAATATAACAAACCCCTTTGATGTTGGCCTCTGTGAAGAGACGTGGAATTCAATTATACATTGCAGCACTCTTGTGTCAAAACAAGAGCGCCACTACCTGGTGCCTTTATAGTGATTAAAAGCACTGTGCCTTGAAGGGAGAAAAGTCTGATTCCCCTTCAGTCTCTTCTAGTTTACCACAGAACCTTATACATATTGCTAAATCCACAAACCCGCTGCTGACTTTTGGGAAATAAAAATATAAGCAGAACCACAAACACACGCAAGCACGCGCACACACACACATACAGGGTGATTAACCCTTTAAAGACGAAGCGTATCTGTTTTATATAAGGACTCAGTGCGTACCGCGCTGTAAACACTCTCCACTTCGGTTATAAAAACCAATCCCTTAATGTTTTATAAGGCAAAAGTTGCTGTTTGTTCTGAGATCCGTACAAAACACATAAACACAATGTGAGCACCACGTAGAATTTTTTAATGTTAAACCTGGTGGTACGTAAAGTTACCGCTAGGCTTTAAAAGGTTAAGGAGGAAAGGTCAATAATTTGGCAGGTGATAGTATCGGTCATTGTGAGAAAAATTTCATATGAACATGTGTCCAGTTCCGGATGGTTACTGAGATAAAGCTGTTTGAATCTCCAAACCTAACTCCTCACGCAAGCACGCGCACACACACATACAGGGTGATTCAGGAGGAAAGGTCAATAATTTGGCAGGTGATAGTATCGGTCATTGTGAGAAAAATTTCGTATGAACATGTGTCTAGTTCCGGATGGTTACTGAGATAAAGCTGTTTGAATCTCCAGACCTAATTCCTTCGGTTTTTTTTTGTGGGATTGGTTGGAGAGTGAAGTTTACAAAGAAAAGTGAATGCACGAGACGAACTGCTCGCTCGCATTTTGGGTGCAGCTACCCGCAAAAAGAAACATGAAGTTCAACTCAAACGAAACACACGCGACTGTCGCACACGAGTTGCAAAATGCAATGAGGTTGACGGTAGGATTTTCGAAAATTTATTGTGAACTGTAAAAGAATGGTCTTTTCTATGCAACAAATCTGCAATTTAAGAACTATATTAAAATTAAATTTAAATTAACAAAAAGTGATTTCTCTCTCGTTGTTACAATTCACAATGCTCTCGTATTTCTAGATTCAAACAGCCCTATTTCGGTAAACATTCAGAATTAGACACATGATAGGAGCTTTCTTTCTCAAAATGACTGAGACTCTCACCTCACGAAATATTGATCTTTCATCCTAAATCACACTGTAGATTTTTACATATACACAAAATGATCCGCACAAAAAGTGCCAAAATTGACGATGGGTCAGTTTTGAGTAACAGATGCCATATCAACCCGCGCCCATCAACAACCTTATAGAGCCACTAGCACTTTAATGTGTGAAGAAGCTGTAGGATGCAGTACTGTATCAGTTCTTATGAACTACTGTCATGCTTACTCCCACCTCTGGCATACACCACTCTTCATACCCCCCCCCCCACAACTCCTGTAACTAACTAACGCCATGGAGCAGAGGCCTTCTTGAGAAACTAACAGTTTCTCAGCTAGTCAAGAAATTCCCCGCATTTTATGGAACCCGGAGGTTCATTACCGCATTCACAACTGTCCCTATCCTTAACCAGCTCAATCCAGTCATGCCCCGCCATTTCACTTCTTGAAGATGTATTTTAATATTATCCTTCCATCTACGCCTGGGTCTTCCAAGTGGTCGCCTTCCCTCAGGCCTCCCCACCAAAATCCTGTATGCACCTCTCTTTTCCCCTATACCTGCTACATGTCCCGCCCATCTCATTCTGCTCGATTTGATTATCTGAATAATATTTGGTGATGAGTAGAGGTCATTAAGTCCCTCGCTATGTACTCTTCTCCACTCCCCTGTCGCCTCGTCCCTCTTAGGTCCAAATATCCTCCTTAGCACCCTATTCTCAAACACCCTCAGTCTCTGTTCCTCCCTCAGTGTGAGAGACCAAATTTCACACCCATGCAAAACAACAGGTAAAATTATAGTTCTGTATAAACTAATCTTTGTGTTTTGGGATAGCAACCTGGAAGACAAAAGATTCTGCACCGAATGATAGCAAGCATGCCCCGACTTCACTATTCCTGTAACGTATTTGTAAATAGGACTCTCGCCCTTTGGTTAACAACATGTCTACTGACGGACGGCCGACAAGTAACAGAGTACCTTAAATCGCCAATATCCTCCTTGCTGGGTTGGTCGCCTTGGTCAACAAGCTTGTCCTACCAGATCTCATGCCGCATGACTACTCACTGTGGGGAGACACATGAAGGACATGGAGTGTCGGTAAATATGGCGGTAAAGCGAAGTGTCACAGTGAATCCTGCAGTCCGCTGATCGTTTAAGGGGAATTGATTAAATTGTACGGAAAGCAACAAGTTTTGAATTGATGCCTTTCTTTCGTGTTTTTACCTGACACATAAATTTCTTTTCATTTCTGCAGTGTAATAAAACGTGTGTGTTGTGAAATTTTCCTTAACAGCAATGCACGTACATCAAAGTGCTGGGGGCGGGGTAATGGTAGATGATCGAATATATGATACTATTACATTTTATACTCAAAATGTCTCTTATAGCAATATCCTGAAATCTGAACCTATACACACACACACACACACACATATATATACATATATATATATACATACCCCGAACATTTTAGGATGTATTGTTGGAGAAAAATGGAGAAGACCATTTGGGCCGATCGTGTGAGAAATGAAGAAGTATTACAGAGGCGTCCGCAGGAACTGCCTTCTAAGACACGTTGTTGAAGGAAAGACAGAAGAAAGAATCGAAGCGACGGGAAGAGGAGGAAGAAGAAGACGTAAGCAGCTACTGGATAACCTTAAGGAAGAGACAGGATACTGGAAATTGGAAGAGGAAGCACTAGAAGGCCTTCTGTGGAGAATTCGCTTTGCAGAGGCTGCAGACCTGTCGTAAAACTGGCTGCAGAATGAATGAATGAATGAGTGAATGAATGAATGAATGAATGAATGAATGAATGAATGATTGTATATATTTATATAGGCCATCCTGCAGAGAAGAAAAGGAACATTTCAATAACAAAAACACAAAAACCAGACAGACATTTGCACAAAAAATATCTCAGATTTCCTTCTTTCGTTATTGAAATCGAAATACAACGTAATAACAACTCGAGTGTTCTGGAATGTGACGTTCATCGTAAAAGGTGTTGGGCGTCTTGACCATTCAAGACAGAGGCAATGGTTCCTGCGAAACGTCAGGAACCACTAACCCAGCAACAGAGCCTCATATGGCAGAAGACGCGAACCCTCTGACACACCGCCGTAATAACTTCAATAATGCTCAGTGCTTTCTAAAAACATGATATCAGAGATTCAGTTCTGCCAACATAGGAGTATGTCCAAGACGCTTGTTAGTGTTACGGTTATGCTATTAATGTAAATTTCTTAGTATTTAAGTGTTATGTCTGTCACAGCTACATTTATAAATATCCAGACTATAATTTTACTCTGAAGTGAAGCTGAAAGTTTAGAGCAAGGATTTTCATGAAGAGGCTCACAAGTGTGGGCTTTAATTACGATATGACGAAACGTCCCGAAGAGCTAAGAACGACAAGGATATCCACATGACTGTATTTCATGGTAGACCACACGCTGGTCACACTAAACATCCTATTATGCACAACAGGACGAATACACACGTATTCATTATATTTACATTTGTTACGTATAAATTCACGCCTCTAGTGTTAACAGTTAGTACATTAGAATATTTAAATATCCTTGCGCATAACTTAGATATTATTCAGGGCCTTTATACACGTTCGAAGTTTACGTGTTAATTTTGAATCTCTTTTAACTTAATTGGTCTTAGGTTAACAATCTTTTGTGCAAGGATATATAATAACGGGCGGCGACGGCTAGCTGAAACGTGAAGGATCTCTGACTTGATATATAAGTCTACTTCTTCTGGCGTACTTTGTTGGTATGTTTATATTCACTTCGATTCTAACTTCTGTATGAACAGACTTATTTTATACAAAATGGCAGCAAACTTTAACAATAAAATAGCATTAAAGCTGCCGAAACTTACGTAAGGTAACCTTATATAATTTTATGTACCAGCCTCCATCCAGTTTCCCTGGCTACTAACAGAATTTCCAACTACCCTCCCTCCATTCCCCTCCGTCAAGAAAAACATACTCTTGTAAACCAGTAATTCCGACGTCACATCATAGCCTCTCAGAGACAGTAAAGTTATAGTCCGTTACGGGCTACACACCTATTACCCTGCTTAGTATTAAATGCATTATCCCTTTCCAAACTTGACAGAAAGCAATTAAGCGTGTGTATGTCCGTTTGCTTGGTAAAGTACCGTACGAAGTAAAAACTGCAACTTGCGAAAAGAAAAGGGAAACGTCACACGGTTCAATGGTGTGAGTACTTCCATACTTTATCTCAAAAGAAATGGATGAAATATGTGGCAAGAATTGAATACGACCGTCTCCAATTTCTGGGTCTCCAGTATCTTCCAAGCAGACGCCGTTATCTAGAGAGACCAAAATAAAGATGGAAAGTCCAAGAGCATCTTAAAGATAAAGAGAAAGAGGTTTTAATGAATATAAACCCCGAGTGCTTATTATTATTATTATTATTATTATTATTATTATTATTATTTTCTCAGACGCTACGGCGAAATCCAAATTTCTAATTTTTTGAGTACAGAAAATCCCCGCCATATGTAAGGGTTCCAGTCAGCAAGCTATGACGTAAATTGAATTTTACGTAAATCGGAATTCGATCCACTGCCCACCAAACGTATACATATGTCATATATATAGTTTTCTTTATTTACATATATTCGTAAATTTCGTTTTGTGTTTCGATGCAGCTAGAAATCATAAAAGCAGCAGTTACATCCCCAGTCTTAGTAAATAAGTTTCAGTAACAATAATTATAGCACAATACAGAATATTTAACTGTTGTCCACATAAATTAGTACGTGGCAACGTAAATCGGCATTGGGCTAGTAGGAGCCACAGTGCCCCAGGCAGGCTGAATGACTTAATGTGGGTTATGACAGTTACTCACAAAATATAATATCAGATTTTATTACAGCACTTTAAAACTCAATGTCTCTTAAAGTCTCTGTACATTTGCAAAAGAGACAAAGTTAATACATAAATATACCGTACGCCTAATGCCTTATCAACTTATCCTCCGATGAAATGGTTCCACCGTTGGCAGGGTTGTCAGTACCTGCCAAATCACTTTAAATTCATCAACGTTTATATAATCAAGGGGTGATTACCGTCGCCTGTTTGCTTCTTCTCCTCTGTGTTGCGCTATACTATTACAATTTTTAATACAGTTTAACATTTTATGAGTGGTAAATACAGTAATTTCCCATCTTACGTCTTCCGCCCTTGCCTTCTTTGCCCCAGACACAAAATAACTTCGAAAAAACTTTGAAATAGGTTGCATGTGTGACAGTTATGAACACATGCGACCTACTTCCAAGTTTTGAACATTTTAATACTTATTTTACTCAAAATACTTATTTGAGCATTATAATTGCACATCTATAAAATAATAGGCTCCTGTTTTTTCCATTGTTAACCACCTCCCTGAAAATGGCTAATGTAGGCCAATCACACGTACGAGGAGTATCATACATTTTCAAAACTCTTGTATCTTTATTGTTGTGCAGTTGTAGCAATACATATCGAGAACATCGGTAGGAATCTGTGATCTCATACAAAAGCTGAGTCCAATAATTCTAGTTGCATTCACAGTGTAGAAAGAACCAATATTAACATATACAATGGCATATTGTTGTGCAGTTGTAGCAATACATATCGAGAACATCGGTATGAATTTGTGATCTCATACAAAACTGGGTCCAATAATTCTAGTTGCACTCACTGTGTAGAAAGGACCAGCATTAACGTACACAATGGCATTCCGTCGATTAACATGGAAAAACTGCTATTCTGATATTTCACAGTTGAAGCCAAAGCACACTCCTAATTGGAAAGATTGCGGGGTCCATTTCTTCATCATGCACCGCATGGAAGTACCACTTCACAGAATTCAGTTTTGCTTCACGATCTGTGCAGTGGAGACTCTGAAACGCAGTTGTCTTGCGTGGATGCAGTACGCACGTGTCTTTTGTGTGTTCTCGTGCTGTCTAGAATGGAACCTGTAGCTCGATCACGTGTTTATCAATTCCCCCCGCCCCCCGCCCCGCAATTTATACGACACTTGCCGTTACATTTGCACGCTGCGTATGGATCACATCCACAAGGACATGACTCGTACTCTGCCCGGTAAGCAGCGTGGAAGCTGTTCGGTGATGGCGTGTGTTTGTAACATGGCCGAGCGGCCGGAAGTGAATAGCGATCCTTGTCAGATAAAATAATGTGCTATATAGATGTGGCGTGAGTGTAGGAACTGATTCTGGCAGGTGCACGATATGAACCAGTAGCGGAGTGTTGTGAATGCCTTAATGAACCGTGGGATTACAAAAGATATGGCGAATTTCTTTACCAGCTAAGCAACTGTTAGCTTCTTATGTAAAGCTATCCCTATACAGCCTGAACAGGCCCTTAGGGCTCCAGGAGTTTGAGGTATCCCTATTTCTATAAAATTGGCACATAAATGTGGCAAGGTTTTCAGCACTAGGCACCAGCCGCCTCTACCCCAAGGAGATATACCTGGTACTCATTTATGTCAGAGGTTGAGTCGACCCCAGGGCCATAGTGCGGCAGGAAAATTAAAAATCCTAACGACTCCACCGGGAATTGAACTCACCATCTTCTTCCTTGTAGCGCACTGCCTCAACCAACTGCGCCACCGCGTGCCGTAACTTCATAAGCACTCTGATACATTGAGTTAATAAAGATGAACAAGTAACATTGGTATTAGGAACAAGGGGACTAAGGCAGCCAGACGTTTTCATACTTCGAACCAGAGCACGAAGAGCCTGTCATGAACAAATGGCATGCTATCCATCCTCTGCAAAGCCACGCTATCTTCATTTGTGGTGGCCGCCTACAAATTAGTGTCCCAAAGCATCACGTCGTGACGTCACATAAAGAGATCGGAGGTAAACGTTGACACAAAGTTCGGCACTAGATGGAGGCATGTTGCCAGCTTCACTCACCGAGCGCCTCTCCCAAAGGGAAGGGCTCTAGTGCTAATGCCGGTCTGGAGTTCATATATCACGACAAATATTCCTTCACCGCGAAACAACCAGCACTGTCTAGTCCGTAAATAGACACGGAATCCTGTCATGGAAAGGACCCGGGCTTATTCAATTGATGAAAAGGCGGCCAGTAACATTTGTTTTCCGTAATAGTCGTTTACAACTTTGTCACACTGAATGAGCCAGTTGCAAGTCGAATAAGGCAGACAGTCTGCATTTGATTTGTAGACTTATTGAATCTCCATTCCATTCCACTGGACTCGGTTCTATTACTGTGTTTGTAGCTTTACGAGTACGTTCAGATATTTTGTGCAGTAACATCTGTTAATTTAGTACAGGACCATGTTTCGGGCCTACACCAGAGGAGTACCACTATTATTATTCGTTACGTTTTGATCTTTCGCCTTCCAGGTTACAAATTTAAAATATTGTGGATGTATTGTAAGTGTGCAGCTGGGTGTCAATGCAGGCAAGCGTTAAGCCCTACAACAGTACTTAAAGCGAAACAACGCACTTAGTATCGTCCTTATCGTGATGCGTGTTTCCTGTCGATTGAAATGCGTGCTTGTTTCTCCCCACTATTTTTTTTCGTGCCATTCTTTTAGCGTAACAGAAAGAGGAGGAGAGAGAGACATTATATTTCCCGTAGCCTAAGAGGATGCATCGGTTCCACATTATGATGGAGGTACAACATATGTTAAAGTTAAATCCTATATACAGCGCAAGACGAAATCATCCTTCAAATGCAGGGCAATTTTGAAAGAACATATTTAATAATTTCTCGCACTTTCTTCGCCGAGTGGCAACGGACCTAACTCTTATATCAGAAATCAGGGCTGTGGAATCGATACACAATAGCTCCGACTCTGACTCCAACTCCGACTCCTCGATTTTTAAAACTCCGACTCCGACTCCTTCATAAAAGCTCAGTATGTATTAATAATGGTAAACCCTTAAGACATTTCATCACCACCACGTGAATCATCAGGCTACTTGTTTTACTTGTAACCTATATTGAAGCATAAGTCTAATGGTTACTGTAGCTATCAGGGCTCTGGAGTTTGATTATCTAGTTAAGATTTTAGACTGAGGTCGTAGTCGGAGTCGGTATATTTTTACCGACTCCGAATCCACATAAAAATTCCTTCCGACTCTGACTCCGCCTAAAATTCCTTCCGACTCCGACCCCACAGGCCTGTCAGAAATAACCGATTTCAGACCAGGCGGGGGTAGGTACTATGAGAAGCGGAGCCTTGATTGTAACTGTGTCAGGGCCAGACGGTAAACACAAGCGCTCCGCCACTGCAGAACCAGAGGGCTCACGCAGTTATCAAAGTAGCCGGGTTCTGGTACTAAAGCGGTACAATAAAGAACTCGGCTTGTTTTGAGTGCGCAACCTCGTATTTTAAGTGCGTTTTCAGATTCTGTTCCGGTTAATAGAGAAGCATTCATGTTAGCCTCGCGAGACTGGCTGTCCTTTTTATTCTAATCCATGGGTCTCCAAACCACGGCGGCCCGCCAGGTTTATGATGCGGCCAGCGGACACATTCGTAAACTGTATACACTATGAAAATTACACAATAATTAGGAACTTAGGTACACCACTTATCGTTATATTTCCAGGTTCGGCCCGCGAACCAGCCCACAATAACGGGAGTGACCCTTTGCCAAAAAGAGTTTAAGACCCATGGCCTAACCGCTTCGCCTGCTACGCTGATTCTGCTCCCGTTGCTCTACCAAGCTGGTCCAGCTGTAAGGCTTTGATCTTGCCATAGGGAGGTATCCTATTCCAGTCTCGAGAAATATGATGAATAATCTGACATCTCTCTCGTTTTCTCCAAGCAAAGGTCATGAAATTCTCTCAAATTATCCAGTATGATCTCGTCCCAAATTCTTATTTACCCACCATTCATAATAATCACGTCTACGCTTTCACTGAGATTATGCAACATCCAAAGAACATCATAGGCTTACTCCTGCTTCACATTCGGTGGGTCCTTGGTTCGAATCTCGGCCGAGAAGCCCCTTAGTCTACGCTCTTCTGGGTTGTTACGCAGAGTGTTTTGGTAGTTGTTTACCGACGTTTCGGGACAGCCTATCGATTCCATCTCCAAGGCTCGGTCCTTGACCCTTGAAGACGGAGCCTTTAGACTGTCCCGAAACGTCGGTAAAGAAATACCAACATAGGTTGCGTAACAACTCAGAAGAGCGAACACCCCACCTACAGCGAGGTCGAAGCCAGAAATAACGCAAATTCTGAGATAATTGCTTTAAAACCGTCCTAGAGAGCGACTGTCCTCACTTGGATTTGCGTATTGCTCCTCAGGCCATCCAGGCAAGTGTTGTTTGATACAACGTATCAAATTAAGCCACGACCTTTCACCTTCTGTTAAATTTATGAATCACTAATCATTCTATAATTAAATGCCATATCATCTGATCTGTTAAAGTTGTTAAATAAATCGGTTTAATCCATCATTTTACATGCCGGAATTTTTAACCACTTAGACCCACGTCCTCACAAAGCCCTGTTCACATAAACAGATTCCTTTCTTTATGCAGAGCCGCAACTTTCGATTAGTTGTCACGACTGTGGGCAGAGCTGTCACGAACGTATAAAGCCACGTATGTAAAACAAGACACATACATTTCGTGATAACAATAACCACACATTAGCACCGCCACTATAACAACAGAAGCACGTAGGTCCTACACGTAGAAAATGCACTGGTAATAGTCACGGTTAGGATGGTTGAGGTGGTGATGGCGCTGGTTGATAGTAGTCCTACTGACTGTCACAGGGGCTGTGGTTATCACAATCACGATTGTCATAATTAACTTCAGAGAGTATAGTCCTTTTTGAAGAGCTAATTTTGCCCAGCTGGCATATGAATTCCCTACGTTTTACAAGCAATCCAGAATTATATTACAATATTCATAACAGCCTTCCACTGGATACGATCCTGGTACGGTCCGCACCTCCCCACCATTTTTAAGATCCGTTTTGTTTGTGTTATTCATAACGCGCACAGTTCTTAATTAAGTACAAATTCAGTACTGAACCTACCGCCTACACAAAAACATCCGACCCCTAACGCACAGTAAAAACCAAGATCTACAAGTGAACTGCAAATCAACTGACTGTTTTATACACATTTTAAGCGTTGTAAATTATGCAAAATATTGTCATTCTGATTGCGTAATTTTCACTCTTAAATCGTGTCCCTGAGGATGATCCCAACAGGGATCGAAACATGTTGAAGCAAAATATAGTGACGTAAGAACATATTGAATAATAACAGTGCATTAGTTGGGGTGAATTTGTAATAAATCCATTTCGTTATTTTCCTTTCATCTACACACAGATATTCAAAGCGATCTCTTTAAGTCAGGTTTTACAACCAAAAACTTGGATGCATTTTATTGCCCCTCACGTTCTTCACAAGTTCCGCCTAATTCATCTTCCTTGATTTTATCACTTAAATAATATTTTCTAGGCAGCACAAATCATGAAGCTTCTCCAGCCTCCCACTATAACCATGTTGTAATTACTATTAATAATACTGTGTCATTATTATGATCACCAGTATCGCTAGGCGTATGTCCATCATTTCATTACTGCTCTCGTTGTTGTACTTACTGCACTGCCGTGTCACTATGATGGTGATTATGAAATGTTTCCACTTATGATTGTATAACGACGACATATATATACCTCAGAGAAGCCTATATGTCATCGAAAGTTAGGATAACAAGTGCAATTTCATTCAAAAGGAAGCACAAAAAGCGGTCATAGGCTAATCAAGGCATTATACACAAATTTGTCTGGTGGGAATGAGACAAACCACAAACGCCTGTCAGGATAGACAATGATCTAGCCGAGATTCGAAACAGCACATCCCAAATAGAGGTGAAGAGTTTTACCGCATGAGTCATGTCACGCGGCGACTGATAAGTCAGAGGGAAGATAACACGTGTTGGTCTCTTGAGTGTTCTGTCCTGGCTTATACCACGAAGGAGGAATGAAACCCACACGCAAAGAGCAACACAAGCCGTATAATAAATTCCCTGGAAGTGAACAGGAGTTTAGCCTCCCGCCATGAGTAGAAGTAGGTGTTCAGGGTAATGAACTCGCAACTTCTGAATGTGCTGGTAGGGGCATTTGGTGATGGCAGTCAAACAAGCGCGAAAGGTCGGGACTGTCCCTGGGTATTAGTTATTCCGTGCAAATGTTATGATAAGTCTTCCAAATGAGGGGGTTAGTTTATTTTAATCAGCGTAATTAATGATCGCAGCCATTCTCAGCCCCTGCAAGATAATGCCACAAATATATTTTAAATTATACAAACAAATGAGGATCAAGGGGCATAAATGTTAGCGTTTCAGTACGTATTATCATTATATATTCTGTGACACACTTCTAACCATTGTTATTATTTGGTGACTTTCTAAGGATTATTTTGCCTTGTTATAGTTAATAATAATTTATTTTCTTTGAAGAAGTTTTGTATGCTTGTCTAGAAATTATTTATTACTTTTCTTGGTGTTAGACAAGCTTTATTTTCTTTAGCATGGGGTATTAACTGAAGTAATAAAAACAAACTTAGTAACCTGACATTTAAAGTTCTTTCGAAGTTCCCCTAACAGCAAGACAGTTTTAACATTTATGAGTCAATACTATTATTTCCATGCAGTCTACCTCGTTCTTTGCAATGTGGATTATTATTCAATCAATAAATCAATAAACTTAAATTCAGTAAATATACCCATAAGCATGAAGACAGTAGTGCGTATCATTACAGGGGCCCGATTATTCTTTACGGTTGTGTTAACGGTGTATTCATCAAACTACATGATACTGAATTTACCTAGTCCAGTGCTTACGGCTAGCGCGCACGGGCGTTTCGATCCGCTGCATTTTCTTTGCCGTTTGGATGAAACGAGCGTACAGGCGGCTCTTTCATCGCGGCGATTTTCCAAATGCAACATGTTTCATTTTCTGGGGGGTGCGGTGGCCGCTCAGCCGTTGGCGGTGGCAAAGCAACCCCAAAGAACAAACCTTCTTGCGCGCATGAGCGATAAAATAACCGCACGGCTACCACGCATAGGTACCCTCATCACAGCATTTGGTAGGTAACAATTTAGTCTTATCATGGACAACAACTCGTCGAAACTGTTGCAGCTCATTCTAAAATATCCAAAGAACTTTTTCCGATGCATACGCAAGTCTTCATATCAGTTATGGGACTGCCCTTTCAGTAATCTTGGCTTTGCAAGTGGATGTACCAAAAACTTATTTCTTCGTTTTGCCTTAGTTCTTAGTAGCAGAGCGCACACAGCGACCGACTCAAGAAAATCCATGCTTTAGCCAGTATAGCGCACAAACAGTCTGCACAAAATTCAAATCTCAAATCTCAGGAGAACGTAAAAATTTAGCGTTTCTTTCACCGGCGGTGCGCACAACCAAGAAATAATCGGTCGCCGCGTTTTTTTCAAAGCGACGGCAAAAAACCGCTCGTGCGTGCTAGTCCTTATCCTGTTGTTCAGTAGCTCATGTGTTTAAGTACGAGCTGTACCAGCAACATATATTTGTACCATAACAAGTCACGTGCAGGCAGAATATCTCTAAAGCGGACATATTCCTACCTCTAACATATTCATGACAATGAGAGCAAATACCTTCAGGGTTTGTCTACAACTGATATATTTTCTCGTATGAATAAGTTAACTAAATGTCAGTCTCAACACAAGGATCTTCATTAGACAATACAATCGGTCTTTATAATTGATGAGCTACACGTTGCAACCTCAATGTGTCATGTTCAGGCTCTTAAACATACAGAGGAAGGCAATATATAATTATATGATTAATCGTTGAACTTTCATGAAGTTTTGAGAAGGGTAGAATAAAATGAAAGGAGGTAAAATGAAACAATATAACAGAGAATAAAACATTTAAATCAGAGGTATTGTATTATTTACAAATTGCGTATTATTTTTTATATCCAAGGCTGATAAAACATCGATATCAGTTCAGGTGCTTTCTTGAAAGCTCATATTTATTTTAAAAGACGGTGCCAGAAATCCCTTTATTCTGCACATAATTCACGTTCTCAGTAAGTAGAATTTTCAGCTGGAATGATGATGACGATTATTATTATTATTATTATTATTATTATTATCCTGGTTGTGCTGCTGTCCCGCACTGCTTCTTTATTCTATGTATGTCAAGCATGAACATATTTTCCTTTCATTTCTGTTCATATTCAAGTTAAAGCTAATTTCTTTGTTGTAATTAACGATTTAAATTCCCCATTAAGTTAGAGGCAATGGCACGACTCCTTTTGAGTTAGTGCTGAATGGTGTTCTAATACTAACAGAGATTTTAAAGCGCCTGGAGCCGCTTGTTACCCGCTGTAAGAACTCTGAACTTTTTCCTGCTTTTAAGAGGTTTTTCGGTCTTAGCCAGTATATGTTATCCTTTCTTCTGTCTTTCTGTTGCTAAATTTCTTTTAATGTCCTGTTTTATTCAGACTGTGAAATACGAACAACGTTGTGATCGCATTTAATAATGCGACGAACCAAAGAAACAGCCACGAGTCAGTAATCACTGCTAACTTTCCTCTGGCGAAGAAGCCACAGCCTTGGTAACTAAACCCGTTTAAACATAAGCAATACAGACCGGTTTCACGTCACTTCGCTTGAACCTGACGGTGTAAGCAAAACTCAAAGGCACATCCTCTGATACTCTGTCTAATGGTCCGAGCAACACATTTGTTTAACGTCGTCTTCCCTTCCTTTCACCTCTTGTGCCCTTTTCATTTCGTTTAATATTTCCTCCTCTTCTGTCTACCTACAGTCATTTCTTTCATTCTTTCTTTCTTCTTTGTGTAATGCCTTTAAACATGTTTTCCCAAATGCATAGTTTTCACTTCACAGTGCAAGGTAATGCTTGTGAGTGTTACACTGATAACTTCGTCACAGAACTCTAGATCTGGTATCAAATGCTATAGCAGCATGTGACTGAAGGAACTGAAGAACACCATGATAAAACAATTACGATAACAGGACTCAAACCCTGGATCTCTGGAATACGTAGCAGAAGTGCCGATCACCCAAAGGCGACAGCCAGTGTTTGTCGAGTTAAATGCAGTAACCATATGCATAATAAGGGGAAGTAACCGGGTGATAGGTTGCGAGGAACAGAAAAGGATTTGTCGGGGTCTATTGTAAGATACGTATTATCCAGGCATTTACTACGAAAGACTGAAGACAAACACGAAAACGTAATCTGTCTTCAAGCTGAGCTCACTACCTTGGTTCACCTGACACTCCATTCATACATGTTATGTTACTCCAGCCGTACGGTGACCCCCTCCCCTATTTTCTACCAACAATTACTGTATCAAGTCTCCCTTCCACATTTTAAAGTTGTAATTCCATCCTCGCAAAATAAAAATGTTGATTTAGCAATATTATGTAGGTTAATACTCATTCCCTGAAGATTATGTGACACGCGAAGTTTGGTTTTTAGTGCATTTTATACAAACCTTAAAATTTACATTTTTATATTTTAATAAATGCAGCATGATTATAACTTTCAAAACGTCGAAGTATGTGGCTGAAGATAACGTACGAAATACTTACACACAAAGAGTTGTGTTTAACGCTGTAATAGTAACATTATTTAAATTTTCTCTTAGTATAGTACATATTAGTGTTGGAGTAGATCCACCAATTCAGAATTTAATCGGATGGAGTTTATCAGCTATTTCGAAAATGAAGCAGACTTATATTGAGACGCAAAGTTAAAGCGAGACATGCTGTCCATCATGCATTAAATTTATGAACTTCCTGTAAATAACGCAAGATATACGCCAACGGGTAGTTACAATGTGTGGGTGTGTAGGCAATGATTTGCACAGCGCTGGTGGTATGCCAGTCTGCTGGCTGTGAAAATACCTTACACATACACATATAAACACAGACAAAAAAGTCGGCATCCCTCTTGATGAAATTGATTTGTGTAGGAAGGAAAATTACTTATCACAATGGAATATTACTTACGGACTGGCAGTTTTTTAACGCTTTATTTGTGAATGACACAGATGTGTTTGTTATTTCCAAATGGCCGTCCCGCGACTGCAGCTTAGCAAGATCAATTCATATTCTCTTTTCTATCGATTTATCGATTAGCCTACCCTGGTCTTTGTAGTCTCAACCATAAGAATGATGACAATACATTTTTATGACAAACTGAAGCTAAATAAGCTATGGAGAGTTAATTTGTCATTTTGTGTATTGTTCTGTAAACATTATAATCCCGTCCTTCTAATCTTCCCACAAGGTTGTGGATTTTGTTCCCATTAAGATAATGGAATTTCACTTTTCGAATGTTTTATCATCATGAACATCATCACCACCACCACCACCACCATCACCAACACCATAACTATCATCATCATCTCAGTGCTTACCGAACGTTATTGTGTGATGAATTCAAGTTCATTCTCAAAAGCAGCCCTTTGCGACGTTAATGAATTGTGCTCTCTCCGGCCACCAGTGCGCCTTTTCGTATTATTTCTCTGCCATCGACCCTTCGTAGCCAGCACTAACAGTGTTTCCTCCAGTACCTCGATGTGAATAACAGAACAACATCTTGAGCCTTGGGTCCGTTTCTTTTTCCATTCTTCCACTATTTAATGATAATAGGAGGCATTTTCTGGTTATGTCTGTATAAAATATATGTCTATATATAATTTTATTAATCAAACACGCCCGTGTTAAGTGGGTCCATGTCACCACGGCATGGCGCGTCCTCAGGTTGCGGCTGGAGGAACGGCCTCCAGTTATGGAGTGTTGCTGCAAATACATAGAATAAGCAGTCACGGACAGCCGACAAGGGGTGGTCCTCCAGCATGGGGGGTGAGCAAGTTGCTAACAACTACTCACCGTAAAAAAATTTCATGTTAAGAAACACCTTACAAAGCCTCGGTCCTCGACTGATGGACCTGTTAGCTTTCCAAGAACGACTCTGCTCCATGGAATTATTTATTTATTTATTTATTTAGTTAGTTAGTTAGTTAGTTAGTTAGTTAGTTAGTTAGTTAGTAAACATGCACAAAATTTCGACATACACAATTTAAAATTACGCAATTTCAGAACGAAGCAATTTTTTAGAAAGCAAAAAATGAAATAACATCGTTTTTTAGATGTGCCGAATTTTTTGTTGCGGGAATGAAAGTGAAATCGGAAGAATACTACTGGGCGATAACAGAGGCGGTAGGGCGCTCATTCGGCGGCCGATCAAGTTCCAGTGTGCTGGAGTTTCAATTTCAACTGGACTCCATTTTATACACATAAGCAGCTGCCTGTCTGTACACTCAGCTCCAGCTTGCACAGAATTCGGCTTGCGCTGAACAACAGGCAGTGTCTCAACTTACAACAAATGGCCGCCATCTATAGCACAAATATATGAGGGCCACTAAATGTTGAATATTAAATCTCAGCTTTTGCCTGGATGGGGTCAGTATTGTGTACATATGGGCACAATCTTTTATTTGGTTTAGATGGTGAAGTGTATAAAGTCGACGCAGTACTTACGGCCCGGAAAAGATATAATGATAGCTAACAAAACTTCTAGCAACTTAAGGACTTAGCGACCTGCTGCCTGACGCTAGGGAGTTCCTGGTTTTTGCTTTCAAGTACAGTTGCAGTGTGATTTGACCACTACGTTAAGGAGTAAAGGAGGGAAGCCATATTTTCCAAGGATCAGGAACACATGTTGCCGTACAGCATTCTCAAATTACCTGCATGTTGATCTGGAACACATTCACATAATGTCAGAAATACTGGCCTCAGTTTTGGGCAGCCAAATTGAATACAAGGCAGGCAATATGTGTATAAGGCAACATTAAGGCGCCCTGCAAAAGTAGCAAGTATTAAATATTATGAAAGTGTGTCTGTATTCTTGGCTTAGTTTTCCGGGATGGAAAGCGCATGCACCGCATTATTTTTTCATTTGTGGCCTATGTGGATGTACCATATTTTTCCACAGTATCCCTTAAATGGCACGACTTCCGGGAAAACTATACTGGACATAAACCGTGTGTTTTGACTTTCTCTAGAACCTTTTGTCTCATACATTTCTCATTCTAAGAAGAATACAGCGAGATATTGTCGTAAGTGTACATGGGTCTTCATGTAAAGTACCCGCCACTCTCTTCAGGTTTTAATAAAACTTGAATTCTCTCGAGAAACTGCGAGAAATCCGCAAATACACCTATTACATTTCACGAAAGCTGTCCAGTGGGACCCGAGTTGTTACACGCGGATAGACACATAGACGGACATGGCGAAGCCAATAGTCGCTTTTTGTAATTTTGCGAAAGCGCGTAAAAACACAACTTCTCAGTAAATAAAAAATGGCAAGTTTTGACTGGCGCAAAAGATTTCGATAGCGTAAACAACTGTAACAATGAGAAGAACAGGTCTTTCACTGGCTAGCTGCAGGAGCCTAAATCAAGAGACCTTTATTAATACTTTTCTTTATCGTAAAGGGCTGTCGAATAAGATGGTTTAATGAATAAACCAGAATTCACCTAATATGCAGGTGAGTCTGGCGGCTGTCGCCTTAACAATAAACCCACCAGATATTTATTGTCCGAGGAAGCAAACAAAGCCGTGTACTTTTAAGGTCTGTAGGAAGGGAACTTATTAATATCATGGCCTGCAAAAACGCAGTTGGCGAACTTCACCAAGAGCGGTCTTCAAAGAAAACCTGTATCATTCACGATTTGCATACGGGTTTCCCAGTGGTTCGCTAGTCACCATGACTAATTCTGGGTGGGTAAAACAAAAATGCTTTCATGGTCAGGCTCCTTCACTTTCAGGCACACAGAGTTGCTGGGCCGTGCTCCACGTTATTACATTGTCATGGAGACATAAGAGCTTGGGGGGGGGGGGGTGTCAGTTTTCGTCCAGGTCAGTCGCAGGCTGTAAAATCACATCCGATTTCGTCCACGAGAGAAGCAGGTAGCTCTCAAACACCTCGAAGGGTATATCCGATTTCGTCCACGGCTACTGCTCGCGTCTGCATCCCCATCAACGGTGCCGATCTCAGTGGCCGTGCTGTGTAAGGTATGGGTCTACAGCCGCTCGCTTGCTGGGATTGTGGGTTCGAATCCCGCCGGGGGCATGGATGTCTGTCTCTTGTAAGTGTTGTGTGTTGTCAGGTAGAGGTCTCTGCGACGGACCGATCACTCGTCCAGAGGAGTCCTACCAAGTGTGATGTGTCTGAGTGTGACCGTGAAGCGTTGACAATGAGGAGGCCCTGGCCCACTAGGGGCTGTCGCGCAATGGAAAAAAATATCCCCGTCAATAAAAAAGATACCAAGGTGTCCAGGTGTGCGGTTGCCAAATCATACTTGGTGAGCTTGAATGACGTAACCTTTGCCATCACCCCTATCCAGCAACATGTTTAGCCAATCAGCTTCGATCAACATGTTACTTTTTTTTATCTAGCCAGTGCATTTCGATTACTATGTTTCTAAATTATCCCTGTTCTTACCTTCTCCGCTCACAGTTTGTGGCTGTCAGTGTTCTCATTCTGAGAGCGATATGCAGATATGTAAGAGGATCAGCCGGTCCTTCACTTGTTCATGCACCGTGTCGTCCGTGTTTTGTCCTCACCACATCATGTCCCGGTCTGGGCGGCAAAGAGACTACTGCTATCTCCTAATATCTAACTGGAGATTTTGACAGGATGATGGTAAGGGTGATACACAGTAATACAGGCTGGCTAGTCTGTGCAGTAGAAGGTAAGGGCTTCACTCAGGGAATGTAACGTGAAACGATGTTTTATGACGCATGGCAAAATCATTCACTCTGTATGTGGTGACAGACGTACATTTATTATTATTCTTGAAGTAAAGGTAAAGGGATGGCTATACAGGCCTAAAGCCCAAGGGGGAGCAGTGGTTAGTTTTATCCTTTCGTTAAGCTAGGCACTAGATGGGGTGGGTGGCTTGCACCACGCCCAGGACGCATTACCCTGGAAAGGGCCGGTCTGGCCGGATGCAGAAAATCTCGCCCCTACTGGGAAGTTTTTTGGATTCGATCCCCGGACCGTCCAGACCATAGAGAGTCGCAATACAAACTACGCTGTCCAGGCCCACATTATTCATGGTGTGGTATTATTTAATTCAACATACTGAGACGACAATAAACTGCCTGAAAATACTAGCTGTTCACGGTTGAAACACGTACATATTATTGCCACGTGAGAACCTAAACAAGTCTCTCTCTGGTCTGTACAGGCACAAGCAGTGTTGGAGTGCGCCACTTGGAATCAGGGGCCCACCCAAGGGGTGGCTGAGGGGCTGAAGCCCCCCACCAACCCCTAAAACCGAAATATAAAAAACACAGATTTTGTATTTTATATATTTACACTGTTCATATTACAAGTTCATCAGAAAGAAACCAACAGTTATGCACAAAAATCCACAAAGTTATATTTACATTGACTTTATCCCTACAAGTTTCAATGGACATGCCATCATCTTCACAAGTGTTACAGGTACCTAAAGCATCTAGAAGTGAAAATATCCTCCTGTATACATCAAACCTGGTCTATAGTAAAATATAAGAAACAAGCAACATATCAATATGAAATCAATTAACCATTCTCTATTACGTTACACATTGCACGTAACGTTCCCGCTGATCCTACTGAGCGCCATGAACATCTAGACGCAGGCCAATACTACGTTACACAGACACTCTGGATACATAACACCAAGACGCACGTTATACTCGACTTTAAATCTTCGATCTGATACACAACGCCGCAGCCAAGCCAACTAGCCTACCCGTTTTAAAGAAGACACATTTTATTCTTACCATGTAATATGTACTTATTTCATCTCCAATAATTCGGACTAAGAACAATATTGATTCTTCATTTTAACTGTATATATACCTAATGATTTCGGTCTAAAACAAAAACTGCGTAACGTAATAGATAATAGTTAATTGATTTCACATTGATATGCTGCTTGTTTCTTAGATTTTACTATAAACCAGGTTTGATGTATACAGGAAGATATTTACACTTCTCGATTCTTTGGCACCTGTAACACTTTATGTCCCCTGAAGATGAAGGCATGTCCATTGAAACATGTAGGTATAACGTCAGTGTAAATATAACTTTGTGAATTTTTGTTTATAATTGTTGGTTTGTTTCTAATTAACAGATTTTGTAGACACTGTATTATGATACCGTATTTTTACGTGATTTCCCGTTCAGCCGAAATCAGCCACTGAAATCGGCTGATGACTAGTATATTAGAATTTTCAAAAATAAGTTAATAAAATTAAAAATCAAGAAGATAGGACACTGTGACTGAGTCGGAACATGAAGTTATGTTCGCATGTGTATATAAATGCAGTTGCAAAGTGTGTTATGTTGTACTTACGACATAATTGTTATAACATAATTTTTAAAATCAGACATAAATTAGATGTAGCTTCAGGGTCAGCCCTCTGTACAGTTGGCACTTGTGAAACGTACAGCGTAATTACAATTAGGGTTCTCCCCACATGTTGGAAACAAGATGTCTGGAAACAAGAGTTCAACAGATTTTGACCGCTATTTTATGTAACACCAATTGTAATAAACCAACAATATTTTCAACATACAATATTTTAACACACCCGTACACTAGTGATTGTTATGTATATATATTAATAATCAATCATTCACTAACATAATATACGCTGCTTGGTTACGAAAAATATTCTCCCTGAAGATGGCCGAATAATTAGGGCCAAAATATGTCGGAGATTATATGAATATAGTTGTGCAGTAGTTGGTATCATTAATAAATTTGTACCATTAGTTCAATCTCCTCTCCGGGACTGCCATATACTAGGTGAATGAAAATGATGACTGAACTCTGCCCTACCCTGTATTTCAGTTCTTGTTGTAATTATGCTCATTTAAGAATTTCATTAAACTAAGGCAGCGTTAGTCTAATATCAACCAACAAATGCACAAGATTATTGACACATATAAAATATATTTTAGACCCCTACATAAGTTTCAGCAAACGAGTTGCCATCTTCAGGGGTTTTTTAGCAGAGAACTACAAGAACTCTTTACATCCAAGTATACAGCGTGGCTAATAACCATACTGTTTTTGCACAGAACTACGGGAACCCTTTGCTCATAGCAACTCCTTTGCTGAAACTTATATAGGGGTCTCAAGCATATTTTATGTATGTCAATAGTCTTGTGCATTTGTTGGTTGATATTAGACTTGTGATGAAATGCACGGTACATATAACATAAAATAAGACTACATTGCTTCATAAAAATTGTTATATTGTTTCAGTACATTGTCTGAATAAAAGATTCTTCATTAAATTAAGTCAACTTTATTTCAAACAATCTTCTGCCACCCCAAAACAAGTGTCTTCCGCAGCTGCCTCATGTCCATTTACGAGTTACGAACCGCGTACCTGTTGGTCGTGGACAAAAACGGACATTACCTTTTTCTTCACGAAGGGTAGAGAGTTGACCGTGGACGAAATCGGATACTCTATCTGCTGGTCGTGGACAAAATCGGATACGACCTTTTTCGACCCGAAGGGTAAGGGATCAAACGTGGATGAAATCTGACATGCCGGAGCTTGGAAGCTATAGAACTTTGTTTAAAAACAACAGGCTCATGTTTATGTCTTCCACATTCAGCTACACACAGGTCGGGTCCTTCGTCGAGCCGCTGAAGACATAGTGTAATAACTAATGCAACTATTTAATGAGAAAAATAAGTGGAGAAAGGGTAATTCCACTGAACATACCAGACATAAAAAACATAACATTGGAAAGAAATCCATCCTCTATTGTTTATTATTCAACAAATGCACTTAGTTACCACAGGTTCATAATAATACATTTAAAGGCATTCTACTCCTATATGTTTCGGGAGCTATCGGCCCATTATCAGAAAGAACTTACCATTGCGCGAAACAAATATCAAAAATATAAAAGTTAAAGAATAAGATATGAAATCCACGTCATTTTGTTTACACTCAAAGAAGTGCGCTGTCAATATAAGAATGACAAAAGTTGCACATTATTCTTATTCTACGACATTAAATATTGCGACATTCTTTCAAGAAAATTAGCTGATTTGGTACAGTGCCAAGGGAAAGCTATGTAATAGTATCGTGAGACGTCTGCTGGCGCGGGGGAAAAAAACTTATATTTGTTAAATATTTTAAAATAAGAAATACATCACAATAAAATTACACATAATATTCTTAACATTCCAATATTTTCTTCTTAGGTATACTGTGCATTCATAGTGAAAACTGTTTTGCTGACCCGATTAGCCATTTAAGGTGACCCCTTCTTCCAAGTGGATTATGGGTAAATCGGGTCCATGTAGTGGTTTACTAGCGATAGGTCTTATTTAAATGCATTTACGGTTAGATTAGATCTAATTATATGACTGTGTTTGCCAAGAATCAACCTGAATAACTGCGCGTATCTGCAGCAAATATTACACTAACGCTACGATTTCAGATTTAAAAATTTTTCACCCGATCAACCCCAGCTCACTCTATGTGCTTTGGTAGGCATGCCTGTCTAAGTCTGCCTAACTGTCCTTCTGAAGTGACTAATATTTATAGTAATTGAAAAGTCACCCAGCTACCTTGTTCTAAAATTTAGTCTTTTAAACTCTACGTACTACCTGCTGTAATTGTACAAAAACTGTATTTTCCCACTCAGTGTGTATAAGGGCCCAAAAATCTTTAACCACTTAGTAATATGTACAGTAAAATATGTATCAAATATCTTTATTATTTAGCGTATTTAAAAAAATTATTCAGTTGAGAACCTCCATGTTTAATGCACAATTCACAATGCTTGAATTTGACTCATACCAGTATTCAAAAGTATAAACTTCAACATTCCCCTTAACACGGCAGGGTGTTTTCTTTTACCTGACTTTGGATTCTGTACGTTTCTCGCAACCAACACGGATTACTTCCCTCAGCAACTTTAACCGGTTAGACTTTGTACTGGAAATGAACGCTGTTCTCTACGAACGTCAGACACCACAACATTAGTGTCCCCTAGCCCGGCACTACAAACCTCAAAGCTTAAGTTTAAATTAGTTCTCGTACTTCGATTTGAGTAAATACCTTATACTTGTCTTAAAACAAGAGAGCGCACAAAAGAGCGACATCTAATTTTATCGGTGAAGTAAAGTAATGACTACGGCAGTCAAGCCATATCTTCAGTACCCGCCAACGTAAGCTTTGAAATCTGACGTGGGACGAGATGTTACGGAAACAACAGAGCGCCCACAGGAAAGCAAACTCTAAACCCTTTGAGGGTTCAATACCACAACGTGCATGTAATTCGTACATCGGGATATATTCTGGGGGTCAGACGCAAGCAGTCCTTCAAGACAAAGGAAAAAACCAACGTCTGTTACAGCGTAATTTTTGATACTGAAATAGTTATTGTGGTGAAAGCTAATGTATTTCTTCAGCGTTCGCCTACTTCTTAATCATTCTTAACTGATATTTTAAGATTATTTCTAAATTAAACCTTTGAGAATGATTACTCTTTTGTTGTTTCAGGCATTTTATGCGAAGAAACAGATCATATTCCGAAGGGGTTTCCAGTTCTTGCTGTTATTTCTTTCCTTCTACGCCTATCACAAGCACCAGACTGCTGCCATGTGACACCTGCTTCTGAACGTCAGGATGAGATTACATCACAAAAACTTGTTGCTAAAGGACAATATAAAATAAAGGAATACACATATAAGACATGAAATACCTTTTCTCTTTCTGGATTTTGTAATACAACTCCCTAAAAAAAGCAAGCAACATATGATATTATTATGGCTGGCTTACTTCGAGCAGTTTTAGAAAAAAAAATATCGTATAGTGGTGGTAATAGTACTACTACTACTACTACTACTACTACTAGTAGTAGTAGTAGTAGTAGTAGTAGTAGTAGTAGTAACTATGGTTATATTTGTAGTGGTAGTTGCTGCAATTTTTGCAAGCTTTTAAAGCATACGTTAAATCTAATTCCCAAAAGAATTTCGCTGAAAGGAGATACGTTGTATGAAAACGTGTACTAACGACAGGAAACAAGGGGAATTCGCGTGTCTGTAAACGCGAGTAATTTTCCCTTCCACGACGGAGGTTAGGCGCAGGGTTCACAACCCTACGCCTAAAACGCTACTGTTTCGAATCCCCAGTTAGGGTACGCCATGGCCAGGAAATGGGTCGAAGAGTCATAGAAGGAGGAGGAGGAAGAAGGCGAAAGGGATAATTTTCAATTTCAGGCCATTTAGTTTTCTTTTGTTCTTAACTCTGAAATTCTTTATTCGTAAGTTACGAGTGTTATGCTTTAACACGAAAAGAATTAACCGCTTGAGAGTTAATTTAAGCTGAATCATATTCAAACATTCAAGTCCCACATCACAAGAAATTCTGCGTTTCCAATATAAAGGCGGGTCTACTAAATGTGATTAGGGAAAAAATCGATGTTGACTGTGGTCACAATTAGAGACAAATAAATACAGTCAACTCAGAAAATTTGTAAGAGCGATACAGGCTACAAATGACAATATAATCCTACGGAGCAAATATTCCGTTTGTTTGTAGGATAGATAACTAATGCTAGAATACAGACACACACACTCATAATAATTATGGCTTTCCCACGGCAATAATGGTTACGCGAATGCCCTTCAAAATTGCGTTACAGGTACATTGCGTGTCTTGTATATAACTAAAGTAGTATGTTACCATCCATGTGGATTTAAATATCCTACACTGAGGACCAGATGTTTGTGTAAAGAAGGTAATAAAAGATGTCTATGCTAGGAGGAACAGTAGTGCAAGTCATTAAGTTAGGTGCTAGCTACAGTTCGCACATAATCGTGGATTGCCGCCAATATAAATGTAAAGCTATTTACGAAACACTTTTTTAATGTTTTCAATTAGTGTTTTAAAAATTAATGAGTAAGAAGTAACGTTATTTGTAACGTTATTTGTAATGTATACAGTCCAACCCGGTTATAACTACATCGGTTTAAGCCACACCTCATAAATAACGCCAGATATTCTTTGGCGCCAATTATTTCTTCACTGTTAACCATAACATTAAATCGCTCGTTTAGAACAACACTCATTTGTAACGACATAAAATATTCAGTCCCTTTCATGACGTAACCGAGTCCCACTGTACGTAAAATTTACTGCAATTATGACTGCACAACAATGCAGCAAGCAGTGATATAATTGTTGAATAATTTTAACCTCAGAGCCAAATCCTGAAGCCCACCGACATGTATAAAGTAGGATACTGACGCCTACACATGAATACGTATAAAATCATATTCATCACTTGACACATACATATGTTAATTTTCTAGTTCATTGCGCGGTGAATAATAGGCCTATGTATTTATTCTCAGTGATCACTGACGTTCGAGAGAGGTGCAAACACGTACGGCTCTGTGCCTCCATTACATTTAACATCGTTATTAAGCAATATGCCGATCCCAGTGGCCGGGCCGTCTAAGGCATGGGTCTGCGGCCGCTCGCTTGCTGGGATCGTGGGTACGAATTCCGACGGGCAATGGATGGATATCTGTCTCTTGCGAGTGTTGTGTTGTCAGGTAGAGGTCCCTGCGACGGGATGATCACTCGTCCAGAGGAGTCCTATGGAGTGTGGAGTGTCTGAGTGTCATTATCTAGCCTCGATAATGAGGAGGCCCTGGTCATCTAGCGGCTGTTGCGCCATTGGAAAAATTTAGCAATCCGACTATTCTGACTATGAGCTCATGTGCTGATGTTTGAGGGTCTCACAGCAACTATAAAGGTTGATTCCTTGCAAGATGTGTAGATTCGTTCACAGAAACCAACATTTCAGTGGAACATTCAATTTCTTTTGTCAGGATAGAATACTTCTAACTTGAGGAAAGAGACGTCACTTCCCTGCGCGACGTTGATACCCATCTACAAATGCATATGGCGTCAAACCCTAGAAGAATAACACTTTTCTCAGGTATATCTGTTGCCATGAAGAGAAGAGCAGGCCCGAAAATACAGTGATAATTGAAATGAATTATGACGTTTAGTCAGTACCCGCACTAACATCATCTTCTTTGTTTTTGTTGTTTGGCGTGTAACTTGTCCGCGTTAAATTTATTTGTTTGTGTAAATTGCATTTAATTGAACCGTACTGGCAACGCGTTTGGGAAACAAATATTTTTCTTAATCTTTTTACTCCAGCAAGTACACCAGATGTGATTTGTTGTTCTTACATCTTTGTACTTTCTTTGTATTTCGATATTGGGTATTTTTTTTTAGTTTCCTGTGTTGTCTCTGTAATTGATCTTATGGCTGTTGTGCCAGCACGTTATCAACAGTTAACTGAATTATTATTATTATTATTATTATTATTATTATTATTATTATTATATTCTGGTGGTGGAGGTGCCAGTTCTATTTTGTAATTGATCATTACGTTAGAACAACATTGAACTAAGACGTATTATAAGTTGTATTATCAGTAAAATAGAGGTGACTTTTTTGCAGCGCGAGTCTATACGAATATACGTGCGCAGTTAGCAGTGATTAGACGTTTGGTGCTCGTACTACACACCGAAAGACTGCTTGACTGAAAAAAAAAGACACACATCGAAAGATGCAGTATCGAAACCCGAATATTTCTGCAGAAGGTCTCTGCATACACACGCACTTCCCGCAAGTATTTTACTTCCCGAAATAATTCGTACCTTTTGCCGCTTGTCCTGTTCCATGGTCACGTTGTCAGAACAAAACAACAAACAAACTCTGCGAAATGAATAAACAGCCTATTCTTGTAATAGTGTTCTTTCTCTTGGTAATGGCTATACACAATATTACAGTCTCAAATAATTTATTTTTATGTTCAGCCCTGTGGCTTTTACTGCTAATGTAACCCTGTTCGTAAAGTACATTTTTCGTAATGGCCTACCCGACTTGTATAAACGAAATTAAAGTCCCTTGAGGGTACAAATTACCTCAAAACGACACTGCTGCACGCAAATACGTGTCTCATCGCTGCATAAAGCCTATACGAAAACAAAGTCGACAGCCCCTAAATTCTATTTTGTTTCTAATTACTACTATTTTACTTCTGCTTGTATAGAGGAGACGTAGAAATTATGGCTGAAATGTGCACTGTACATTACGAACATAGATGTCTAAGAACAGAGTATATGATTAATGCTTTGTTCTTTTATCCAATCTGGCTGAAAGCCACACTGAAGCACATATAAATCAAGAGTTTTATGACTAAGCGACAACTTTTATTAACGACTGTAAACGCATAAACATTCACAAAGAATGTTTCAGCGACAGAAAAACGTCGGCTGATTCGACAACAGAATGTCGATCCTGATGCTTCGAAGAACTACTGACACATTTCAGACATGTATTCAGATAGTACAATCAGCAATTGCTGGAAACCAGCAACTCTTGTCACAGGCCTCCAGGGAGTTTAAGTGCGGCACTGATTGAGATCGCGAGGTGGACAGTGATTGTCGAAATAATGTTTTTATTCTTTGGCTTGAAAATACGTGGTGATTCAGTTCTAAATGTTCTAAAATGGTAGGTTACGTTTAGGATTACAGATGCTCCCCAACTTTCAGCGGGGTTCCATTACGTAAGTGTCTTACAGATAAGCATCGACTACCCACTACCATTATTCACCATAGCAACAACAACATAGCTGGTTGCAAATGCTGTCCCTAAACCTGAAAGCGAAAAGATTAAAAGGCTGTAAATTATAAATCAACGTAAATGAGGTAATACCTTGCTGTACATGCACTGTTTGTCACTCTGTAATTTTAAAAATTTCGTCCACTTCATGGATGGTAGGTACTTATTTATTTATTTTTTGTTATTATGGTGGCTTTCATTGTTACTGACACCTTCACTGCCTCAAAAATTCGTTCTTTTTTGCTGTTTAAAATGGTACAGCCCGTTGAATAAGATACGCACAAAATACGTCCTATGGCCCACACTGTTTTAAAGAATTTATATTCTTTTATTATGTACATGTTCTCTTCTAAATCTATTACATTTCTCCCATTTTGCTGCAAGAAAACAGAGAATAATGTATGAAAACAAAAGGCAAATCCGGATCAGACAGATAAATAGAGCGTCGTAGAAAAATGACAAGATAAAACAAAGCAAGCTGACGTAATATTGACTCGTAGGCATGCGCATTGCATCGAATAATCACGGGGCTTAACGACTGCATCATGTTTGTAAGTGAAAGTAGCGGTAAATCGATGGTGTCTAAGTCATGGTGGCAACTTTACACCTGACGACGGGCACAGATGCATTTCGCGAAACAGTGCGTCATTTTCATAACACTAAACGATGGACAGAGTCCAAAAACCCAGTAATTCTAAATGGCGAGACATGGAACACTTCACGCTGCATATATCTCTTATCTACTTGTAAGAAAGAAAGAACAAATTTTATCATTCGATTACGTTTGCTCTTATATAAACGTTAACGGGTAAAAACAGGACATTGTTGTCATAAAGTATCGCGTCACTGACGCAGTTTCCGGTTTCTAAATTTGTCGGCCACTGTCTGCACTCATTAAGAAAAATACAGGCTACCGCCACACCTAAAGCCTAATCGGTTTCTAGAAGACGTGTGTAAATAAGCCATCGTAGGTCGAGCCCTTGCTTTCCACAAACGAAGTGTAGCATATTAGAATTTGGTTCCTGAAACCGCTATTTCATGCCATAATAACGCTAACTGGGCACGAAAATGACAAAAGTAGAATACAAACACTGAATATGCTTTTACAAACCTTTATTGCACAACAACTAACACTTACTATAAAAGTAAAGCATATATTACAATGCATTTAAGAATCCTAGATGCTTTATCATATAAAATTCTATTCAGGAAGTTCATGTGTTTTCATCATTTTGGCGAAAGCGTTTTATTGAAGAAATTCTGATAGGAAGGACGCTGCGTCATATGAATCCTTAGAAATTTATTTTTTACTCTAGTAGGGGGAGGACTATATTGGGAAATTCGCTTCAGACTTCGGAAGAATGGGTTCAGTCTTGGGAGACCCATGTTTTGGGGGCTTTTCTTCATGTGATGGTCGTTAAATAGGAGTTCTAGTGTTTCCTCTGGTTGTTTGAAACCTACTAAAAAAACTGGCAAATCGAGCTGTCCTAAGTCGGGGGTCTAACGTACTATATGAGTTTTAAGGTGCTAATGGCGGTACGCTCGAAGATCGCTGCCCTCTAGGTTTCGATGACGAGTAGCCTGGTATAAAGGTACGAACGTTTCGGAAAAACCTGTTCTTCTATGTTCAGGTATAAGAAAAGCCGTGTGGGGAAACATGATTTTTAGGGGTCGCCGCCCCCCGAAGTCACGTTTTCTTTAGTTCTTTCCTCACATCTGTGCTCTCGTTTTCCCGCGCCTCTTACTGTTCTATGGATTGTACAGCTTAAGGCCGAACCCATTCATATCTGCATGTGTGCCTTAGCGTCCGGTAAGGTCGTCAGTTCTATTGCGCTCCTGCCCTAACGCGGGGCTGCGCGTTGTAGAGCGGCGTCCGCTCTGCAGTACTCTGTCCCGCGTAAATAAACCCTGTATAGCTGAAGATGCAAAAAGTCTGTTACTGTGAACAGTTGGTACTTTTCTGTTAAATCGTATGATGTCAAATTTCAGAAGTTAGGTATACAAATACTTGTTAATGTCTTTTTTTATGAGTTCTGGTAAGAGTAAATGGTTATAACCTAGAGTACTCCGTATGTTGTCCAAAGCTGCACAATTATTTCATTGTATATCTTCGGGACATACTCTTAGAGTTCTTCTGACACTCAAACGGACGTACTGAGACAACGCACAGAAATGACCCACGACAGCCGGTCTTCCAGTCAAATCTAAACTATACAGGCCTTCTTTTCTATGCATCGAAGACAAATCAGACACGTTATCGCTGAGGCAAATATGTCCAAGGTCTGAGATAATAAAATCTCAAATAAATTCAGTTTTGCTTCCACAGTGGTTAAAAAGTTAAGTGCAGGAATCTGAGCTGTCAGAGTTTTCGTTTCGTAACATCCTGTATTGTAAACCCTAATTATATCCAGTCAGGAGTTGACAGCCAAAAGCGCTGTTCTCTGTCCAGTGTTTGGTAAAGAGAGTGGCTTTACGGTCATTATTTATACTTGAAATATTGAGTACAACTACGGTACTCTAGCTTTTTTAAAAGCATCACGATTTATATCTTCCTCCTTATCGGAGTAAGATACGGGAATCTCTGCCAGATATGTAGTGAAACACTGGGTACAATACTAACCGACACGTACAGATTTCAATAAATGTCCAGCATGGTCAATGTAAAGGTAAAGCTACCCCATACAGGCCTGGATAGGCCCTTAAGGCTGCAGGAGTTTGAGCCTCCGAGAAGTTCCAGAAAATCGGCATATAAAGGTTACAATGTCGTCAGCCCTACGCACCGGCCGTCTTTACCCCCATGAGATATCTATAGTACTCATTTCTGTTAGAGTCTGAGTCGATTCCAGGGTCAGTAACCCCATAGGCAATCGAACCCGCAACCTTCACGCTTGTAGCACAGTGTCAAAACAAACTGCGCCACCCCGTATCCCGTCATTTAGTGTACTACTACATTTTATACGCAATATAAAATGAGTTCTATAAAAATGTTGTGAAGATGAAGACTGGGCTTAGCTGGCTTAAGATTAAATAGTTTCGGGTACTATAAAACCAGGAAATCTCTTGGCCAACTATGGTACCCACTGTGGAATTCCTTAACTATTTAGTCAGTCAGTCAGTCAGTTTTCTGTCAGTCCGCTAGTTACTCTGCTCCTTAGGTTTCTGCGATTTGCCTGCCTGCCTGCCTATCTAAGTTATAATTCCTGTTTTCGAGGTTCAGCAGCGTCGTGTACTGGACTTGTCCTCCCCGAAGATCGCAACAAAAGTATGCCAAAATGTTCAGATAACTTCAACAAAAGAAGCAGTTAAATATCTAAACCGCTGAGGTAATCTCTGTACTTAGTCAGCCGAAAAGTCTGTCAGTTACTACAAGAAGCCGTCAGAAAAATAGGTTTAGAGTATTCGTACCTTAAGGTCTTCACTTTCAGTTTTAACAAGAACATTTCAGCTATAACTGTACTGCTGTCCCACTATTTTTGTACATAGCCTGCGCCGCAATTTGAGGTAGGTCTGTCACATCGTGGGAAGAGCTTTTCTACTCCCTGTTGATGTCGGTCCATGTCATGTGTTATCAGCCATCGTGTCACAACTGTTTCTACATCGCGAAACCCCTTTAAATTTCTGGCCGCCAAGATCTTACTTCAGAGTTGGAAACACATGATAATCGCTAAGTGCCAGGTCACGGTTGTATACTGAATGTTCCAACATCTACTTAGCTACAAAATTTTACGGTACGTAAATTTATTTTCTGATCGACCTTCCTACATAACACAGAACATCAACACAGTTTCCGAGATTCTGTCCCCAAAGCGGCAGTTCTTCGTAGTTTATCTTAAATCGGTGCAGTATATAAAGCAATGTACAGACTGTCCATAAAGTTACCGTACCTCTTCTTACTATATGGATCATTACCAGCACGCCACGCTACGTTTACATTGTCAGCGTGTATATACAGATGTTGGCAGTTTTGCCACAAGCCACCGTTAAGTATCACAGCATATCACGACACACGACGTGAACGTAACAGATATACGTGGTAAGTAAAGTACGATGTCTTCTCAAACACCCTACAGAAAAAAAGCTGTTCATCACTCATATAAACACTCTTTGTTTCCTGCGAGTGTCTTAATAATTAATTAAATGTATAAAGTCCATACTGTACTATATAGCTTCAAACGAATTAGGGCTAAAGCCTGAATAAGTCCCGTCAAATTTTACTCTGATTACCGCGTTGACGAAAAAATTCGAATTATGCATTATTAAAGGGATTACTGACAAAAGACTCTGAACTGAGTCGACCCCTATCAACGTCACGAATAGAGCGCAACACGCAGGAGTCAGAACGCCTGCCACTCATAATTTACTACGTTTGGGGGGTCACAAGAGGCACTCTGTGCAAAGCACTTCCAGTGCTGCATAAGCGATAAGACAAGAAATGGGCTTCAGTGACTGCAGACAAATGTCTCCATACATTCATGTCTCTTCTTGTTTCCAATGTTGGAAATACTCGTTAAGTTCCGCCTAACAGCCGATACTTTACTGTGGCAACACCACAACATACACACATTGATGCTGTGATCGCTTTAACAAGATATCACTCAAAAATGTTCATTAACTGTTAAATCCCTGGCTTCTCACATTTATTTTCAGGCGCGTTCGCAAAACTGCGAAAAGGGTCGATTAGCTTCGTCATGTCAGGCACTGTGATTGTACTCACGTCTGTCCGTCCGCGTGGAGCAACTCGTCTCCCACTGGATGGGCTTTCCTGAAATTTCATATTTGAGTATTTTTCTGAAATTTGTCGAGAAAATTCAAGTTTCATGAAAATCTCACAAAAATAACGGGTACTTCACATATTGGCGTACGTATTTCGCCACAGAATTATTCTTAGAATGAGAAACGTAAAGGTAAAGGTAAAGCCGTCCCATTACAGGCCTGGACAGGACCAGAGGGTTCCAGGAGGTCGACGCTCCCAGATTTCTAGACAATAGGCACATGAAGGTGGTAGGTTGTCAGCCATACGTACCGGCCGCGTTTACCCCCCCAGGAAATATTCGCGGTACTCATTCCTGTTAGAGGCTGAGTCGACCCCAGAGCCATCATCGGGAAACAAACCCGCCACCTGCCGGTTTGTAGCGCAGTGCCTCAACCAACTGCGCCACCGCGGCCCCCAGAATGAGAAACGTATGAGACAAAACTTGTGGAGAAAATCAAAACACACATGTTAGCTTCAGCAACATTTTTCCGAAAATCGCGCCATTTATGAGAATATGTGGAAAGATATGGTACAACCAGACAGGCCACAGGCGACAATATAATACGGCGCATGCGCTTTGCATGCCGGATAACTAAGATACAGACACTCTGAATATGTAATACTTACTGCTTTTCCACGGCAACAGTTGTTAAGCAAATGCGCCTCACTGTTACGTCATACGCACATCGCCTGTCTTGATAACCCACATTCCTTAAATTATAAGAAATGATGGAGAAATGTCAGCGTGCCTGCAAGTAGAGACAACCGATGGACTGTCATGTCGCTCTGCATGAACTTATAGTATGCCGCCATAGTCCATCTCACCTTAGTTGAGTTCTACTTTTCCCGCCATTATTAACACAACGACGGTGCTAACACTTTGGCGGAAAGACACGAAAACCAGTTCACCTAAACCCATAAATCTTGTAATTTAATGTGCAACGTTTCTTAAGGTTTCCTTTCCGTAGAACGCAAAACTACATGGCTGGCGCGCGAAATATAACCTTAAAATTCAGTTTGGTGGTTAGAAGTAATGAACTACCGGAGTTATTACCCAAAGTCGTTTTGAACATTGTAGCAACGTTACGAGTATGGCACAAAAATGTCTACAATTCTGTACGAAACATTCCTTCTCATAGCTACTAGAATCATGGACACGGTGCTCATCTTCACTTCTTTTGCCAAACTACCTTCCAGCAATCGCAGTCTTCGATACCTAAAATTACTGCAGAATTTGGTCACCAGTTGTACCTTTATTTCATCATAGCTTGTGTTCATCTCACACTATGGACGTGCGCCCTTCCCGCGACTTCTAAACACATTTTCGAATTCCGAAGTTCTAAATTCACCACCACACGATTCTACCTGTCCTCATACTACTGGCTGTGTCTTTCAACCGACCTATATAAAATTACTGACACTAAATAATCCATTGTTGTACTGAATCGATAAATGACGTGCGCATTTTCAGAAAAGCAATTTGGAGCGTCAGAACTAGGATTGTTCTGCGGTCATTATCGACAACACTGAAGACTGCACGTAATAAGAGACAAACGATATTAATGAGGGTACTTACTGCTTATTCAGGATTGATTGTATTCATAAACACGAAATGCATGCGTGCGAATTACGTAAGAGTAATAAAAATGGAATAACGGCATAAAAGGTGAAGCTTTGTCTTACGACAAAAAAGCTGGTTCACACGGACAGACGTCAAGGATGAAAGTAATGACTTTCACCTGAACTCGCTCAGAAGTGGAAGTGCAAGAAGAAAGAAGAGGACGCGAGGATGCAGCTAAAAGGCACACAACATTTATTAAAAGGAAAGGGGAAGTTTAGCGGCTCTGAAAGTTCGCAGGCAGTGTCCGCTCGTCCTTCTGATAAAGGTAGACTAGAGGTAAGGTAAAGCATTGGGAATTTTGGGATGTTGATTGCTTGGAATACACAACAGTGACAAGTATTGCAGCTTTTCTGCTGAATCTTGAGTTCTGTGTTTTGGAATGTCGCTGGTGGGGGGGGGGGGGGGTGGGAGGAGTGGTGAAGACGCTGTACTGGAGCGGAAATTTTGATGAACCCCAAGTATGACTTGAGCTGTAATGCAAACATAGCCAACTGCTCTTCAATAAAATATCATTTAGGTTCTACTTTTGACAGCTTCAACCTATTGATATCTGCAGCGCTGCGGATAAACACGTACGGCCGCAAGTAAGCATTCGGCAGGCCAAGACGCCTGAAATCGCCAAGCGGGCTTCAGTTGCCATAGTGCTGGATGATGGGGTCAGTATGGATGCGGACGGAACAGGCCTATATATCGCTGTTACTAGAAAATTACTACTACAGACCACCTTCATTGATAACTTCTATGAATAGTTAAACACCAAGGACAGAATAACAAAGTAATGGAAGGCAATATTAATTTTTAGGGCTCCATGGAACAAATATTTAAAATACGATTAACTGAAAGTTGACACATCATATCAATAAAGAATTTTCTTAAATATTGTATGCAGACACAGCGACAAATGAAGTCTTTCTAAATAAGGTACAAATACATTCCTAATTTTGACATAAAAGGATTTTACATGGAGCAGTATTCTCAAAAAATAGTGGTAAAGTATAAATTTCAAAATATCATCAAATACATTTAAGGTAGCCTATAACACAACACAGAGTCAGAGCAAAGTGCCTGCAAGTGTCATAAAACGGCACGAATATCCTGTCATAGCCATTGGCGTCATCATATAGAGACACGCCCCCCCCCCCCCCCACCACCCCGAGTTACAGAGCAGTTAGAGCCTATTTTCCGGTAGATAGGGCGCAAGTAGAACTTTGCGCAAGTCGGCAATGAGTATTCATATAGTGAAATCTATATGTATACACATGAGAAACAAGTTGAAATCCAAACCCCAAAACATCGGGACAAGATCAGCCGCAGCATTACCCTCCCGCCGTCTGTGTTATCGCCCAGTAGTATTCTTATTTTTATCTCATTGTGCTTTCATTCCCGCAAGGAAAAATTTGGAGCGAGTTTAAAAATTGTTGTTACTTCAATTTTTCCCCCTGTTCTAAAATTGGGCAAGCCTGAAATTGCGTAACTTGAAATGGCATAAGTCCGGGAGGGTCTGTTTCGGCTAGGCTGACGCAGTATTACTTCTTACGTGTCGCGGCATTCGATTTCCAAGCAAAGGACATATTATAATTCTTACTTTCACCCACCACCACTCAGCACAACAGAACTTGAACAAAAATCAGATCAGGAAAGAAAGAGTATGGAGTGCCACGAAAATTTGAAAAGGTTACTTAATATCCGTTCAAAGTGCCTTACTTGAGCCACATGATAGAATCGCCCATTCTGCACCTGCAGCCTACTAGAATACCATAATAAGCCAGTTGGACGTAGGAATATCATTTGGTATATTTTGTTACGTGTGATTTACAGACGCTGTCAATTGTTAAGATTATGTAGCGTCTGTTATGGACTAATAAATGAGTATTGGGTCTTGGTGGAACGATACTGAGGAAAGAAAACTGAAGTACCCGGAGAAAACCTGTCGCAGTGCCAATTTGTCTCCACAAACCTCACACGGATTAGCCTGGGATCGAACCCGAGAATACTCGTTATGAGGCTGATAATTGACCGTCGGAACCATGTCAGTAGTTATTATGACGTCACTAAATCAAAGTCTTGAAATCAAAAATATTCCAGACAACATAAAATAGTTGTTTATACTTATTGTGAATAGCAGCTTAAGGTAATCGAGCTGTAGAAGTTAATAAACTGGACATGTGTTTAATTTCGATGCTGTGCATCTTTCTGAAATTCCTATTGTTATATGCCTCATTAATAAAACACTTTAAATTCAAAAATCCCATTTCCCAGCCATCGACATCGCTAAAGTATTGAGTTATTTTCAGTAGCAATGGAATAACACTAGTTAGCTTTCTTTATATGTGACATACCTGGTGTTATGACAGTACAACGTACAGAAATTGTGTCATTCAAAACACAGTTACTCTTAAGACAACAGAGTTGGAGCTTGAGAATGATATATCCTCGGTCGAAACATGTCGCTCTTATAGACACAAACTGTGTTGCCCAAATATAGTTGTTTTTCGCCTGATACATATTCTGCACCTTAGAAATTAATTTTGCTAGGAAGTACTAAGTGATTTAAAATTTACACGTCAGTGATTAAAACGATCACGTAAATTCCCGTCAATCTATTTAAATTTTTGTCGATTATCGGGTGTGCTTACGTGGACTTCACTTAACAAAAAACATTTTTCTATTACTGTAGTTATCTTTTCTTAATTAGACGTCTGCAATATGAAAAACTACTTTTTATTAATCAAAAGAAGAAAACCACGAGCCAGGCAATGAGTACGTACATGGCCGGAACCATAAAACTTCACTCATTTATTCGTCCTTGAAGGTCTGTCTTGCAATACATGATGCCCTCCAGCCTGGTACAGGGGCACACAGCTATTTATTTACCAACGTACAAAGCGTCAATTCGCAGAAGACGTAATCTGCATCAGCAGAGCGTTAAGAATCTCAAATCTCACACAGTTCCTCTTTCTTTATTGCGTCCCTGCTATTTCATATTACAACACACTTGCACTAATATGAATGTCTGGACTGGGTCGGGAGCGAAAAGCCACTGTTTGCCACTACACTATTACTATTAATAACTCCTACACAGGAAAGAAAAGTAAACTGAGCTGTCTGTTTGTACAATCAGGTGCCCTTGGGCAACAGCAGTGTTCCATTACCCTTCCAGTCACTCAACTCACCCGTTTATCACATTGTCTATCACAAAATTATAAAAGAAAACTCAAGAGAATATTTTTCTCAAAATAATTATTTAGATATGTGATACTTTGTGACAAGAATATTTAACAAGTGTCTCTGGTTTTGACATGCTGTTACACTAAACATTCATTCTAAAAAAGTAACCATCAGTTTCAAGGTTTACTTCCACTGTTTCTAAGAAGGACCTCACAGCCCCGCTGTAGTCTGCTGCTGCAGCATGAACAGCTCACAGACCAGCTGTTGACATCCAAAATGAAGTCTCTAAATGCCTCCCTAGGTAGTTTTATAATAGTCTGTCGCCCGCCTTTCCTACAGACGGCCTCTGTTATTAGCTCCTCTGAAACACTCACGAAGCCGAAGAGACCTTGCCCAATGTCTTGTGATCAAAGGTTATGACCAGATCGTAACAGCAAAAGGTCCTTTGCTAACACCTTGAAAGCAGGATGGGAAACACAACATCGGGCATGTCCACTTGATACAGGTGTCACTTGACCAACACCGTGAGTGTGAGTGTTTCGTGTTTTCACGGCCACAGTCCGTAAACGTTCCTCTAGTTGTAATAGTTTTTTTTTATCAAAGTGTGTACCTTTAATGGTTTAAAATGCAGGCGTAACTGTAAACACAGCATAATTTAACATTAGAAGCTCTGCATTTTAGCCACAGAATATACTTGTGTGTTCCGTACTGCCGACGTCAGCAATGAGCATAAGTCCGAAACTCACTACTCCAGGCTCCATGAAGCAGAGTCCCCGCTGAGAAACTAACAGGTCGTCAGCTACTCTAGAAACTCGCCGTAGTTCATTACCGCATCCACAAGAGCCCGCTACTTGTCCCTAACCTGAGCCAGACAACGGAACACACTACTGCCGTAGCGAAATTTAACCGTCCTACTCACCTTATGCTTCCTACCACCGAGAGGGACTCTGTTGAATAATTATGCCCGGTAGAGTGGGTGACAGGTTGACGTGCAAGGCAGAGGTCAGTACTGTCCGAGGTACGAGGTTTCTTTTCAGGCCTTAAAGAGGATGTGATCCGACAAGGTGGATGACAGTGCTGAAGGAAGGAACACAACACGCACAGGATAAGTGGAATTATTATTGATCCGATTATGGGATTCGTATCACATTCAAAGTTATTGTCTGCCCTCTTTGGTATAATTATCAGGCACACCATAGCCAAGTGGCAGCTGAATGCTCAGTGGCGGCAAATTCAAGATGGAATAAACACTAGAGTAGTTTAGTCTGCCTGACACAGGATAGCAAATACTCTCTCCAGACACACTGACCATTAACTCTCCTAGTGAGTGAAACCACGGCTTCTGTCACGTCACCTATACCGTGTGAGATTATTGACAAAAGCACCGTCGAGTGCTGTGAATGGTCAGACAACCAAAGACGGCGCTCTCTTTGGATGGCCAGCAATTCTTAGGGGTTATTACGCAGTCATCACTGGTCCACAAGAGCTGGAAAATTAAAATCCTGCTTCGAGTCAAAAGTTAACAGCCCAACCCACTGTAAGTTTAGAGTCCACTAAATATGTTAAAAGACGAATTTTGATTTCTTCCAAGTTTAAAGCCAAATCGTTTGGTTAACGCGGAACGAACAATATACACGTCACAACTACACCAACAACAAGTGAAGTTTGAGAAGTTATGGGGATTATTTCCTACTGCGGTGAAGATGCAGCTACACCACTGAATATCTCGCGCTTCCAATTTTGTCAAAATTCAGTTTCCAGAATATTTTGCCTTATATTACACAAAGGGTAGTTTGTCTAGGATTTGAACCCAATGTTCTGATGGGCGGTCATCCTCACCACAAATACCCATTATTTTAGTAACAGCAACACTGGACTAGTCTGTCTCTCTAAAGAAGACGGGAAGGGCTAGTCGTGCGGAGGAAGTTCAGATTGTAAATAATGTTGCACGAAGTTCATACCACGAAGGATCCAGAGTTACCGAATCTGAATATGCAAATGCCGACTTTTCCGAATCACGGAATATAAAAAATTAAGGATGTGAGAATGACAGCAAAATTGTTCTTAACTCAGGAAAGTGTTTTATTTCTTCATATATGTTTTACGCACTTCGTAAAACACGCCCACAATTGTCTAAAAATAATGCGTTCCTTTCTGACTTACGGTAAGAGATCTAACTATTTACCTTTTTAATCAGCAGTCAGGTTCACTTAAAGGTTAAATGGAAACGGGGACCCATTTGGTTCTATCTTCGACACTGTGTAGGCGGCATACCCAGCAGGCGTTTCGCAATGAACCACGAGTTGTCTGCTACTAACTTCATTTCCAAATCCGACGAAAAGTTAAAGAAAGTGATGTGTAAACTCTAAATACCTGAAAATTCTAAATAACAGAATGGCCAGAGCGTTAAATGCGCAACTCAGATTCCACACACTAGTGGTGATCCGGACACTTAAAACATATTTTTAATTTCGAAGCCAGATTCCAAGAGGCAAGGAATTTTATTCATGTGTTAATTTAGTGCCTTCATTTATGAAAACACACACTCTTCTTGCTCTAGCCAGTTGCGAACTGATGACGAATAGGCCTACTTACACAAAAATAATAAACGAATTAACAACTTAATGAGTGAAAGTGTAGTAATGAAACACAACAATGAAGAAAAATTTAAAATGAATTAACAATGAAGAATATCATGACAAAGTACATATTTGGGGAAATAAGCACCGACCCGCAAATACTTAAATTGTACACAATGGGTTCCATTATTCCTTAACCTTTTAAAGTCTAGCGGTAACTTTACATACGACCAGGTTTAACACTAAAAAATTCTACGTGGTGTCCACATTGCGTTTATGTGTTTTGTACGGATCTCAGAACAAACAGCAACTTTTGCCTTATGAAACATTAAGAGATTGGTTTTTATAACCGAAGGGGAGAGCGTTTACAGCGCGGTACGCACTGAGTCCTTACATAAAACAGATACGCTTCGTCTTTAAAGGGTTAATTCTGAAGAATCATGCATAAGACGCCGCCCAGAATTCGGGGAAAATGCCAGACGACTCTTTGCGCGGGCTACGTCCAATAAATTCATTTATTAAATTCCGTTAAAATTACACATCTTCTACAAGTCGACATTTTAATAAAGCAGGCAACACATTTAAGGAAATTGGAAAAATGAAGACGTCTACAAGCCCGGAGCACGCAGCCCATGTACCTATACAGCACTGATACGCCTCTCTCTTCATCGGAGTGGCAACTTCAAGGACGCTGATACGGGAGGGTGAATGCAACATGTCTTAGGTGAGAAACACAAATTTCTAATTGAAAAATCCTAGAAGGGACATGCCACTTAGGCAGGCCTAGGCCTAAACGGTAGGATGATATTAAAAGCTTTTGAAACGTTTATGCGAAGTTTGGGACAGTGATATGCTCTAGTGAACATGTTAATAAAGTCGCGACTTTTATAAAATTCCGGAAATTTCTTGGCTATAAGGATCAGTATTAGCTTGTCAAGAACCTTTCTTGTCCCTGGAGTTACTTAGTTACACGACATAACTGAAATTCAAGAGGAGCCAGAATATGAAGTTCTCTGTTCTAGTCGCTTGGCTTTCATGCCAGCATTCCTTGCTACCCAGATGACGCAGTCTTTGTGGTTAAGCTTCATGTCGTGAAGCTAAGCCGGCAGCCCGACGTTCTGAGAGATTCTATAACTTGCGAAGAATTTTGGATGTTAATTTAGACGCTAGACTGGGGTGATTTAATTCATCTACCTTGTATCACTTTTATTAAAATAAAATTTTCAGAATATGCAAATAAGTGAGTCCAGGCATCAAGCTGAATTAGAAATTTTTCTTAAACAGCTTAATGTCCACCGATGATAATATTAGCATCATAAAATCGGAAAAGGATGTATAAAAGTCCCCCTGTCTTAAACGATTTAGTAAAGAGTATTATAAAAATAAAAAGAAGCAACGAAAACTGCCTTCGAAGGCAAATATACAATTCTCTGCAAGATACTCTTTCTAATTCTCTTCCAAAACAAGTTTCTCATTTTAACTACTGTTCAAAGTCACCTTTCGTACGAATCTGAATAAGAATTAAATAATAAAACACATCCTTATTTTAGAATATGTGGGACGATAAACAGAAGAGTAAAAGGACAAATAAGGAAAGAGACAAAGTTGAAAGTTTACAAAGTGAGGGAAGTAAAACTTGGACTAAGAAGATAAAAACATTCAAGCAGGGGATATAAATATTTTAAGAAATGTCAAGGGATGTACCAGATTAGACAATATGAAAGCGACGATACACGGAAGAAGGTACACATTTCTTCAGTAAATGGAATAATAGATGAATGGAAAGAAAAGTGGTTAATTCACTTGAGCAAAGAGGCAAAGATGGGCTCCCGTATTTTCTTACAAACCGAAGGGGTATATAGGTGTACAGGCCATGTGGAGGCTATTCACAGGCAGAAGATGACTATGAAACTTGTAGAAGGGTTGAGCCTAATCCGTGGAAAGCAGCAGAAGAAGAAAAATGAGACTAAAACACTGTATACCAGCAGCAAAGAAGGCTCGCCTGTTCCAGAAACACCTTTGGCGAGACAAATCCCAGGGCACAAGTATAATCGAACTCCGGGTGTTAAAAGCACGTACAGGTAAACAAGTTGTAATCACACTACAGGTAACCACAGTTACGTTAACTCGCAATCACAAAACTTGGACATCAATTTGTCACCCTAATTTTATTTTCCAATTGGCTATAAAGAATTTCGTCTGCACGTTGTAGCCCGATGACACTAACAGCCAAAAGTTCTTAACAACACTTCAGTTGCATTTATTGGCTTAGAATTTGTTTTAAGAACGCGAATCCAGCATTTCTGTAATAATAAACGTAATTAACAAGGCAAGATTACCATCAAGATGCACATAATTAACACTTCATTTTATAGCTACGCCCTATTTCGATGCACCACGGTCATCCTCAGGGAGACAGTACTATAGTAGCCACGTGCTGTTGCCAGATATTACACCGTGTGTGTTTATTATATTGTGACAAAGTAAACTTGCTAGACAACATACGCACCTTATTATTTCACTTTATACTTTCTACAACATGTTTCAGCTCTGATTGAGCCATCATCACGGAGATAAAATTCAAATTATTACACATGATATGAGAACACATTTTCTTTAGAGGGTGCAACAGGCGTAGCCCACATGCACAAGATATTGTGGTACTGCAAAGGATTGGCCACTTCAACACTGATCCCATTTACGTATACAAATATGAATAACTACGGCTGTATTACAAAGTACTAAAATTTAAAAGGTAATAAAGTTTTTTTGACATATTTATTTATCACAAAATATATATTTGTGTACAAAACTATTACGACAGTATTGTATTTGCATTCAGACATCTATGGGATGTCATCAGTCCGATAAGCTGTGCATGAAGGTGATATGGGTTGACACTCTAATGAAAACGTGTGTTCATACATCATGTACAATCCCTTGAATTGTGTGTCTGTGATGATGGCTAAATCAGAAATGAAATATGTCGGAGAACGGACAGTGTAAAATAATATGGTATATGTGTGTGTATGTGTGTGTGTGTGTGTGTGTGCGTGCGTATATATATATATAAGCCTGAAAGATGTGTCTTTTTGCAATCTAATATATAATGAAGAAACAAACGGGATATGCAAAAATATTAAGATTACGCTGCTGGGCATATATTCTTGTCATGAAAGGTATACTACAAAATTATTACGAAATACTCATATATCTACCTATGTCATTTTTTATACCGGTGTACATAATTCATCCCATTTCTTCCATTACAAGAGTCTATAAATATATTAAAGATGCTTCACTGAAGGTTTCTTATGCTTACGGAAATAAGATTAATAAACCTTACTGGTGAAATATATTACATATTATACTGGGTTCAGTAAGAGTGTGTCCCTGAAGATGATGCTGATAAAGTAAACGATACACGAGTCAATAAAACGAAGTGCTAATTAATTGTGTGTATCCTGACAATATTTCTTCCTTTGTTAATAAATGAGATGCACGGCTGAAAAATGGATCCATTTACGAAGACATAAAGGAATCAGTACCTGTACAGGCCTGCACAGGACCTTTGGGCTCCAGGATGTTCAGACTCCCAGGATATCTAGACAATCAGCACATTAACGTGGCAAGGTTGTCAGCCGCCTTTACCCCCAGGAGACACCCCTGCTACTCACTGCTGTTACAGGCTGAGTCGACACCAGCGCCATAGTGCAGCCGGAAGGATTAAGTCATTTAAAAATCCCAATGGCCCAATATAAAATCGAACCCGCGACCTTCCGTCTTGATGCCAGTGTCTCAACTAATTATGCCACCGTTTGACCCCCAACAAAGACACAACCTGTCTCTAAAAGAATGAAGAGTCGCTGGTGTACTCGGCACCTGGATATGTCGCACGAGAATTCGGCGATCCAAGAATGAATTTTACGTCTCAGAACTTTAAAATTACAAGACAGAGTGTGGAAGCATTGATTCTTAGTTTATTTAATGGCATTCTTTCCGATGTAGTATTTACGTTGCGTCGAATGATATGAGCATATAATCACCAATCAGGAGCAGATAATATAGAGCTGCGCATCTCAACACACTCAGGAAAACCAAGAAAAAAGAGCAATCAAGCGTGGATCCGGCGATCCACAAGATGAGAAAATAAAATATTAATTAAAATATGGCAAAGTGAAAGGCAATGACACTACTATAATTGCTGAATGTACTGTCGTGAGCGTTCAGTGTCATTAAAAGAACGCTTATTGTACAATTAAATTGTCATTTAGAGTAGATCAGCGGTTTGCAAAGTGACCTGCCGGGATTTTCAACGCAAGGGTCAGCCAAGTTGACCAAAACACCCGGAATGAATCTTAAAAGAGCATTAGTGTCATATGTAATCCACTAGTGGCATTTAATGTGTATTATCGGCGCTGGAGTAACCATCAGTGCGGACGTCTCAGTAGATTTTCTACACATTATTTAAAAATGGGGGCCGCGGTGGAGCAGTTGATTGAGGCACTGCGCTACAAACCGGAAGGTCGCGGGTTCGATTCCCGATAGTGTCATTGCCATAATCTTTTCGGTCGCACTATGGCCCTGGGGTTGACTCAGCCTCTAACGGAAATGAGTACCAGGAATATTTCCTGGGGGTAAACGCGGCCGGTGCGGCCACTTTCAATTGCCGACTGTCTAGAAATCTGGGAGCCTCAACCTCCTGGAACCCTCAGGGCCTGCCCAGGCCTGTAATTGGGTTTCTTTACTTTACTTTATTTTACTTATTTAAAAATGTGGTCAACACGTAAAATATTATATAAGTAATTCGGGCTGATATAGCAAGACAGCAAAATATACTTCATCCACGACTTCAGCAACCGCCCGCAGTACATTTCCGTATGCTGAGTGTTATCTGACTCAGCTAACTGCGCACAGCATGTATCAGCAATCTGAAATACACAGTCCTGTTTTCAGTACGAAACAAATTGAAACTTTGAGAACACTGATCACGATTCTAAAAGATATTCAAGAAATTGCACTACACCTACATGATAGGGGTACCTCGTTGCATTCCAAGCAAGCCCAGGGCGGGAGGCAGAGTTATAGCTCTACCCATATTCAACCCTGGAGCTAGAGGGTGGTGGGCGGTCAGCGCCACGCCCTGGCCGCTTTTCCCGAAACCCATTTTACAGGACGCTGAGTGGTCTTCGGGACCGGCCCGGATGAGTCCGGAAAATCTCGTCCCCACCGAGGTTCGAACCCCGGACCATCCAACCCGTAGCGGGTCACTGTCCCGACGACCATCCCAGCAAGGACTGGACAAGTTTAACAGTTCACAGTGCATATATTAACCACTGAGGACAGTGGCTGTTTAACCTATATAATAATTAGTCTAACATTAAAAGACCCCACGCTTAGCTGATAGGGTCTATTAAATAATTTTCAAAGTAAAAAAGTAATTATTTTTCTGAACAGAATTATCTGATTGGTCTAGATCAGTGATCGCAACCCGCAGTCCGCGGGCACCATGCAGCCCGAAGGATTTACGTTTGAGGCCCGTCAGAATTTTCGAATAAAATTTACCCTCCCCCCATAAGAGTGGAAGGCAGGTTTGTTTGACTGATTTCGTGAATTTCGCAGTCATAGTTAAATCTGGTAAACAATACTTCAGTTGCAACAGGCTTCGTGCATATTGCATGGGAACACCCTACAACACTTAAGAGAGGAAGAAATGAGAAAAATACGAATGGTAAGTTCCAACATTCCCCTCACACCTCCAGTTGTGTGTTGTAATAATGGTGTTATAGAATTAAATTCTGTGTATTTCACAAAAACTGTTAGCAATAAAGAAAGCGTGACACGCCCGTTACGGAGGTCTATCCATTCTCCTAGACGTAACGTCAATCCTAAAGGCTGAATGATAATGACCATAGTAATTTTATTGTAATAATACTAGTAATGAATTAATAGTAATTTCAGTCTCTTAGTTACTTAATTTACAATAACCCTTCCATGGGAAATAGGACTTCTACTGCTAACAATTGATCTTCCCACCTCCCCCCCCCCCCCGTGCACGGTTTCGAGACTTTAGATGGTCATTGTGCAATTATTATTTCTGTACAATGGTCTAGCTGTTATGTATAAGAATATTGAGGCTGCGAAAGCATAATCACTGCAGCATTAAACACAGAAGCCGGGGATGGCACGGTCGGTAAGGTCACCGGGCTATGGGCTGCACGACCGTGGAATCGTCCTTCGATTCCCAGAGGGCGGAAGAGATCCTTCTCTCCTCCAAGGCGTCCAGACCGACACTGGGAACCAGCAACCCTCCTACAAAAGAGTACGGGACGCTGTTTCCTCGATGCTAAAGCGGTCGGTAAGTAAAGCTGACCTCTCAGCTGCATCTAGTGTCGAGGTTAAGAATAAGTGAAGCCATTATTTTACTCCCCCATATGACTTCATGGCGTGCACAGAGGTGTCTTCAACTTTTTTTTAGTGGTGAAGGGCCCCGCAGCAGACGCTACGGACGCACCGCAGCGTTGAGGCTTCTTGTGCAACCCTGTGATGAAGACGACGAGGATGATGATTATTTTTTGTCCTTTTCCTAGTAATGGAGCACCAGTGGAATGAAATTGACAGGGGAAAACCGAAGTACTCTGGGAAAAACCTGTCCCAGTGCCACTTTGTCCAACACAAATCCCACATGCACTGGCCCCGGGATCGAACCTGGGCCTCCGCGGTGGGAGGCCAGCGGCTAACCGCCTGAGCCATGGCACGGCCCGTCTTCACTTTTATAATGTTAAAGGAAAATGGTGATAAAAAAACACAATGTTAAATAAAATAAGGAGAATGTTCTACAGGCTTGGAACTTTTCACATGATTTTGTACGAAGCGACATTGCAGAAAGGAACTCGTCATGTCGTAAGCAAAGGAATGAAACACGTTTACTTCTACAAAGGTCTTATCAGAAATTCAGCACAGAACCTGTCCGTAAGAGGTGGCAGTCAATATATCAACAATTTGGAATTGCTGTAGATATGTAAAACAGGGTGCGTTTCTCGTCAGAATGGCTGCTGATGACTCAGGAAGGGTGTTTAGTCTCATTTCGAAAACAAACTTCCACCGATCCATCACTCGTTACCTCCTTTCACGAATATTAAGGTGTCCCATCAAGCATTCATGGGTTCAATTCCAGTAACGATAAAATAAAAGTAAAATGTGATGTCCCTATGCACGCCATGAAGGCAGAGGCCGATGGTGAAGTGAAGGTATGACTCCGTTCATTCTTAACTTCGGTTGCATATGGCGGTTGAGTGGTCAGCATAAATCCTCAATCGCTTTACTTGCGGGCACGAGCTCCATTACCCATTCAGCAGGAACTTCAGTGGACACACGAGCCGGTCTGGACGCTTTGAAGAGAAAATTTCCTTCCGTGCCAGGAACCGAAACACGATTCTTGGATTGTCCATTCCTTTGTCCACTCACTATACCGATTACGCTCTCCTGGCTGACTTTAAGGGTAATATGTACACAGCAATTTCACGCGGATTGCTGTTACATTCTGTTAAGTATTTCAAGTACTGAATACACTTTAGAACTGTCGCATAAGTTGGAACTAAGTAGACAATAAAATGTATATTATTTCGTAGTTTATTCCACACTGCTGCAGCACCAGCGGCTATAGTGTCCATGGTTAAGAGGACTGGTGAGTGATGAACTGGACAGGATTTGGAATTAAGGTTTCTTGATCAAGTCACGGTAGTACTCTTGCATTTCCTTGCCGGGACTGTAGAAACCCACGACACACCTCAGCCAGTATAGCCAGTCTCACGGCCAAGGCTCAAACCAGCCATCTTCTGAAAGCAAATACATACTGTTACCGCTTAACCAACCTGCTAGGTTGAACGGTAAAGCAAACTTCATTTTTAAGGCCAGGAACATCAACTTTCGGGCCGCTACGTCCAAATAATCTGACTAAACTTATCGAAAATGATCCGGTTCAACAACATTTTCAGTAAATACGGCTAATTACAGTTCATAATTTCCACAAATTCATAAAACTTTCCCCAGTCCTGCTCAAGATGATTAAAATATTCTGTAATCAATTCACAAAGTAAACCCCGTAAGTGATGACTACTTTACCTTTACAGTAAGGCAGTAGTTAACTGATAAATCAAAAGTCCTCTTGATCAACTAAGCGAACTGCCAAATTGTTCAAGCACCTATTCGTTGTACCAGTGCACATAAAAATGAGAGCTAATTAGAAAAGTTCTTGATCACACAAAGAGATATAAATGACATATCGTCTTTGAGGTAGATTGATAATTATTTTCAAAAGCTACAATGAATATAATTACAGAACCCACATTGCTACATACACACACACACACATACGGACACACACACACACTCACACATATAAACACATATATTATATTAATTTTGTCACAGTCCTAAGTCACTGATGTCCAAAGTTAGGCAAACCATGACAGTCAGTCTTGGCACAGATAAGTTCTAGGGCCTGAGTAAATAACTAGTTTTATGCTGAAAGCATTTCGACGAAGTACAAATCCCATGGGTACCGCATTAGGTAAAGAATAGCAGAGAAAAACGGTGTGAAGAAATATTTTAAAAATTTAAGGGAACAGAGACTATAAAAATTTAGTAAAGGAAAACTATTACTTCTTCTATTAACACATCATCCATTTACTTCCCGTTTGTCATTCTGCTACTAACTAAGAAAGTAATTACAAATAATATGCAAAGATACAGTGTGTTTTCATTGTAATTTGAAATTATTAGGCAAAAAAATTAATAACCGCAGCTTGTAAACCAGGATTTTAGAAAAACTTTACAGATAACTCTCGTGAAAGGAAGCACACAATCATTGGAGTTCTGAGAAATAGTCATAATTATTACACAATTGTAGTCACAGTATCACTGTAATCATTAAGTTAGTCTGAGAGATCAAGGTTGATCAACTGAATAACATGTAAGTCCCTAAGTCTGCTGTTAGCCTGAGTAAGATCTAAAGAGTGGAAAAATTAATTTCAAATAAATGGGGAAAATGTGGTGAGGCAATTAGTTCCTGTTAAAAGTGTGCAAGGATAAACAAAATGGTCTGAGAGACAGTTCGTAACACCAGACATTCGTGAGCTAAACCGTCGTCACCGAACGACGGAACGATTTCCGTCCCCAAGCCACATGCTGTTACGTCTTCAGCCAAGTAAGTCCTCTGTTTCCACGCACTGGTACTCACAGACATACACGAGTATACAAACACAAGTAGGGCTGTCACTACACGCTCTTGGCATTAACATAACTTCACGGTTGCGTGCTTTGTTTTGACGTCTGTCAGTAACCAGCGGAGTAAATGATACTTTGCACGTGTTAAATAACACACAGGAACATTCTGGGGCCGCAGGTTACTCGTCTGTAATATTTGTGGAGCACTCTCCTTTCGCAAAACCAAGTGGAATGAGAACGCAATTAGAAAACTTTGGACACCAGTGTTCTCACAAGCGGCCTAACCGACGGACTGGCCAAGTTTTCACACGTGTAGCATGGTTCTATACGATGTTCTCTCAAGAGAACTACTTTCGCTAAAGCAGGCTTTTACATAGATAATATTTTCTTTCAAATTGATGGCCTGCTGCGTTCATTACAAAGAGCAAAGCTACGTTTTAATGCGAAGTCTAGAGGTTTCCTTCAAAATTAACACAATATTTAAGCTTAAGCACGCTGATTTTAAATAATGTATACTTTTAATTTCTGATTTTTAATTACCAATACTTTATATGTACAGATATAATGAGGTTAATGTTGAACAACAATAAAAACTGTTAAAATTCAAGAAAACACCAACAACTGTACTGTATTATAATTACGTGTATTATGTATAATTATATTATAACATTTTAACAATTAGTGCACGGATATGAATACCATAAAAAACAAAAATTTTATTTGACGCCGCTATGTCTTACGTATACAGACACGCATATGTAGCGCTCTCCAGTATGATTATATACTTATATATGCATACTACTTTGTAATTTGCCTCCCTGGTGATGGATTCACTCGAACCGACACATTATGGAGATAATGTAATATAAAATATTGTGTAATAGTGTCTTTAGTTGAAATTTAATAAAGAGTAAGTTATGTGTTATTTCATTCTTTTATTTATTTTGATTACACAAAACATTCAAAATGCGAATATTGACGTTCCAAGGCATACACTTAATTTGTGCTTCAGAAGCACAATGAGAAGTGGAACTTGACACAGGAAACATCTCCTCTTCCTTCCCTAGGATTGCGTTACATCTCAGGAACCATTTTTTTCCCCACTAACCCAAAACAAGCTCACTTCTCAGAAAACAGTTCATCATGCTTGTCCAAACAGCCTGATATCTCAGAAATCATTTCGTCCTCCTTACCCAAAACAACATGTAATCTCAAAAACCATTTCTTTATAAAAACAACCTCACACCTCAGAAACTCTCTCATCTTCCTTACCCAAAACAACATCACAGCTCAGAAGTCATTTTTTCCTCCTTACCCAAAATAACCTGTCTACTTTAATGCCGTGTCTGAAATGTCAAAAGTTAGAAAAAGAGCATCTGAAACGCACACCGACGTCTCAAATTTCTGCTACACACAAAACGTTTATCCGACAAAATTTAATTGGAAATACGATACCCACGTGTCTTACATCCATGGTATATGACACGCAATTTTAAGACATTTTATATCTGACTCTTCGCCTCCTCTCCCACATGTGCATAACATCAACACTAATTAGTTTCTCGTGGGATTAAATAAAATCATATCTTTTCGCGTATTTCATTTAAAATAAATAAACTGACAAGAAACACCCTGTAGATGCCATTACCAAATAGCATTCGCTTCACAGAAGGTCATCTCAACGGAATATGCAAGGACATGAAGAGCAAATCCATCACTTACTTTGCTATATGGCAGCGCGCAGAAAACAGGGGGAGAGGATTTGTTTAGAATGTGCATAAAATTGAAGATTCGACATCAGACAATCCAAAACCTTTCCTTCAAAAACAAAGAAGTGCATGGATCACATGATCACAGCGGTTTTTGTCAATTTAAAAATACCTTCCAGTTTTCATCTCTGAATATATCCCAATAATACTAAGATATTTTAATAGATAGATCCGATGTGATATCCTAGCTTACAATTCTTACATAACGGCTAAATTATTACTGATACACCAAAATCGAAAATGAATAAAAATGAGTGAACTTTTAAACAAGTTACGAATAAAGCAAAGAATAACGAACAGATAATTAGAATTTTTTACTATGGGATATAATGTTACATTAATGAGGAATCTTCAAGGACCTACGTACACCTGAAGATGCCCCGAAATGTCAGATCCGGTCATCAGTTTTCAGGAAGCAATATCTCAGGAAAAGAAAATCCTCTACTACGCCGCTGCGAAAACTTCAAAACTCGAAGAAAATCCTAAAAATGGCTTATCAACACTAAAAGTGACAATCAGTAAGCTGTACAAAATATTACGTACAGTTCTGCAAACACAAGCCTCGGTAATTTTACAGCTTCATAAAGAGACCTCCTCGCTTTTTAATGATGTACGGGTGTTCCAAAAACATCTGAAACTTCTGATATTCTTATCACTCTTTCCAAAATGTTCAGCTGGATAGATGATGTGCATTAAGCAGGCTTCAAGCTGTCACAGCTGTATTGCAGACTAGTGTCCAATCTCAAGGTCATGATTTATCGTGATTTGCTTAGTCGCCTGTCATGATGACGCATCTACAGCTTGCAGGTTTTATCGGTGGTTTTGCTTACTGTCTCAAACAGTAAGAGAACACACGGTATCGGACAACATAAATTACTGCTTATGCTTCTGTCAAGTGTTAACATTTCACTAAGAAAAATATTACAATAAATTGTCTATGTTGTAAGCTTTTCTCTGGAGACAGAGAAAAGTAAGAACATTCTACGCGCTGGGTAATCGGTGTTTTCTGGGGGGTTCTAGGGGCCGCAGCAGGAGCTACGGACGCCTTAAGGCTTATTCTGCAACTCTGTGATGGACAGAATCATAATCGGCTTTTTTTATTTTTCCAAGTAATGGAACACCGGTGGAATGAAATTTACAGGGGAAAACCGAAAATCTGAGGGTTTAATTACTAATGTTTAAATTCGGACGGAAGAAAAGGTTGACTATCCTTATTCTGTGACGTATAATTGGGTCATAATTTTGGACGCTGGGGTGCTACACAAATTATCATTTTATATTGTCGAACAAAGATTTATTTCAAGCAGAAAGTGAAAATAAGCTAGACAATTTAGTTTCAGTGTTTAAGGCTCTGTGGTCGTTACACATATCACCAGGCTCACAAAAAACACTCCGCACCTTTCCCACAAAATCCGTCATGTGCTTCGTATGATTCTCAGAATAAACAGCGATTACTTCCCTGTGCAAGTTGAACTGATTGGTCTTTATAATTCGGATACATTCCGTTCTCTGTGAGATATGAATTGAATTATCAAATGTATTTAAATTAATTTTACTCTGCTAAGTTTTCATAAATATTAAGTGTCTGTCATGCATCGTAACTTGAAAGTGGACAAACAAAACCTTTCAAACTGCATTTATCTGGATTCATTTGAAATTGTGTAATTAGTCGTGGGTACCAGTCTTCACTGTTCACCATAATGAGAGAACAATTCCATAAAGAATACAAGTGCATTATGAGTAAAATCCGCCTTCGTCTTCTGACGAGCCTTATCAACTTCCACTTCTCATTCTGAATAACAAGTACAGACACAGTAATACATCATTTTGATTCAAATGGTACCAACCTCACAATTCTGTAACTGTCGCTGATTACAACGGCAAAGTTACATAAATTTTGTGGCAATAAGAGGAGTTCTTACATCTCCAGACTTGCTTAGTAGAAGAACATTTTCTGGGCCGGAGTTAATTTTTACGGAAAACTAAACTTAAAAATATTTCACACAAAGCTCTAAAGCAATGTTTCCCAAATGGTGTTCCGCAGAACCCCGAGATTCCGCGAAATGAAAATAAGAATACCGCTAGAAGTTTTTACTGCTTACGGAAATCTAGATGCCCACCAATCAGTTGCTGCTACGATAAAACAGCAGCAGCTTATTCGGGGGGGGGGGGGGCGCCGGCCGACATGATTATATCACTGAGCACTAGTCAATAGTACGTTGCATTGTTGCGATTTCATGTGCGTACAACACTGTAAACCTTGCACCTACAAATAATTTACAAGAGTACAGTAATGTAATTTCCTAAACTTAAAATTTACCCGTGAAAAATATAAACTTAAATTTACATTTTTCCCCTGTGACCATTCTGAATTAATTAAATCCTCAGTTCCGCGTGTGTAATTGATTTCACTTGAAACCACAATTTGTTTGCCGCCAGTTATAGGTCTCGTTACTTCCGTTTTCTAGAGCACCGTGACTGGAAATTTGATATGATAAGCGGAAGCTGGTCACTTAAAACACTATTCATGTCTTGTGTTATCGTTACACATACTTCCATGTTAAACTGTGCAGTAAATTTGGGACCTCTGACATTTTTAAGATTTTTGTTTAATCTTCTTATGTACTGATACTGTGTCCGTCTACTTTTTAATATTACACTAGGCATTTTATTTTATTATATTAATTTTACATTTCCAATACTTTTTATGTGTTTTGAGTCCATCTCATATTCTTTTTCTAATACTCCCTGTGTTCTTTTTCACACAATAAACACTTCACTTCTTAAATGCCCCTTACATTAAATTTATTTGCTTTGTATGTCGTTATTAAGCTTGGTTTCAAAGGATCGTGCGTTTCCTTTTCAGCTTCAGCTTTCTTCTCCAAGAAATGAAATATTTGTTTCTAAATACGTGCAATTAACCTTTTAAAGCCTAGCGGTAACTTTACGTACCACCAGGTTTAACATTCAAAAATTCTACGTGGTGTCCACATTGCGTTTATGTGTTTTGTGTGGATCTCAGAACATACAGCAGTTTTTGCCTTACAAAACATTAAGAGACTGGTTTTTATAACCGAAGTGGAGAGTGTTTACAGCACGGTACGCACTGAGTCTTTATATAAAACAGATACACTTCGTCTTTAAAGGGTTAAATAATAAGCTGATATCATATCCTTGCTCAACATTAATTTATTCGTATTTTGGTTCGTGGTCTAGCTCTTCAGTTTCATAAATGAGAATTGTATTAAGAGCTGTGCAAAACTATTCCTAGAAAGGAAGATATCCGTGGCCAAATTCAATTGGGAAACACTGCTTTAGAGAATCATCGTAAAGTGAATTTGGTTACAGAGGTAGCACCCGCAATATAACCATAGACCACACATAAATAATACTTGTATATTACAAATACTAACAAGTCATACTAATACTCTCAGACTTCCATTGCTACCATCCTGAAATGTAACGCATTATTTCGGCACTGCTGAATTCAGAGGGCATACATTATTGCTAAGATCTCAGGATTCTAAGTAAGAGTTTTCTGCAATTACCTTATTTTGCGATTGGTCCATTTGGTATGATGGCATCATAGTGCGAGTCAAGTGAATCTCTGATCATGCACAAGAAACCACATTATAAAAACTGCAAACCTGCCATGAGTTTTGAAAACTTTGGAGCTTCATTTGTTAGTGTCTAAAAAGACTGGGGCTTCTTAAAACAAATAGAAATTCAAAATATTTACACCCTGAACCTTTTTTATCATCTGTAATTCACTTCTGCTCTTATACAGGTCATACGTAGTAATTAATGTTTAAAACAATGTGCTCTTCAGCTTACACATATTATTTTTCAATTTTATTGTAACACAAGGTGAATGAGGCTAATCTGTGAATTGATTCAGCATTACGCGGCAGTTTTGTACATTACCTTTCTATTCGTACGATGGAAATTTGGCCGCAATGCTATGGCCCTGCGCTGAACATAAAAATTTGATACAAGAGGATCGTGTTTAAATTCTAACATTATCAATTCTAATGCAGAGGACAAGCAGAAAATTTTAAAGAATATTTATAAGCATGCATACAAATACATGTCTTCTATAGTGAACCTCCTGTCACTTCCCCTTAACTGAATACTTTGTCGATCTAGCCAAACGTTTTCAATGCGAAGCCAGGAGAAGCACGACATGTCCACCCCCTATTTTGTATGCGGTGTTTCATGAGTTAATACTGCTCTTACGAAAAACGAAAAAGGTAAAGATGACTTAGGCCTACTTGTTATGGCAGTCAGCAGTGTGTAGCAATCGAGGGAAAACACACTAGACATTATAGTCAGCGTTATCAGTGTACAGCGTAATGCATAAATTCGCTAACATAAGTGTGAATTGACATTTATTTACATTTTCCTCTACTCGATTTATGAAACATACTGTATAATATACAAAAATGAAACCATCAAAAGATGGCAGGGCAAAAACAGAAGGACGTTAAAAGGGCTTAAGTCTAAACTTACTGCTTCTTGCTAGTTGCCAAGTCTTATCAATAACAATGATGGCGACTGACAGAGAGCTATTCTTAAGCTGAGTAAACGAGCAGAAAAATTTAGTACCAACATATTTACAAAAAAGTAACTAAGACATTCATTGGAATAGCATACTTCCGTGTTACAGATAATTATACACCAAACGACTGGACAGCTGAAAGCGTGTAGTTATTTGTGATGTTTCTGGGAAAAATGTCAAACTTTTGGGCGACAAAATAAAGACATTTCAATATTTATGTAGGATTTGAGAATGCACTTTATTGTTAAACATTCCGTATACGAACGAGTTCATAATTTTACAAGATTGCATATGTTAGGCCTATACAGTAACTACTGTGATGCAAAAATTGGAATCTTATAAAAAATTACGTAAGAATAGAAGCTGCCAGAATGAGACCTCAGGGACACACATTAGAATTCACTAAACAAGCAAGTGAAGGTGTAAGAACTGAAATGAATATCAAAGTGCTGACGAGGCGGTAAGAATGGTAGAAAAGTAAAAAAAGTTAATTTAACACGAAAGCGTAAGAACAGGATAGACGAAGTTGGGAACTCTTTAAGCACCCTCTTTAAACGTATTTAAGAATCCTGAGAATGAAGCGGTGTAAACAGGGAACTGGCAATTCAGTTTAAGAGGAGGAGGATGACTGATTGCCAGAAGATACGACAAGAAGACTTATAATGGAGCAGGCCATGCCCAAGCCCGTGATGACGTCACTTAGCCACATGCTGTTAAGAAAGTGACAGCCTGGTATGAATTCTGCGACATTTGTAATAATGAATGTACGGCAACGAAACAAACCACCTTCCATCTCTTTTTCATTTGCGCGCAGAAAATTAATTACGAACTTTTGATATACCTCAAATATAGGTTCTAATCATTACCTCCACAAAAGTACATCCACACTAACCGACCTTCATGAACTACACGGCAGTTTATTTACGTACCTGTTACAGGAACGAGCAAGGCGAAGCAGTCGGAATGGAGAACTTAATTAAGAAGGAAACTGCAGAATATTACAAAACGACTAACTTAGTGATTTACACTTTCTCATTATATCGTGCTTAAAGGAAAGTTCCAAGTCTAGTAATAAAGAGGAGTGTAAGGTCTTTTACACAGTTTTGGTACGGAATTATCTGTAAAGCGCCTAGACCAATTTGAAAGATCAGACCAAGAAGATGGGAGACATTAATAAGAACATTAGAGAGAGAGGTGGTGGAGAATGAATTTGATGGAACAGCTCCAGATGTTATTCAGCGAGAGATTTCGATGTTTACGGAGAGTCAGTTTATACTTAACTTTCACGAAGCGTTGAACCATTTAAGATTAAATCATATATGTATTACTGACATAAACGATGACAAAAGTAACAGATTATTCATAGCAACGTTACTCGAAAATATTTTAAAGTATTAATCGATACGAATTGGTTTCTTTCATATAAAAGCAACTCTTTTCATTTCATATAAATTTCTCTGTAAATTGTTTCGAATGTACCACACACAAAGGAATCTTTCACTCCTGTCAGCTAGTGTAACCTGCCTCTAGAAGTGGAGTTTGAAAACATAATGTGCATACCAATTAGTCTATCTTATATAAAAAATTTACCTTTAGTACACATTATGAGCATGCAGCATGCTTCTGCAAAGAGAGGTCTTCCTGTATGCCAGAGTACATTTTCTAGAAATAAGAAATGCCTTAACTCCTTACAGGCCTATACTGTTTTGTTCAGCGGTCTGGTTCCACATGTTCCAGTCTGGTTGGGAAAAGACCACAGCCGGGTTTATAGCTCAAAACTCCGTCGATGTTCACCGAAGTTTCTTTGCTTGTAAGTCCGTAACTGCATAAAGTAATGATTACGCGGCATCTAAATAAGTGGCAAATATCAGAGCACTGTTGAACAGAAGCATAAAATATTCGTGAAGTTCCCAAAGTAAAGCATTGTTCTAATGCGGTGTGTTTTATAAAAATCCAACGCCAAGGAAGGTCATTTTGCTAATTATTTACACGTTTTAAATTATTCCATACTCTACTGCTGAAATGAAGTATGCTGTTTGACCAAAACATTCATAAGGTGTGATGGGATTAAAGAATGCTGGAACAAGACGGATATATTGCAGTGTTTTCCTCAAGGAGAGAAGGCAGTGTTTCTGCAATATTAGGTAAAAAGCGTGCTGTTATCTTATACGTAGGCCTACATGCTGCCTATAGGATATCTGAAATTGTCTCGCTGTTTTCAAATGCACATTTTGTTTTCTTGTCTTTCATTTTTATCTTCAGCAGCCTAACCGAAATAAAAGTGAACCTATACAAAAAGTTACAGAAAGCCACTTTCTGGTCTCTCCACAGCAGCTGGGTCTAGCGAAGAAAAAAATGAAGCTAGAGCCCGTGTCTAGTAAGAAACAGAATTTATCTAGTGCACTGATCACAGCTGAAAACGCATTCAAAAGCAATTTACTCTGTTTCACCCGGCAGCAGTTTTGTTGACCGAAATTAAATATTCAGACTTCATATTCTCCAAAAAATGACATCGAAAAGACTGAAGATAGTCTCATGTTTGTTACGTTTCATTAAAACGGCCGCTCAGAAAGGGTAAAGATCTTGAGAATCACATACGAGTGTCCGGAGCATGACACTGGACACCTATTTCCTCTTTTTTTTCTGTTTTACTTTACGACGCTGTCAGTATCTCCGACTGTAAAATTTTGACGGTAAGATGGCTGGCAACTCACCAATGGCGAGTGACAAATTGCAAAAGATTTGGAAGGAAGGAGTTACGTTCTAATTGAGACACCACGCTCACACTTGCTTGGAATTAGTGAGGAAAGCAACGAAACTCTGTCAGGCTAGCTGGTGTCCTGGGAAAAATTTGAACTTGGCACCTCCTGAATAGTTAGTGGTGCACCAACCTCTCAGCCTGATTTCCTCTTACTTCCGGTTACCAGCACACGTAAAAAGTTGACTTTAGGGCCAAGGGTGCCCAGGTTACAACAGGTCAGTCTAAGGCACATTTTAAAGGATCTAAATGTTCAGACACGCTACAAATTGCAGTAGGGAATATCTGATGCGCAGCAAACACTGGAAACTTTCGTACAAATAGTTGCCGTGTTCTGTTGGTGATAAGATAAAGTAATATGACCTCACCCTTTAATATTCTAAACGTATAATTACTAAATTTTCTATCATAAATCTCACTTTGGGTTTTATATTAAGCAACCATCTATTCGTGGTTTTGACTACAGCCCTGGGCATGATGAATTTCCACCTAATGTCGAGATTGTTATTGTTTTATGATTGTAGAAGAACCGCGAAGCTTATTTTTCCATGCATACATTTCCACATCTTCCCTCAATGAGGAATCAGAAGCTCATTATAAAATGACAAACCCCATACCATCCGCGGCATTTAGGTACAAGCGAGTTTCCAGTTTTGCTAACAGCAGTGTTTGAGGTTATGTACCCATATGCAAAAAATCATTGGATTCCATATCAAGAGATTCGCATCTGCTGGCGTGCCAAGCATTAAAAGATATCACATTTCCAGCTTCCAGACTGGCATTGCGCATGTCCTGTTTGTTAGCAATGTCATGTGTTTATGTTCTTTTGACCTATTCAGACGTAAGATTTGCAGAATACTCTCCCCGTCTCATACAAGACATAGGCCTTGCCAACCGCGGTAAATTTCAGAAGTGTAATATCAGCCGTTAGAATGCTGTGTTAAAATATCTCTTGCTGAACTAAATACACAAAGAGGTGGCCTACGGTATTCTGAACGTGACGTGACAATTTTAAAGACAAGAGACAGACACTTCTCACAATTTCACTTCACTCTGCACTGCATTTTTATAACATTGCTGGCTACCTACTTCACATGATATGTAATGGATTAAAGACTGAGAGATCAGACACGGTAATTATCACTCTGTCAACAGAATTTTTATTACCTTCCACTTTGAAGGCAAGTCGAACGCGAAACTATGCAAAGAAGATAAACTGGTTGTGTAAATATTCTGATCTCGTTTTTAAAAGTGAAGGTGATGGAGAAACGTGAAAGGGGGATCAAAGTTCATTGGAAACTGGTGGGGCGGGACATCGGCTGGGGAACTATTTCTGGCAATGAAGTACTGCAACTGTGCATGCCTTGTTGCTAGTAGTAACTTTCTGTTCAACATTTAAGACCTGTGGTCCTTGCAGGTACCACACGCTGAACAGTAAGGAAGTCTGTATTCTTCCGCTCAATGCATTTATGTATTTCTTATGATTCCCACAATAAATACGGATTAGCGTCCTCACAAGTATTTTCCAGTTGGTATTTATATGAACACGGACTTTGTTCTCTGTGGGTAGGAAACAGAGGCGGCTCGTGGGACTTTCTTATGGTAGGGCTGGGGCTAGAATTATTATAGTCTATGATTAACGAGAAGGCGTAATAGAGCGTTTCTTTCAGCGCAGCTATTCAACCACTTATGTTTAGACATACAACACGGTTACATGTTCCCACATACATTTCTGCAGTGCTTCATGATGACTGAGAAATAACTAAATAAGGTACCGTACGAACTGAATTCACAATCTCTGTCTTCATGGCGACAGTTAATTGCGAAAAATTGATGCCCTGTAAATACTTCACACTGTTCTTGTACCCGTTTATGTAAAAGTTGCAACTACTAAAATTGAAACATTTACAGTTAGGTAAAAATGGGTAACAAAATTCCAGAGTTTGAAACGTCAGAAAAGGTAAACAGGTACATGAAGTCCAGTTAGATAAAAATGGGTAACAAAATTCCAGCGTTTGAACCGTTAGAAAAGGTAAAGAGGTACATGAAGTCCAGTTAGGTAAAAATGGGTAACAAAATTCCAGCGTTTGAACCGTTAGAAAAGGTAAACAGGTACATGAAGTCCTCCTTTAACCGCCCTCTGGGTTGCAGTCTGACTGCCGCTGTCTTCCTGCAATTCGATCTAGCTGCGCCGACCCAGAAAGCAATGTCTGGGTAGGGCACAGCCCTCTCATTGTCCGCAGCGCTTAGAATGCGTCGCAAGTATTTGAATTTAAAATGATTTCATTCATATTTTTTTACTGTACGCATCTCCTAATGAAAACTTTTATTCCGATATTTAGTTCAATTTTTCTCAAAATTTCTGCAGCCATGTAGCCCTTATGGGCGAGCCGCCCCGGGTACGAACTCAATTTACATGTGTAAATTCTATCTGGAGTGGGCAACCTTTACCTAAGAACGAGCCATACCGTCAAGAAGCGAAGAAGAAGAGGGCCACAAACCTCTTAAATTTAACTGAAAGCACCAAAATCACATTAATACACTATATTAGGTTCCCACGTGTCCATTCTGTATTAAAATACTATAAAGAGCCATCAAAAAGCTTTTTTAATAGTGAAAATAATTAATAACGGCTATAAAATTAACTAAATATCAACTGAATAATGTATGACTGAATCAGTTATGAGACACGTGAAGCCTTTTAAATAAAGGGCCTTTGCCCACAACTCACAATAACAAGATAATTATAAGTACATTTAGCTTTAATCTCTCGTGTTTCATTTGAGCAGCACTAAAATACAGACAGTCCAAACACAAGAAAGCATCCACAGCAGCCAGCTGTTAAGTTCTGCATGGCGTGATTACATTAAACTGTCAGAAGGAGTTCCATTTGAATACAGCCCTAGAATGAAAGATCGTAATTCGTTGCGAGATTCCAAGAGGAAGAAATCCTTGAAAAGTCCTTTCTTTGGCAGGGGTGGCTCGGATTGAACTGCAGTGCAGGTAGTAATTTACCGACCCCCTGGTTTAAATGAGTGCCGGTCTTTAAAGTGTTAATTGAAAAATAATTTTAAATTAACATACGTATATACGACTGACAAAATAACGTAAAACGAGAGGGGAAAATTTTAATTACAAACATTACACTGTAACTTAACCTTTTAAAGCCTAGCGGTAACTTTACGTACCACCAGGTTTACCATTAAAAAATTCTACGTGGTGCCCACATTGCGTTTGTGTGTTTTGTACGGGCCTCAGAACAAACGGCAACTTCTGCCTTATACATCGTCAACTGATTGGTTTTTGTAACCGCGTGGGAGAGTGTTTACAGCGCGGTACGCTTCGTCTTTAAAAGGTTAATTATCCACAACTCATTCTGTTCTGCATGGTCTATGTGTTACGAACTCCAACATACCACAGACAACCCTATGAGTCCTAGATTTCCAGAACTGAAATATCTGTTGACATAACCATGACACGAGTCGATTTAAAGACTCACCCAGAAACATTACTTTGTTTCTTACATTGAAAGTTCTGACAGCAGGGAAAATTCACATTCTGTCCTTCTGAGGTGTTCCAACGTAAAATCTGGTCCACCTTTATGGAGTGGGGGGGTGGGGGTGGGGGGGATTCTACGAGGCTAGAGCACGGATTATAACCCAGAACATAACATAAATTTTGCTTCGTGTTATTAGAAATGCGCCCGACGAAATTAGATTTTCATGAAGTTTCAAGAGAAAAAGTTCAGAGTATTAGTCACAATTACGAAAGAACCATGCAAATGGAAGTAGTACTTAATCGGTAAACGAAAATATGCCGAAAAAATAACCCGCCTGAACGGAATGGAAGCGACGAGACACTCAAAAACTTAAAATTCAATACAAAAGAAAAAATACAAAGGTGTACGATCACTGTTTGCATGATGGTTATGCAGAAGATACGTAGGATTATTTGAAAACACATGACTTGTTGGGAAAATTATTTCATACAGCTTTACTAACAACACGGTCTACATATGGATGAACAAATGGTCAATGACCCCAACCCTTTATTCAACCTCATGATCGATAAACACACTACTCAGGTAGATACCTAATCATCCTCCCTTCACTTGCTCTCCTACAGTCACTCCATCACCATCATAACATAACAAATATTTTATCTTCCGCGTACGTATCCAGATTATTCCAACTTTTGCATATTAGTTAAAAACACCACTTCATCTTTTACAATATTCAAATAAACATTTTTTTTACAGGACGAGGCCAACACCAATCTTATTGAGCATTACAAGCCTTCAAACAGTTCCGCATCGGGCATTTTGGCACGCTGTATGACGACAGCCTGCAACTCATTGGTAGTCATTTTGATTTTAACAGCGCACCATCTGAAGGACAGTGTGTTTAACAAAAGCAGATTAGGATCATCCTCAGTGATTTTTAGGTGCTTGAAAGTATTCTTCTGGAGACATGCGAATTCAGTGGTATATCAACTGAACAGCAACGATTTTAACGAAATTTTAGGTAATTAAAACTACACTCTTCTTAATTGGTTTCAAGTGTTCTATACAGGTTCCGCTGAGGAGGGTGCAGATCCACAAAGAAACATGTCGGGAATTTTGTAAAACCTGATATATTGTGATTTTTTTAGTGTGCGAGTTGGTCCAAATAATACAAGTTAAATTCAAACGTACAGGGTATGGACAACTTTTCACATCAGTGCAAGTTTTGTAGTTTTCGCAGCAGTGTAACTGAAGTTTCCGTTCTTTTGGAATACGAAGTCGCATCTTAAGGATATCGAAAAGATGGAATTCCATATCATTACCTGCGATGACTGTATCAGTATTCAATCGTTGTATTGTTTAAAACTTTCCAATTTTTCAAGTACCTCTTAGATTCAATTTCTAACAACGTAGTTAACCATTACATTACTGTCGTACTTACACACAATGTAAAAATTACAAAAAACAACCTTTCATTATAATTCTTTTAACAGTTTAAAACTATAAATAATTCTTCAACATTGTCAGTTACGTTACTCCTAATTACACTGCACAAGTTATATGGTTATTCATATATTTCTTTCTTCACAGTTATCAAGAGAAAAATCCCTTCAGTTTGTAACGGATGGGCTTTCGCTTGTTCCGTACAGCAAAATAAACATTTTTCCCCACATTAACTTCCATCTGGAACTTCTCCACCAAAAAAAAAAAAAAAAACATCTCTTTTTCAAACAAAAGCTTCAGAATTAAATTGCTCCGCTAATTAATTAGTCATTCAACCATAATTATAACTTAAATAACCTACAGATAAAAACGAGTGGCAGTGAGTAAGCAAGAGTTTGCACACTGCGTGTTTACCAAGCAGTTTAATTCAGCAGTAACAATTCTCTCTTGCACTCTAGAGCTTCAAATTTTGGGCCGGAAGAATTAAGCAGCTAAGTACCTGATGACGAATGCCCTTCTTGAGAAGTCAGTCTCGACTTAATTGGTCCAGGTATGTCCACAGTGTAACTGAACCCGAGGCCTCACTACAGTGTTCACAAAAGCCCGCAAATGGACCTATCCTGTGCCAGTTGCATGCAATCCAATTCTCAATCTCCGTTTCTTTATTGCGCTTTTATAACCGTTCTATATGTCCGTATGCCCAAAGCTGTCTTTCCATCTGATGACAAGACAGAGCTTGTCAAGATTCATGGTTGTACCCTGCAACTGTAATATTAGCTGATCGAACACAGAAGCACACATGGGTAAAACTATAAGTGCTTGAAACATTCTGATTGCTAGAAACCAAATTGGAAGATCGAAATTAACGTACCTGGAAGGGTGAGGTAAAAATGGATAATTGAAGTAAGTTTTGATAATGGAAATTAAAGTAGAAAGGAGGTTAATGGCTAGATCACGTGATTCATTTATCTTTGGGTGCTAAAAAAGGAATCCGTTATGGCACAATAGCTACTCTCCTGCTGAGAAAATATGCAGTAGTATTTATTTACTTAATTTGTTTGTTTCTTTGTTTGTATTCTTCATTATTTGCTAGCGAATATGCCCAGCCAACCGCACCTGACATTGGCGTATTTCTACGTACCAAGTATAGTAAGTACACTTATTACCTCGAAACATGGCTACGTGGAGATTAAGTACTGAGTAGACCCCAGTGGAAACGACTCACTGAAAATTCAACAACAAGTGTCTTCGAGACCAAAGTACGTGCATGTCGAGGCCACCTAACAAAACACCACCACCTGTCAGCCACTGAGGGTAACTATGTTCTCCTTGAGTCAGCAGCATACGGGTTTAATCAGTACATCACAAACCGTTTCCTATACCTTCGACTCAGCGACAGGAAGAACAAAAGATCGGCTGCTTAGGCCGTAGTCCATGTCGGGGATTCTACTGGCGTATTAACGACATTTTATGACATTTAGGTTTATTTGCATCACAAAAATCTCAATATGGATTCAACAACCTCTTCCAAAACGTCAATAAAAACATAGGAATCCACGTTATCACCACCACCCCAGATTCGAATAAGCGACATTGTTACAACTCATTGAGATTTCTGGGGGAAGAATGTTAGGGGCTCAGAGAGGGGAAGTAACGAGGGACTAGAGAAAACTGAAATCTTTCAAGTCTAGAGGTAATTTTACATACCAACTAGTTAAATATTCAGAAACTCTACGTTGTGCTCACAACAGAGTACATTTATGTGTTTTGTATGAACCTCAAGGCAAACAGCGATTATTTCCCTCTACAACATAACTGGTTTTTAGGCGCGTTCGCGAAATTGCGGAAAGCGACTGTTAGCTTCGTCAAGTCTGTCCGTCCGTCCGCATGAAACACCTCAGCTCCTACTAGATGACTTTTATGAAATTTGATTTTGAGTACTTTTCGAAAATTTGTCGAGAAAATAAGAGGTTCATGAAAATCTTACAAGAATACCGGGTACTTTACATGAAGACTTACGAATATTTCTGATAACATCTCGTTCAATTCTTCTTAGAATAAGGAACGTTTCAGACAAAAGTTAGACAGAAAATCAAACCACGCATTTTATATTCAGCAAAATTTTTGCGAAAATCATAACTTTTATGAGATAATACCGAAAAATATTGTAGAGCCACACAGGCCACAGAGGACAATAAAACACGAAGCATGCACTTTGCAAGATGGATAACTAAGCCTACACGCACATGCTCAGAATACGTAATGCTTGTTGCTACTACACGGCAACAATGATAACACGTACGTGCCTTAACCCTTTAAAGACGAAGCCCGTCTGTTTTATATAAGGACTCAGTGCGTACCGCGCTGTAAACACTCTCCACTTCGGTTATAAAAACCAGTCTGTTAATGTTTTATAAGGCAAAAGTTGCTGTTTGTTCTGAGATCCGTACAAAACACATAAACGCAATGTGGGCACCACGTAGAATTTTTTAATGTTAAACCTGGTGGTACGTAAAGTTACCGCTAGGCTTTAAAAGGTTAATGTTACGTTTATACGTACATTGCCAGTCTTTGTTATAACTCAGAATGTGTTCACTGCGCCGTACGAGCTAATTGTTTAAACAGAATCCATTTGTTTTCCGTTCTCAAAGGTTTCAGATAGGCGCCTACATAAAAACCCAGCTTCTCAGTTACATTAAACATTATTAGGGTCAAAGATAAAAATGTTAAATTCGCATAAGATGAAACGAAGAGATCACGCAAGACATCTGCGCTTAATGTGACGCTATTATTAGGATCCACCTTAAAGAAATAGGGTGGTAGTGTTCCGTGAAATAGGGGAGATTTCTGAATGACATGAACTATCATCAGTTCCTGACAGAGCCCATTTCATGACATTATAAATTTACACATCCTCGGTTTCGACAAAATTTTCATTATTTCTTGCATGTGAAGTATAAAATGTAAGTAATAAGCCCACCAACTGGTTTTGATGTTCCCATGATTTGATGACTCCTTTTCTGAAGCTCACGAATGAATAACGATTCCTCCCAAACAAAAAACACCGAGCTTTCGCACAAAATACAGTCGTTATCGAACCCTGTTCTCTTTCGGTTTCTTCCACTCCACAACCTTACTACCTGTTCTCCTTTGGTCTAGGTTTTGTAAATCCCACTGAAGTTCTAGCGGGAAATATTTGATCGTAAAGTCCATTGATAAAAGAACATTTATGTGCATGTGCTCCATTTCTTTTGTGTAGAAACAAACTTCGTCATAAATACTGAACCTTCAGACAAGTTTATAATCCTTTATTGTATCAAACATGCAAAATTTGTTACGTACATGCATACTGAGACCAAAGTACAGTCGAACCCGGTTATAAATACATCGGTTTATGCGACACGGTCAGATATTCTGTGGTACCAATTAATTCCTCACTTTAAACGGCAGCGTTGTATTCTTCGGTTAGAACGACACTCGATTATAAAAACACATAATATCCAGTTCCCTTCACGGCGTTATAACCGAGTTCTACTCTATATTGCAATACCAGTGACTCAGAGAACCACCTTCCGATAAGCTTCCAGAGACCGTGCGCTCTTATTCGTAACTGACGCCAACTAAGCTAACTTCTTCTGCCAACTAATGTATGTACACAACGCACATGAAGACAGAGCAGCAATCATTTGCTACCATATTCTGCACGTATTTCTAAATACGTCCTAACACATACATCAAACATACGCAATAAGATATCTGCAGTTATTTTAGACTACATATAAGGATTCCACATTTGCCAAGAGATTTTACTCCCTGGTGACGTCAGTATTTCACGCACAAATTTTAAACTGCGACATTTCAACTACTTCTTAAGTTTTATATTACGAAACATCAGCATAAAGTCAATGGGACATTCATAAGAAACTTCATGAAAATCACTCCATTGCCTCAGAAATTTATTAGGAACAGATAGACCAATATAACAGTTACGTTGCTTTTCCAGGACTAAAGGTTCGCATAAAATGCACCAATCAATGAAAGGGTACGGAAGGAATTCAAGTAAAACTTCACGCATTCTCAGTGACTGTGCAGCTTCCTGCTACAATCGCTTCATCTCCGATATAACACCCTTCGGTAATTACAGAGCAGGAAGCTTGGTTGGCTGAAAACCACTTTTGATATGGGTGGCAAAAGAGTAGCCCTTTACGAGAATCGAACTACCTTCAGTTACACAACACGCTGAGCTTTGAAGGTTGCCAAAAAAATTTGCAACACAGTTATTTTATTGCTAGTAATTTATTGTAGGCCTATATTGTTTGAATACACTCATAGGATAACTAGGAGAATGAAACACACACCCCATTTTTCTACATACTCTCCATACGCTTGAACAGCCTTGCGCCAGCCAGAGACATGAGCATCTATCTCCTTGTACTGGTTTGAATTTTGTACCCGCAGCCACTTGTTCAGTTCTTCAATAACCTCGTCATCCCTTCCAAACCTTTCCCCACGGATGGCATCTTGAGGGCCCCAGGGAGCTGGAAATCTGAAGGAGCAACATCTGGTCTCCTTGGAGGGTGGGGAAGAACAGTCGCGAGTTTTGTTTAAAAAGCACATCATCATACCACGCCATTTTGTCGACCCCATGCGCATACAGGAGAAAACGCGTTGTTCCGCCGTGCTGCAGTAGCAAGAGGGACATTCAAAATTAACTGCAGAAAAAACTGAAGACACTTTCGGTTGACTTTGACTGAGGTATAGAAAGTGTTGCAAATCGTTTTCGGCAACCCCCGTATATCGTCTATTGCCGAACACTTCCTTCCAAGAAACGTCATCCATAAAACCTTCCCACTTTCCGTACGACCCAGTGCCAGTCAGAGGTTAGTACTTAACCGCTTGGCGGGAAACATCATTCGGTCTCAATTATAATACCCCACCACCATATATATTTTCTGACCTAGTGAATGGATGTGTGTGCGTGCGTGTCTGTACTACAGTAAATTAAAGAACATCAGTGTGCATCCTAGTCTAGTACACTGAGATACCAGCCAATCGTAAACATTAAAAGAACCCATTATTTTGGAAAGGCGTGAAAATTCATAGGAGTGTAGTTACCTCCACGCCACGTCCCGTAATTACGACACCAGGTGTTCTAAACTAAAGCCACCAGGAAACAACTTGACTCAGTACGGCAGTTCCAAGATCGACCTGACTGGGTATTTCTACGAAAGCCTTATGAAAAATTTACCCAATTTTTAATTATAAATGTCGGGCAAGTGTAATGTACACCATGATAAACGTCACAAACCCAGACATTTCTCACTTAACTTCATCCCTAGAATAAAATTATAATTAGGCTTTAAGAAGAATTACGCAACTTAAGCTGTCCGTTATTTATTCATCATGATTATTACATACAGGTTTGAATACGAAGCTAAAGGAAAAGGTCTAAATTGCACCTACACTACTGTCGCAAAAGGACGCTTAGCTTTTCTCTTACTATGAAGTAAAGCAAAGTTTCCCCTGCAACGCCATGAAGACATATGGGACAGCGGAGGTACAGCTCCACTCGTTCTTAACTTCGGCATTAGATGGAGGTAACTGGTCAACTTCATGTCGCGGCCGGTTTACAGCCGGCACACATTGACTACGAGGTTTCGCAGGGCCGCAGAGTCGGTGTTGACGCACTAGAGTAGGCCAGTATCTTGCCCCTAGCGGAAATCGAGGCATAATTCCTCAGTCATCGCGCCCGTGCCCTCTCCACTGTACTGAGTCCTACTTTTCTTACCGTGAAGCCACACAATGTACACCTTGGTTTGCAATATTTGAAGTCCCATTCATTTTAGATGACAATTGATTCTTACACTATTTCATCTCCATTATAATAGCATCGAATGAGACGGAAGGATTGCTATGGATGGCGGTGATGTAAAGAATTCAATAGAAACAGTGGTATCTCATTTTCCGGCATTATCTGGACGTTTTATGTAGAAAATAAGCAACACTGCAAAAACACGTCAGCACAGCTGGTAACAAGACCGAGATTCGAACAAGGTACTACAGTATCTGTTGTAATGTCACGCATTATGTGAGGGGTTGCGAACCCCAAGCTAATACCTAACCACCTGCTAGCACGATTGTGCCATACAGCCACTCAGCAGTATGGAGAGTTCCTGGTAGTAAGTGGGTCTAGCCAGGTAACGCAAGAATAATTCAGCAGACTTCTCTGCTAGGAATCTAGGCAGGCCTTACTGCAACCAGGAAGCTGGACTGCAGCGGCAGCAGAAATACAATTTATAACCCCCAGGAAATGTGGGTCGAGAGATCGGACGGGGTCTTGCTGAAGGAATCCATGCTGGTCGGCGGTTGGCTCAAGAAAGGACGACAAACGAGTGGCTTCGAGACGTACAAGGGTCAAGATGGCTGGAGCCGTACTCTGCACCATTCTATTACTTATCTGCAGTCCAGGTAGGACCCGTATCATTGCAAGAGGCTGCTGAGGGGTGTATGGCTCTAACCGTCCAATATCTTAATGGAAGTAAGGTGTCAGGCGTTTAGAATGGTTCGATTTCCTGTATGTAACTATTTTGGGATTTTATATATATTATACTCAAGTCTTAGCGATCCTGAGTTTGATTCCGAGTTAGTGAACACCCAGCCCCATCCTGTTACTCCACCATAGTCTTACTTACGCCGCGATGGTTACACGACCTAGCTGGAAAAAGGGCGAGAAACCCAAGGGTACTGGTAGGGTTGTCCCTCCGTCGGTCAGGCAATAGGGCGGGACCATCGGAAGAGGTAACTAGTGGCCGAGACCGGCTAACTCGGCAACCGACCACAACATCTGTACTACAGTCTGAAGCTCTTACACTAACTCTCCCCCCTCTCTAAATATGAAAAATACCTACGCATTTGACCAAATTAACGAATATGGTGCGGTAACGATCGAAGTGCATAATGGATGCAAAGTAACATTACAAATGGCCGAAATAATACACTAAATAATGTGTTCTACCATCATAAATATTTTCGACCTTGGATAACGTATTTTATTTTAGTATCATAGACGATAGGGAAAATGACGTGTGCTATTAAACCCAAGGAAACACATAACGATGGCTCAGAAACGTAGGGCAGGACTCGGTATTTTTGGGAAATAAAAGCAGCAAAAGGGAAGACAATTGAAAACATCAATGAAATTTCGTACCCTCAAATTGGGGTGTAAATTTTATCTCAAGGGCACATATTTGATGAAAATGTGTAGTGACCTTACCCTGCAATGAGACACTGAATGGAAACATTCTACATACACAGTTCGGTCCGCCTCCCAAAACTGTGCATTCATTTATTTCTTCCTTCTACCATTCTACGTACATTTTAATGGAATGTAACCTCCTTCATTTGTTCATAAAACCATAATAAATATACAAAGTTTACAATTGTTACATCGCACCCTGAATACCGCACAGGAAGTTATATTTTAAACCATTCTCTTGGTCTTACAAACGCTTACTTACATACATGCGCTTCATGTTTTCTGTCCAGTTTCACGTCTAGAAGAACTTAAATAACTCTGGTTCTCTACAAATTAGATTCCTTGTATGAATAGGCCTATTGCAATGCGACATTGTCCTCCATACACATTCATTATACTGAAATGATATAATGTAATGAAAGTAATAAACTGCGTTGGGCGTGGTCTGCCATCAGGTCACATCTCATGGGCCACTGATTTGTTTGCAGCGCGTCTGTAAGCTGAATAACATTCAGATCAGACTTGCCATGTCACATTATGGAGACCGACCCTGGGGCCCACAACTTGCCAAATCCAATGTGTACCAGGTGCTCATTTCCCACGAAAATGCTGCTAGGAAATGAAGCTGACCACTCAACTGCAATTAGTGTAGAAATGAAACGCGCACGGTTACACTTCCACGAGGCGGTGCTCAATTACACACAGGGACAACTGTACTCTTCCTTTATATTTACACGTAACGACGGCGTTCTGAAATCAGAATGCTTCGAAGAATATCAGAACTTAATAGGGAGGTAGTAACAGGAGGTTCGTAATTTGTAGTTTTCACCGAATACAAGTTACAATGGCAAAATCACAGATGATTAGACGGTGGATTATAAATGCACACAAAACTTTAATCGGAAATCCAGAAGGGAGGAGACCATGTGGAAGACCTAGGAATAGATGATAATATAAACAAGAATATTGAGAAACAGGGTGGTCGTGAATCAGATTCATGTGCCTCACGATACAGAAAAGTGGAAATCGGCGAAGAACTTCAAAAAGAATTCCATAAAAGGCGGGGCATTTATTGACCAGACGACCTACTGCTGACTTCTGAAGCAGGACTTTGCTACGTGGAGTTATCTCACAATTTCATCGAAAACTTTCATGGAAAGTGCACTTGGGATACATATTAATGTCAAGGATATGGTGATAACATTAAAAGAATTTAGAGAATTACCGAAGAGCGAAAAATTTCTGACGCGTTCGCGTAACAATAGAAATCACAGGAACAATGGTAACCAATGTAACAACAGTCACAAACGTAACCACAGTAATATTGGTAACCTTCGCAATCAAATGAACCACGGTGACAACAGTAACCACAGCAACCACAAGATTCCTGGTAATCAAAGTAACAATGATGACAAGAGTAACCATATTAACCATGGGAACAATGGTAAGCTTGGTAACCCAGGTAACATTGGTGACAAACCTAGACACAGTAAACACAGACAGTTGGTATCCATGGTAGCCATAGCAACAATGGTCACGTTAGTAACCAAAGTAGTAAAAAATGTACGCAGGCCCTCATAAAAAGTGTCAATTTTAACTAAAATTGAAAAATGCCAACAAATCTTATTAAAAATTCTCTATATAAAATTTCATAAGAATCAACGGAGGCGAGCGGACAGACGGACAGACACGACGAAGCTGACAGTCACTATTCGCTTTAACAAAGGGCCTAATGAATATTAGTCAAACAGCTGTGAAGATATGGACTGAATTCATTGGTTCAGGGCAGGACTCAAGACGGACATTTGGAATACAATTACGAAACTTCAGCTTCCATTCAAACAAAATTTTGTTGAGGAAAGGTACACGACGCTGTAGCCATCTATGCTCATAATAACGCCATTGGTAGACAAATGATAAATGAGACGGAATATTGATGGAATGGTACTGAGAAAGGAACACCGAAGCACTTGAAGCAAAACCTGTCCCAGTGGAACAGCCGAGCAACTTTTTAAGATGTCTAAAGACAAGGAAACCAGTCATCAAGCTGTTAATATATTACGGTACAATTGTTTAACAACTTGGCGGAACCGAAGATACCCTGCAGCAACCAAATTCAATATAATATTAGGTTACAATTTTCATTAAATACCAACTGGCTTCATAATTACACCATATTTTTGTAACTGGCCAAACGCAGCACAGGACCGGCCGTTGACCTAGTGTCAGTTGAGACATAATTTCCGTTTGTGTTTCAGCCTCCTGTAGTTCATATATCAACAGAATTTAAACACCGTCACTGAGTAAACTCTCCTGGCCCGGATGATAACCATCAGTATGACCAGGTCCATTTCGTTTCTCCGACGAAAACAAACAGCTCTCATTCCTTGTGTCAACGAACTCGGCACCGAGTTTCTACTAAATATTGCATAATGTCAGACGGGTTTATTCACGTCACCACTTGACAGCTGGTATCGATCCTGCTCGTTACGGCACAATTCTCTTAGTTTAAGGTATTAATTTGACCAGGAATGTACATAGCCAGGTCTACCAATTCCCACGTATTACCTTCAACACCTCTCTTGTTTTTATTCTGATAATCACATTTCTATTCGCACACTTTCAAAGCCCTGAAGACTGTACAAACGAAATTCAAAAACTAAAATAACACTCTCATGCCGAAAACTATACTCTGACTTCGACGTATGCATGGCGTATTGGTAGCAGATGGCTGACACCTCAACGTAGTCACCACTGACATTCAAGAGTTTTATCCACCGTGGCACCAGCGCTTGTACCCCAGCCTCAAAAAATTCGGTGTTGATTGTCTATAGCGAGGACGTGACGGTTTGTTTGAAGTCGGCGTATGCTGCACACTGCTTGCCAGTCAAATTATTCTTAATGGGCCCAAAAACGATTAAAATCACTGGTCCTCACACTGCCAACAAGACCTGTGACTGGTTACGGTGCAGCGGTTGGGAGGTTATAGACCATCCTACGTACTTTCCCGACCTATCATCCAATAATTTCCATCTCTTTGGACCCCTTAAAAAGTACCTGGCTGGCAAGTAATCTGCAACAGACGTTGACGTCAAGCAAGCGGTCACCTCCTGGCTACAGACTCTTGACAGCGAATTATATGCCGAGACCCAAGCCTTGGTGCCATGGTGGGACAAATGCCAACAGTAGCTATGGGCAGATCTTGCACGTACTGCCTATTACCCATGTGCCATTTATACATCAACGTCAAAGTTCTCAGTATCAGAGCGTTCCTTACCTTCATTTTGTAAACTTCCTTTATACGAAGACTGTGGTATTTCGGGTTGATATCAAGTGTTTCCGAGGGTACTCACCACCGAGATAACCAGGATTCGGTATTTTAGACGATGTTAGTTTCTGTCACCGTTCTTGTCGTCAAGATAGGCCTTAAGACTCATGCCGGTCACATAGACATCCTCCCAAATTAGCCTTCCGGACGTTCATCATCTTTGCGTCTCACAAAGATGTATGGACAGGAATCCCCGTTATGTGCGGTCAGCTGGTTCCAGAAACCCCCACTAAAAGAAACCGCTTGAAGAGTAAAATTTCAGCCCATAAGAAATAACGTGACTTTGGGTTAATCGGGACCGCCTTGATGTGTACATACAGCAGTATTTTACACATAAACGTTAATGAAACGTAACCACTTTATAGGACAAGGTACTTTAACCTATGTTATTTTTATTATCTTAATTTCAAAAGTAAAAGAGTTGAGCTTAATTGGATGGCTGGATATGGACGTTGCGGTAAAATTAAATGGGGAACGCTGATGCGGCACAACCAATAGTATAGTCGCCTGCTGACATCTCCTGGCTTATAGAAACATGGTGGACGTAGCATAATCATTTGAAACACCCTGTAATTATTAATAACAATGTTATGAAAGTAACAGTTTACAGTTTATGTGTCGACAATATGAATTTTTCAATGATTGACAAGCCAGCAGTACTGCAAGCTTATAAATATAAATTTGTCACAAACGACAGAAAAGCATATGACTCACTTCGCGTGTAGTGCAATAGTGTTTATATTGTGTACATTGAAAGCACTTTAATAATAATATTATTATTACGATTATTATTAACTACAGATGATACGACGATTATTGGGTCGTGAGAAGGACAAACATTTCCTGTTCGCAAGTTCCTTGTCCATGTCTGTGATGCCTGCAAGAGCGGGGAACTTTTAGGTATTTTTTCCCGTTAAAAATTTGGCTCCGTAAATCCTGGGAAAAGATTATACGGGTCCCGAATAACGTGGACCCCCTGCAGTTCCTTTTTTATTATATAAAACTTTACACGTGGATATAAATAATTTACGCAGTACGTAAGGCGCTCCAAATTCAGTACGTTGAGAAGCCAACAGCCTTCCGTATTAAAATAACAACGGGCTTCATGCTCGCGTCAAATTAACGCGTTTCGGACACAGCCCTATACAATTACATGTCCGAATTCCACGTGAGGATGTTCAGTTAACGCAATAATTTTACGTAGCGATTTGAGTTCTTTTTTAGTATTTCGACAAGGCGCTGTTTCGCGTATTGCCCTGGTGTAACCTACATGGTGTCATAACCCTGACGGCCACAAGATAAGTTTCACAACCGTACCTCAAATCTCATGAATACAAAAATTATTTTAGGTGGTTTTGTATGGCTACAACACACGCTATCTCAGCCTGGAGAAACAACACATATTAGAAATAAGGCCAGGCAATTCAAAACACCTCCAGTTATCCAGGAGAGATAAAGTAAGAATATGGACAAGGTCCATCTGTATTCAGGTCATGACTTAATTCTTGTTTTACTCTCTTGTACCTAAAACAGTGTGGTCATAAATGATATAAGTACTTAGCTAAGTTTCTACAATACTGCGCCCAAACGAATTTCAATAACACGGTTTTTCAGGACGGTACTGTAGCAGCGTTTTTTACGCATTCGTTATTCTTTCTTGAGCACTTAAAAATGGAGATCACGATTCTCCGAAATGATGGCAGTTGATCACACAACAAGACACCATAACGTAACGACGGACACAAGTTTACCTACGAACAGCCTTAAACACCTTTAACCCTTATACTCTTGGGGTCAATTTACTTCACGGACTAGGTCTATCCTCTCTTGTTGGAATATTAAAAAAGCATGAAATTAAAAAAATTAATAAAACGAATTGTGGGTTCAGGATCGGTCCCCGTGCTCTGCCTAAAGAAAAAGGTCCTGCCCCCAAAACGCAATGTTATGTTAATTTTTTAAAATTAATTTTCCTTGTTATTGTCTCTAAAGCGACACGATCAGTTTAGGTCACTGACGTAGATGATTCCAAACATGATACGCAGTCTTCAGAATCTCACAGCTTGTATCGTTCTCTTTCATTCATCGTGAGCATAAGGCAAAAAAAAGTAACTCCATGACTGGTTCATATAGAACTACCTTACCTAATGTTCGAGGTAGTCCTTACAAGTGATGTAATACATAAGACACATCTATTTTACTGTGGTTAACTACCGAGGAGGCCGGTGAAGCGGTAACTTCCTAACTCTCTAGGGAATGCCGACTTTCCTGACGGAGGTTTCTTTTCCCTTTCTTCGAAGTTAATACTGAAACAGCCATTACCTTACACAGGCCACAACAGCAAGTTTTTTCTCACACGATAATCCATCCGGGTCACTCAGCATTATCAGGCGTTCCTTACGAAGTAAACCAAAAAAATGACAGCCTAAGGCAGAGACCACGTCCTTCTGCCTGTACGTGACCCAGTATCAGCGACTAAACCGTTCCGCAGATTCGTGAAATTCGACACAGAGGTTTTTGACAAAAGACTGTCGAGCAAGCGTGAGTTTCGTGAAAATCCCTGCGTTGACAGTCACACTTTACATTCTACTTTTTCTTTACCTCTTTCTACCCACTCATTGTAGGTGTAGACGGTTATTGCTGTACTTGATCACACCCAAAACACACACACACACGCGCGCGCGCGCGCATGCACTCGGTTCGACTTTTCTGGACGACGGATCGGCGCACCGCAGAGAACTCTACCTGACAACAAACAACACTCACAAGATGCAGCCACCCTTGCCCCTCGCGGGATTCGCACCCGAAATTCCAGCAAGTGGGCAGCCGGAGACCCATACCTTGGAGCGGCCACCGGGATCGGCATGCTTTACTTACAAAGGCGCATAAATTTCTATCCGTATTTCCGGACGAAAAAGAATTTTTTCCAGTAATTGAACCTTACCATTCGACTTTTTTTTCACAATCTAGGATATAGGACGCTCACAAACATTTACGCTGTGACTATGTGTGCCGCGAAAATCAGACTAGTGAAAGCCATATTTTCCTCTTGATCGTAACGGAATGCCTATCCCTAGTTTCCACATATATTGTACAATTTGGGTGAAATTCAGTAGAGATCTGCATATGATGCGCAGGGAAGGCCGTACATTCCTTATTGGTGTGAATGTAATTACACTGACGCGTCTATCGTGCAATAGTGTCACATTTTACAGTAAACAACGCCTTTGTAATATCTGTGCACTGCGTCACGGAGTGAACTATTTGCAGTCTGGTTAATCCGTGCACAGGAAGACTGACGTCAAATGACCTAACAATAAACAATGTTAGTGAAATGGGCGAATGATATTTATAACTACATCACAGAGTCCGATTTCACTTTGAATTGTTACTTTTAAGGAAAGACGATCGCTTTCCGGACAAGAGGCACAAAAAAGCCTATCAGCATTACACTGGCATTTGAGTAACTCACTGCTTGTTGCTGGATACGTATCGTTCTCCAGTAGCACACTCAGCTGCTAGCAGGTTATGTCAGCAACAACGCGTATGACTTCCAAATTACGAATTATCCTAATGCTCTTCCTAGTTTTCGGCTACCCAGGCGACTAATGGGAAAACATCCTGAAACACACAACGTTTCGGAAAAGGATGTGCTCTAGTATCATTACGACAAACGGCAGGACACGCCAGCCAGAGGATAAGGCTACAGTAAGGCCTCTGTTATCAACGAAAGAGATTCCCGTTTCGCTGCGAATGGCGTAAACAAAGGTATATCTGACACGCCCGGTTTGGGTAGCAGACGAACTCAAAGTCGGCAGATATCAGTTTCGGAGATAAGAAGTTTATCTCCACTTTTGATTAAAACGACGGGAAGTTAAAAAGTGACGGCAGCGGGTGTATCTTGAGACCATTTTTCAACAGTATCGAATGTCCTTTTCAGCTGCCTTCAAATGATAGTACGGGCTTGACTAATGGAAGTGGAGAAAAAGTGCCGAGACGAAATGCGACGCACGTACAAAAAGGCTCACGTGACCACTCCGACGCAACTGAAACGAAATATGGCCAGGCTCACTGCGGACGTCACTGAAGACGTAGCAAGATTAAACAAGCATGAATTTGGCTATTCTGTTTGGTGCCATTATCAGTGAATTTACCATAACTGTGAACAGACAAGCGCTCAATCAGTGGCCCCAAAGGTAACAGACCACTATGGAGTATAATATTAAAACGAACGTTGGCGAAATGCTTTGCAACACTATGGACTGCATGTATCTGTTGCAGGATAGGGATTTGAGAATATGGTAATCATCATTCGTATTCCAAATAAGGGCAGGAAATTTCTTCATAATGGGGTTCCCAAGGATTCTGTTCCTTAAGTTTGATTTCACGGACGGTACAACACATCGCACAGTTCGGTCCGTTCAGCTCTCGCTCCGTACTGAACGCATCGCTGGGCTTGTGACGCTGACTCGTTAGAACTGCTATAACTGCGACGTTGACTTACGCAGTTTTCCCGTCTTGGCTCACACGACCTTGACGTGTTCACCCAGGACCTGTGCCGCCGAGCGACAAGTGATTATACAGAACTCAACCCTAATCGGATACAGATTCGTACAAAGAATCGTCACGGCACTCCTGTCTGTATGTAAATACAGTGAATTTCAGCGACTCGCTGGGGCCGACAACCTCTTTAAAAGTAAATCCTGCCCAGACAGGGCGACCACTTCTAACACAAAAGCAGTGCATGCACATAAAGGGTTTAGAGGGTTTTATTTTATGCTGCTACCAGCGACAAAAGACACTGAACATTACGCGCGGAAACAAGGACAGACAGATGTGCTGTCTTGTTTTCAATAAAAGGTTATGACACCTAAAAAAAACACCTGGAACTGACAATACTGGTGACTTGGGACGTGTTCGATCCCCTGACTACAGTATCTGACAGCTTAATGTCAGTTACTTAGATTCATTTTGTCTGTGGTTGCAGTAAATGTCTCGTTGTTAATAAATTAGCAGAAAACAACCACACAACATTCAATAATGTTGGTGGATCACCCCGAAGTGTCGGGGAAGAAAGTGAGCTGGTGGCAAGACTTGCGTCTGCTAGTGTAAGCCTGGGGGGGGGGGGGGGGAACTCTCTTCAATAAAAAGTGTGACTCTGTGAGAAAGAAAAAGCGCGACTTTAAAAATAAATGGGCAAACTATTTTTTAGCCTGCGAGACAAAACTGCTGATTACGAGTTGTTCCCCGGAAATAAGCAGTTAAACATTCTACAGTCAACTTTTCGAGCATCCGTCAAACAGGGCTAAATTTGTGTTCGTACAATGGATTTTGTAACACGACAACCAGCTTTCCCACAAGCATCTTCTTTTGACAAAAGAGTCCCTGCACACTCACATGTTCCCGATTTGTCGTTGTGATGTTTCGTGTTCTCAAATCTATAAGTCGTCTTCACGGAATCTCATTTTGGAATTACTTAAAGACATTGTGAAGAGTATGACAGCACTGAAATAAATTTCGGGAAATGATTACCAGTAATGGTACATGATATGGACGAGACGTTTGAGTACGGATTATACTTGTCAACAATTTTCAACTTTTCTCAGTAACATGCATGAAATTCGGTGTTGTGTATTAGGTCAGGTGTGCTTAGAACGAAAATGACAAGCAAAATATCCCAAAACATACAAATTTTGTGCTCCACCTTATCAACCTTTCCTCCCTGCAGACGGCACTTGTGTCGCTCTTGCTCTCCTCTCACTACCACAGCGCTAGGACGATTGATCCCCAGCCGCACCCCACAAAAACGAAAATTTGAATTACAAACAAAACACCAATTTTCTGACTGTGTAGTCTGCAGTCAGGGTGAAGACCAATGACAGGGACCAAAAGTGCAAGGCAAGGAAGGAAAAGAAAAAATTGGAGGGTAACAGGGACGCAAGGGCCACGTGGAGGGAGGACGCTACATATGGCACGTGTGAAAGGGATCTGCCGTGAATTCATAACAATCTGTGACAGTGATCGTATACTGACGGGGTAAGGGCTTTGAGAGCACAGGGCGTCAATTTCATGCCTGAAGAATGGCGATAACTGCCTGGCACACGCACAGATTTGTGCTATGCAAACTGGTGAACACTTAGCAACATTTTCGGACAAGATGGATGAAACTGTCTGTTTTTTACCAAGTCAGGTGTGCTGAAAACGAACATAACAAGCAAAATGTCACACTACATACAGAGTTTATGTAATTTAGATCTGCCTTGAATACATAAGAATCGACTGCAGCAGATCTTAGATTGAAGGTACAGAGGGTTTCAGAGAACAAAACACACGTTTCATGCTTAAAAAGCGGTGACAAAAGCCTAGAATGTTCACAAACGAACATTCTACAAGAGCGTTCATCTTTTTTATTTCCTAAAAATCCTTTCACAACCTTCGCAAAGGAAATCCACGCAGCCAATTCTTTTTGATTGAGTTTGCCCTCGAAACTGGTGTCGCAAATAAGTTTTCTTATTTTTGGGCCAGTGAAGATTCCTTCTTCCAATATTGCCTCACTTACTTGTGGAAACATTTCGCTTAAGTGCTTAAAGCCCTCGCCATCTTTAACCATAGACTTTACAGAATACTTCATTAGGCCTGGTTTAATATGAAACGGTGGCAGGAGGACGTTATTGGGATCAACCAGCGGCGCATGCTTCACATTACTCGTTGCAGGCTCAAATGAAGTTCTCTGTGGCCGTTCCTTTCTAATTAAGTGTTGTTCCGTTGCTCTACTGTCCCATAAACACAAACAGCAACAATATTTTGTAAATCCTCCTTGAAGTCCTAGTAATACTGCAGTTACTCTCAAATCTCCGCATACTTGCCTACCGTAGCCCTCACAGTTCATCGCATTTAGGATCACCACCTTACTTTCGTAAGTTTCTTTCATAGAAACAGAGTGGGCACCAGGAGTTGATGGTTTGTTATTGCCATTGTGCAGTAAAACTGCTTTCAGACTGTATTTGGAGTAATCTATGAGGAGTTCGATTCCTAGTTCATTCATCAAACCATTTATGTCAGCACATAAACAAAGAGAATCTTGCATTCTGTAAAAAGCAGAGGAAGTCTCACTCCTTCTTCTAAACACTGAGACTCTTGTCCCTTTTGCTAATAAGTTCCACTCTTGTAGTCTGGATGCTAAAGTTCAGCTTGCTGTTTTGATAGGCCTAAATCACGCACCAAATCATTCAGTTCATTTTGGTTTACACGGTGGGGCTCACCTGAAGTCTCAAGGCTGTAAACTGCGTCGGAAGTCCCTGGGGGGATTTCTGTAAGCTGCTCATCATCATCAGAAATATTAATACCATCCCAATTGAGTGGTTGATTAGGTACTGTCAGTCCCTCTCCATGAGGAACTGGTTTCAACGCAGATGGCATAGTTGGGTATTGAATTTTGTGCTTTTGTTTCTTTGAAAACCCCTCAGTGTTTGTAAGACAGAAGCAACAGTCATTAAAATGATTTGTAGGTTCACGCCACACCGTAGGAACACCGAGTAGCATACTTTTTTCTTTCCTTTTAACTACTCCATAAGAGACACACAACACGTCACGCAACACACATGCGGGGCCGAACTTTTGTCCTGATCACCAACTTGGTAACCAAAATACAAAACATATGCTTTCTTCACTGTCTTTGTAAGATATCTACTCTGTGATTTGGCAATAAACTGTCCACACACGTAACAAAATTTGTCCGGTGTATTAATACACGATCGGCGGTGAGTACTAACCATATTCGCAACTAAACTCAAAACAAACAGAAACACTACCAGCCTGTATTGAGCATACACGTGCACTGGAAGGTCAGCTGGACAGAATTAGAGCTCTGTTGCTCCCCACCACCAAGTCTCAATGCCAGCAACTGTAGCAAACAAAACTACTGTATAGCGCAAAATATTGTTTCACACAAAAACGGGTTTCAACTACGCAAAAATGTGAGTGGTAGGCCTTTTTAATACCATATAGGGAAAGTAAAAGGAGGGGAAAAAAGATAACAATTTTACCCATGTTACTGAAACACTGTAAATAAGTGTTATGCGTAACATAAATTCTAGTCAGCACACGCGGACCTAATCTGGTTAACACCCAGCATACGTAAGCTAGTCGGTTCACTAGTATCAGGCCTGTGCACGTGGTCAACAGTAAGAACACCGTGACGAACAGCACTAACAAGCACACAGCTGAAATTCTGTACGAAGTCTGGCAGTGCCTATGTTGAATTACATTTGTTAAAACTGTACAATGAATCCGACGGACAAACAAAGGTCGAGCCAGCTAAAGTGAGAATCGGTAGGTATCTGAACTTACCCTCCTAAATTTCTGAGAAATACAGAAATACGGTGCCATTTAAAGAAGAGACAGAAGAAAAACGAATCATTCATAAACATAGCTTACGAACATATGAAAACAGACCCCAAAAACATTTCCAAGTGAGAAGTCGCGAAAAAGGGTACACGAAGACAAAAGAAACGCTAAAAAGGTGAATTCAGCTAAGAACGGAACATGCCAAAAGCCCTAATAACTGAAGCAGAAGAGAAGTTTCTAACCCTCGGTAGGAGTACAAAAGGAGTTTCAGTTGTAGTTTCCCCTGATGCTTAAGTGGCATTAGACTATCGAGAAGCGAATCAGTATCCTGGGTTCGGACCTCATCTGCCATGGCCCACCTGTCTCTCTACAGAATTGACCGCAAGGTTAAGCACTGCCGCTGTAGAACCCCCATAACCTCGCAGTTCCACTGCGCTTTATAGTGTTCCAGACGAAAGTTCTTTACCTAAAGCATGTCCAATATCTGCTGAACACGCAGTAAGCACAATTCATGTATTTCGGTCCTGACGTCCTGTATGCTGCATGGTCTATTCTTTAACAGTAAGTTCCAGACTCCACAACTAATCTTTCGGTGCACAGACTCTAAGCATCTGTTGCTATTATTATTATTATTATTATTATTACTATTACTATTACTATTACACTTCTGTAGAGACCTTAGGTTCTGCATCACACGTGCCATTTGTTGGCTATAACGTCAAAGTTTAGCCTCATTGTCATATTTGTAACTTACAAACAATTCGTCGTATGCAATGAACAGACACTCGTATGTTTATGACCTCCCTTCATACTGAATTGCACGTGCCTAATAACAATGGTTTTTAGTCACCGCCACAAAATATAAAACTAAATCCAAACTTCGTACTTCCGGTATATTGTTACTTTACTTCTACAAAAATATTACCGTAATAACAGCTGCATATTTCTCCCGTTATGTCAGAATCTCAATGCAGGTAGCGCTACTAGAGCCATTATCTACCAAACTGAAACACAGTTCAGACATCAGTTTAGTTGTGAGAATTACTCTACATTATATAAAGTTAAATGAATGGACGATTTTTATGTTGGAATTTGAGGTGTCATTGGCGATGCCAATTAAGAAACTGCGCTGCGTCATGACACAAAACACCAACACAATCCTTTTAACTTTGCAGTTCAACGAGCATTAGAACACCTAGAGACTTCGCACGTGTCTATCTGTTCATTTCTTACACTCCATATTTTACATCTCATGCGTTATTTAACATCTTTCCACAATAGCAGCAAAACTGTGTACAATCACGATTTTAGGACGAAGGGCGCGTCACAATGTACACATAATGCGCCATACAATCCCTTGTTCAATGGTTGTAGTTGCCATGGGGGTCATGCACAAGACAACTTTTATATACGAAATCGTATACCATATTTTCAGAAAACTCTTCCCACCGGTCGCAGATATCCTGGCTAACACAACTCTAAAACTGATCCAGCCACTTCACTGGTATTCTGATAACATGAACACCATGCAAACAGCAATTCTTGTACCACCACAAAGGAACAGCATTGAACTGGCCCCGTTAAACAGATGTACTGTGAGCGACAAATGGCAAAATTCTTCATAATTTTGCTAATGCATTTCATTTGTTTTTTCATAAGCAACAGTTAACGTTGTTAGGTAAAGTCAAATATTAACAAACTTACCTTTATACCTTGATGACGTAGTTATTCTTCAAGACGGCCATTGCACAGTTTATGAAGAACTTGCAAGTAATCGTGTCAAACTAAATACTCACAAAAAAGAATCATTCAGAACCAACCAACATACGCCGACGGAGATGTTAAATATCAAATTTGTAACGGCTAGTCAAGCGTACCGGCTCCTGACCAAGGTCATGTTCGATGGCAGGTAGCAAAAAATGTAAACAAACTTTACGAACATTTTCAAAACTGATGAACCGCTATACTCTCACGGAAAGAAGATTGATTCAACAAATTAGAAATAAATTGAAACAAAATAATGGTCAAGTTGCGAAAGCAGATAAAGGGAACACCATTGTTATAATTTACCATTGTGACTACAATAACAAAATTTAATCATTTCATAACATCCTGCCATTTTTCTACTCTCTCAAGAGTTCCTACCAGTGTTTACCGAAAGTCCCTTAGACAGTGCTTAAACGATTGTAAAGTGCTAGTTAACGAACACCAAAAAACAAAGTTGATAAATTTAAACCCTTCCCTGCCTAATACACGCGGGCTTATCAAAATACATAAACAAGAACAATCTATCAGACCAGTCGTAAACTGAAAAAATGCACCAGCGTATAAACTGGAGAAATTTTTTCCCCATATACTTACCCAATTTATTCTGCTGCCTGATGCTTTTAACGTTAAGAACGCTCCAAAACTCATTAGCGACATAAAAGGAACTGAAGTGCAAAAAACATTAAGTTAGCTTCTTTTGGCATCTCTGGCATACACACAAATATACCTACAATGTATTTGAGAGCTGTAATAGAGAACAGCCTGAAGTTGAACTCAACAGAAATAGAACAAAAGCAAGAGATACTTAAAACTTATGACCTTATAATCAATCAAAACTATTTTTCACATGAAGACAACCTCTTGCATCAAAATGAAGGTCTAGCAATGGGTGCACCATCGTCTGCACTACTATCGGAGATATTCCTACAATATATTGAGTCAAAATTCATTATTGATATACTTATCAACCACAAAATCTTACGATATTTCCAATACGTAGACCACATTCTCATTGCTTATGATCTATCAATCATAGACATTAATTCCGTTCTATGTAAATTTAATCAAATGCATCGAAATTAGAGTACACAATAGAGTTAGAGGAAAAAACTAAATTTTCTCGACCTCGCAATTTATAGGACCAACCAAACATTCGAATTTACCATTTTGGGAAACCTATTTATACAGATACGATAATTTCCTACAATTCTTGTCACCCTGTAGAGCACAAGTACGCGGCTTTGAGGCACCTTATAAACCGATCAGACGCATACCACCTGAGTCCCGCAGCAAGAGAAGATGAAATAATAACCATCCAAAATATCCTACATAACAATGGTTTTCCCCTGCATCACATTGGTAATTTTTAGCAAAACATAAACACCCAAAATTACAACCCACACACAATTTAAGAAAGGATCAAAAGTGGGTTATTTTCACATTTTTTGGTAAGGCAACATACCATATTTCCAAAATTTTCAAACATACGCTTTTACGAGTTGAGTTTAAAAGCAAAAACTCTCTTCAATCCTTGCTAAAAATAAAAACCAAAGATGGAGACAATTTTAAAAAAAGCGGGGTATATCAATTGACATGCAAAAGCTGCGGTAAAAAATATACGGGGCGAACTGGCTGAAGTTTCGAAAAAGGTTCAAAGAACATCCTCATTCCTTTACATACAACAATTATAATTCAAAGTTCGCACAACACCTCTTGGAAACAAGCCACGAATTCGGCAAGACTGATGATACCATGCCAATTGTACACTACGACAAAAAAGGAAAACATTTAGGATACCATGGAAAAAATTTACATTTACCGAGAAACCAAAGACAACAACCAGCTTAATTATATGCGTACAGTTCTATATAATAAAATGTTTGAAACTATCACTGAGAAAGAGATGGGTTTTGACTAACGCAGCACCCCGTATAAAACGTGCGATCGTAAGCAATACCAATTCAGTCGGAACACAAGCCACGTAGACTTCAGAACACAACAGTACAGCGTCCACCTGATGTACTGCCTATAGAGTGCCGACGTACAGCAGCCTCACAATGCACACGCACAGCTATAAAGCATTTATTTCATAAGTAATCACCTTTCACTGAGCAATATCAAATTCTAAATTTTATATTTCTACAAGGATTACCATTCTGATAATCTATACCACATTTATATATTTATAGGTACGGAATACGTAAAAACGATTACAGCTTGTACACGATAACCAAAAAACTGGACGGTTAGAATAAAACCTAGGAAGTAAATACATCACGTACAGTACACAAGGTCACAGATGGAAGTTCCGTCTTAAATAACGGAAGGCGCTGCTAGCACTGAAAAATGTATTTTGTATATATGTCTACCTTATGGTCGACGTTTGATTTACCTCTTCATCTTTTACACCTCTATACATTTTATACGTACTTTTTATGGTAAATATATATAAGGCTGTATAATTTTAACTCCATTGTGAAAGAGGAAGGCCTTCCGCTTCTGAAGAGTAGTGTTTTAACATTTCATGTTTTTTAAGAAGAGCCTGATGATGGCCTACTAGGCCAAAACGGGTTGCTCGAAAATCTCTAAATAACGAGGTAAAGTTGGTTGTGACTGATTCTTTTTGTGAGATTGAAACATAAGCCAACGGAGATGTTACATATTAAAAAAAACTAAATTCCCTTAAAGTTCTGCTCAAAGTAGTTACACATATTCGAATTTGTTTTCGTAAACATTCGTAAAATCTTCGGTTATACACTTTAAACTAGGAACGCCATTATAAACACCAACCGGATCACATGGTTCGTAAAATCTTCGGTTATACACTTTAAAATATGGACGCCATTACAAACACCAATCGGATCACACGCTTCGTAAAATCTTCGGTTATACAGCTTAAAGTATGGACGCCATTACAAACACCAACCGGATCACACGAAACACCTACAGACACTGTTATGGACAAAACGCTGAGACTGTAATATCAGAGCAGGTAAATATATAAATTATCACTACATTTTTAAGAGCCACAACACACGCGTGTCCCTTTTTATCAAGCTAAACGCCTGTCCCTTCAACAAAAACAGCACTGCTTACGCACCACACATCAAGCAACGACGAGACTGAAGTCTTGGAAACTCGACCACCCCCCACCCCTTCGACAGTTCTGCTTGTCACAACACAGCATAAACGGCTGTGATTGGTAACGGGTGTAACTGGTGACATCTGCAGGATATCGTACGGAGAGTATAAGGCAGAGAAAAGAAAGAAGTTTCCACTGAGGAACCATTCCAGCGGACTGATTCTTTGCGTACTTAACTACAATATTCAACTGCATTTTATACAGCGTCGAATGACATGAGCAAATAATCAAAAGTTGTTTGAACTGAAGGTTTGGAAAATGCGTTTGTAGCCTATTCAAAGGCCCTATACCATTATGTTCGGAAAATCAGCAAAACCACCATCAAGGCCAGTAACGTGGAGAAGATGCTGAACACTACGTGAATACGAACCCAAGCATTGCCGTTTAACAGACTTATTCCGCAGAAACAAATGGAATAGCATAGGGAAAAGAACTGCAAGCGCAATCCTTGAAAGACCAATACTCGCTGTTAGTGCCCAGCCTTTCATGGACTACGTACAGCCACTGCTGTATATTCAGTATCTCAATACTGCTTCCCATCGTGGGTCAATCTAGTCTACGAAGCTACAGTTGTAAGATCCATTTTAATATTATCTTCCATCTATGAGTCTGCCTCAGGGAGGTTTCCCGACTGTGGAATAATAAATAACTTCAATGATAGTCACTTCGGTAAAATAATATATTCAAACATTCTTACGCAGTGTGAAGATACATGATCAGAATCACAGCTCGTTACGATGAATTGTTGGATAATGAAAAATAACAGCCCAATAATTCCTCAAGCAATCACATTAGAAGAAGCAGAAAAAGTATTCTCAACGAGATAAATGTAATCAGCCAAGAATCCAAAAATAGTGGACAGTAAATATCACATTGTAATGAACGGAAACATTCCGCCCACTTGCCTGCCGTAAGCACCCATCCAGGGAAGTGAGTGGGCCCCACTTATCAGGAAACTGGGGTATTCACATGCTCTGCAAAACAACACAGACCAGAATTCGCGGCCTATTGTCACGTAGTCCCAGCCTTCGTATCATATCAACATACGTATCCTGATCCACATGAATTCAATTCACATACATCCTGCTTCTATAAAAATCCACTATATACGCCTATCTACATTTCAGTTTTTCGAGTGGCCTCTTCAATTCTTTCGGCAAAAATTTCGTACGCATTTCTGAACTCCATAAGCTAATGCTGTATGTCCCGCCCATCTAATCCTCCTCGATTCAATTCGTGATTCAGTGTGGACTACCTGTACGCCTTTGTCTTCCAGCATGCTGTCTAAAAATATTATTAAAATGTTCAGAACTATAATTTTGACTCCTGTTTTGTATGGGTGTGAAACTTGTCTCTCACACTGAGGGAAGAACATCGGCTGAGGATGTTAGAGAAGAGGGTGCTGAGGAAGATATTTGGGCCTAAGGGGGACGAGATAACAGAGGAATGTATAAGACTACATAACGAGGAGCTTTATAATCTGTACTTCTAATCAAATATTATTCCGGTGATCAAATCAAGATGAGATGGGCGGAGCATGTAGCACGTATTGAAACGAGGAGCGGTGCATACAGGGTTTTGGTGAGGATATCTGAGGGAAAGAGACCACTTGGAAGACCTAGGCGTTCATGGAAGGATCACACTAGAATGTATCTCCACGAAGTGGGATGGGAGGGCATGGACTCGACTGAACTGGCTCTGGGTAGGGACAGGTGGCGGGCGCTTGTGAATGCCGTAATGAACCTTCGGGTTCCATAAAACGTAGGGAATGTCTTGACTAGCTGAAGAACTGCTTGTTAGATTCTCAAAGAGGACTCTGCTCCATGCAGTTAGTCAGTCAGTCAGTAAAATTATGGGTAACAATAATAACAGTAACACCGTCGAGTATACAGTACTGAAACGGCCTGTTATTTGTCAAGTTGGCAAGTTAGCAGTACACGATTGGTTGCCGATAAGCCTATAAGGCGAGACTATTTCATGACTTTAAACGAAGTTACATTTTCAATCTGCGTTCAGTTTCAAGTAATTTCTAGGCCTTACAGTTTCATAATCCTTGACAGTGGAAAAGTATGTCTCTCACACTAAAGCAATTTGCCCCATTTTAACAGGAAAATTAATTATACCACAAAACCTGGACTTATCGCAAAATGATTTCTGGGATTTGTAACGAAATGGCAGCTAAAGTATAATAAGAAACCGACCTTTAAACAGCAACTGCAGTATTAGCCAGAAACATCGTGCAATGTCCCTTTTGCAAGCAAACACACTAAAGCTGTCATTTATAAAGATATTTCTACTAACAGATTTATTTAAATTCTTCTGGGCCGCTTGACCCTCAAGATTAAGGCACAACGACCCTTCAAAATGCCGGCAACTACTTACCAGTCAAGATGGCATAACATCTCACAAGACTTACATTTCCAATTCCTGTAAGAGTTAAAATTAAAGAAAGAACTGCATGTAAGCTCCTATTATTATAATTTTGAAAACAGCTATAACTTTCGCCGCGTCTCTGGGTGACTGGTGCCAGAGGTTTTCTGACAGCGTGATGGTTTAATCTTCAGTGGTCAAAGAGTCTAACAAATTCGTCTTCATTGGACTTTTCAGCCATTGTAGAAGAAAACAGCTGGCTGTCTCGAAACGTCGGGCACCAATCACCCAACGACGCGGCGCTATATGCCAGAAGAGCGAAGCCCTCAACTTGCCCGCTGCTAAAACCTTCAAAACGTGAAAACAAATCATTCCTGCTTTAACATCAAATTCATGGATACTGCGAAAGAATATCTGCGCATATACAGCCAAACTCAACATAGGAAAAGTAGCGTATTAAAGCAGTACGGCTAAGTTACATGGAAGAACCAGCTGATATGACTGGATCTTGGAAGAAATCGCAGTTGATTCTTAACCACTTCTCTGCAAGTTTACCCGACGAAGAGACCAATAACTTGGCTGCCTAAAACTCATGACTGCAGAAGGTAGACCGATTAAACCACGACGCATGGGCACGCTACACACAGCCTTCACATGTTGTCGCCTTTGGAGCGTACATTTTTCCGTACTCGAACTTGGTGCCACACGCGATGGAGAGTTCTCGTCGTATTTCGGAGACAGACGTTCGATCCCAACCCAAAACCATACGTGTGCAGCCTGCTGAGTGAAGGCGCATAACCGTACAGACCCTCGTGGCGAATTACAGCAAAGCAGCTTCCTTCGGGATCAGTAGTTGATCTTACGGCCCCACACTGTGTCCAGATATGCTACGGAAAGTACAGTACACTAACCCTAAAAGTTAGTGGGAACAAACAACTGGCAAGCTACAAGCATGTCCCATTCAAACCTATGCGTACTGTTTACACCTCTTGAAAATTTAAACTTATCATCTGCAGCATCTTACGATAACTGATAAGTCTTCAGAAACTAGACAGGAAACGTGATAACGCACACGGTATGCCGACCAGGCCACGGACTCGACGACCGAGAAACCGCCGTTCGACTCCTGGCTCCACAGCATCCAGAACAACCCTGGTGTCCACCCAGCCACCTTTGCAATTGGTCCATGGGGCTCTTCCCCCGGAGGTGGCGTATTAAGATGGCCGCTCGCCTCCATCTACTGCCAAAGCTAAGAATGCAAGGATCTACGACTCCATTCCCCCACATACCTTCAAGACATGAATAGGAATAGCTTCACCTCAACCTTCACGAAAATACGAGTATAAAAAAGGAAAGACATTCTAGTGGAGAAATCGTTACACAGCCTCATAACGAAATTCAATAAACACTTTAATTTAAATTTCTTTGTGCAAAGGATCTTACGAATTTCTTTAAAGGAAGGAAAAAATCCCATTTCTTAGTGTGTTTCATCTGTCACATTACAAACCTGAAGCTACTTAATCTTCCATCACACTTGGTGTAGCATGCAAATCAACATGAAGTGTCGTGCCATTCTGATTTTCATTTCATTTAGATCGTTGTAAGGGCCACATTACTGACGGGCACAGAAGAACTTAACGTTTATGTCCACACCTGTCTGACATATTTTCATACACTTAGTACACGGTAAATACACTTACTTTTTAGTGTATGTTAAATTCACTTTAACCTTTTAAAGCCCAGCTGTAACTTTACATACGACCAGGTTTAATATTAAAAAATTCTACGTGGTGCCCACATGGCGTTTATGTGTTTTGTACGGATCTCAGAACAAACAGCAACTTTTGCCTTATAAAACATTAAGAGATTGGTTTTTATAACCGAAGTGGAGTGTTTACAGCGCGGTGCGCACTGAGTCCTTATATAAAAGATGCGCTTCGTCTTTAGAGGGTTAAACCATTTTGAAGGTAACTTTTTGTCGAGAGCCTAGTTCAACTTTAGACATGCATTTTAAATATCCTGGACAGATGTAGCAAAGGCTGGCTACACAGGACAAGCGTTTTAATTTTAAGCTTACTACCCCTAAATTAAAAATAAATCTTTGATTTATCAAAATTTTCCACTTTATGTTATTGCAATATAATAGAGTGATTGCTTGACTAAACGCTGGGGCTTAAACAGTAACGCGAGCCTGATTTGTCGACGGGTAACAGCACTAATTGCAGACAGTAACCCAAAAGACAATTTGAACATTACGTTATGCCCTGCAGAAGGGGCATCATTGTCAGGAACGGAACACAAGCAAAACTTGCATTAGAAAAATATGAAACATCCCTTGTAGCACCCACTCATGTGAGGCACAGCAATATTAAGGTGGGCGCAAACTGGAGCGCGTCGGACGAGTCGGAATATGTTTACTGATTAAGCACAGTGCATGGTATTTCCGCGGAATGGCAACGGGGATTCGTTTGACTGCAGGCCGCTGATAAGCAAGCAACATGAGCAGTTCTGAAGAAAGAGAAATCGTTACTGTGTCCTTGTTAAGTGAGGAAGAACAAAAGAAGAAAAGAAAGTGCTGCCGATCCCCACGCTCTGGGCGACATAAAACTGCTGCCGTCCACTGCGCACTGGGATGGTTAGTCCAGGTTAGCTCAGTGAACACGATATCTGTTCTCAGGGTAATTTACGTAGGAGGTCCCTGCAGCTTCCGCTATCCAACTCCGATGATAATCTATATGTAACAGATTAATACATTAATCCACTAACTAACTAACTAACTAACTAACTAACTACATGGAGCAGAGTCCTTCTTGAGAAGGTAATAGGTCCTCAGCTATTCAAGAAATTCGCCGCATTTTATGGAACCCGAAGGTTCATTACCGCATTCACAAGAGACCGCCACCTGTCCCTACCCTGAGCCAGCTCAATCCAGTCCATGCCCCGTCCCACTTCTTGAAGATCAATTTTAATATTATTCTCCCACCTACGCCTGGGTCTCCCGAGTGGTCTCCTACCCTCAGGTCTCCCTGAAATAGTTCCACTCTTATGGTTGCACAATAAGAATGTTAGCAGCAACTAAAAAGTGACGACACTTGGAATAACAGAGCTGGTTAACTTCTTCACGAATGTTTATGGTCAAAAAGGAAGAATCAGGCATCTTCTTAAGACACATTAACCAACTTTTTACAAGCATGGCGCAAACTGTGAAGACTTTTCCTTTACGAGATCAGATCGAAATTAAAGGAAAATTATTCCAAGTGGTGAATTCTGTAGAAATGAGAAGTACCTTGATGAATTCCAGTTCTTCGGAAATTACTAATAACAGCTGATTATCATGCTCAGGAGTCTGGCGACTGCCACATTATTATTCCCAATCTGCTAAGTAGCGAAGTAGCAGCGTATACAGAAATTAAACTTAATATTTAATTCAGATTTACCTTTTTAATTGTCAATTCGTATTCTTGAATAACTTTATTACAAATAAATACATTACGTTAAGCAAAGTGCCAGTTTTTCCTTTGGTCCTACTGCCTCTCTAAAAGATGTATTTTCCCTTGACAAGGTTGGTCCCAACATGTTCAGGAGTCATACACTGTCCGTAAGTCATCCGAAAATACTCAAAACATATTGTCTCATCTTCTAGTAAGTCCGGATCTAGGGCATGAAATTCGCCATGAATCATTCTCGGCTTGCATATATTATGCACCCAGAATCTTCGTCTCTTTCTTCCCTTCTTTTGTTCTTCCTCACTTAACAAGGACATAATAAGTATCTCTTCTTCTTCAGAACTGTTCATGTTTGCTAATCAGCGGCCTACAGTCAAACGAACTCTACCAGCGCGTAGGCCGAAATACGATACAGCGTGCCATGCATTACGATAACGATATCTTGACTGTTGAGTCAGCCGGACGCGCCGGCCCGGGTGAAATATAGTCCCCTCCCAGACGGAATTGCCACTGTGCGTTGCGTCCGGTGCGGATCAGCGTGCGATGTCCCATAGTTAATAACGAGAAGAATATTTTATCTCCGCGCGCTGCGTCCGCTGCGCTCCAGTTTGCGCGTACGTTTAGAATCCATGAAAACTTTAGAACTGTGACCTAACAGCGTATAGATGTCAGACGACTCGTCTGTGGCTACTGACAAGTTTGAATGCAACCGTAAATTCGTTTTATAATGTAGCTATGCTGTATAGAATACACAGATTGTATCTGTCACAGGACAAGAGATACACATACATCACGCAAGCGTGGCATGTAATTTGCATGTACTGATATTAAAGGCGGTCTACGGACTTGAAATCTGCTGCAGACAGACAATGTACAGTTTCACTTATGAATATTTTGTGCGATTACTGAATCCGTAGCTGTTAAAACGAAAGGAAGCGCCCTACGAGAGATACGGCGAGTCTTTACCCTGCCTGGTGCCAACTATACTCTTTACTCCAGTTGATGTAATGCTGCATCTGCTGCTGCACACCTGTTACGCCAGTTCTTCAGTTCCTAGCGTGCGTGGGTTTGAAAACGACACAGAGTGCACTCATTAAGTGTGACAGACGGCTTCTCGAACTGACTTGTATGTTTCACAGTTCAATATAATCTACAAGATACTGCAATATTTTCTTGTAACTGTTTCTTCTCAGGGTAAACATATTTCTCTGTATTCGGGGTGGATATATAACGTCACAGTAAAAATGCACCTTATGAAAAAGATTGTGAGCTACTGAACTATCGAGTGGGTTATGATCGTTGCCAGTCGATATATCTGTCTGTGCCCGTGGCACCAACGCTAATGGTTGACTATTTCTTGCTGTTTGAGAAAATTACGCCATCAGAAGTATCAAATGTGTCACACATATCACATACATAGGTCTATATTGATATGTTGAGTGAGGTTTACAAAAAGGCGTACAGTTACACTAACTAAACTGTGCAGAGTCCTTCTTGAGAAGCTAACAGTCGCTTAGTTTGGCGAAACCGAAGGTTCATTAACGTGTTCACAAGAACCATGTGATGCAGAAATATTTCAAGGATAAATTGCGTGGGGGCTCGCGATCTTATTTCAAACCTTTCAGCGAGGCATGTATCTCATCACATACAAAATTTAAAACAATTAGTAGAACTGTCGTTTAACTCTTATGATATATAATTTCTGCTCGTAATGCTGGCCCAATTACACACAGTACTATCAACGAGGGGGGACCCGAAAATTCCCGGAATTTGAATACCCCGCGCGAACTAGACGTAGTTCCGGGTTCTGCCACAAGGTACCGCGAGCCCACAATATTATGCACTAGTATGCCAAGTGACATTGTGCTGCGCGCTTCGTGCCATTTTTTCTGGACTTTTTTATCAGTGTCTGCAAGTGTGTTAGGCAATATTTTAAATGGCTGATCTTAACGAACGAGTGTGTGTGAAATTTTGTTTCCTTTTGGGAAAAACTGCAGCTGAAACTGTCACAATACTGAAGGAAGATTTTAGGGATGAAGCCATGGGTAAAACACGCGGTTTAATCGTTTAAAAAGAGGTGAAATGTCTGTTAAGACCAACCGCGTTCTGGCCACCGTTCCACGAGCACAAGTGACGAAGATGTTGGGAATGTTCGCCATGCTGTCCTTGAAGATCGTTGGCCGACCACCGACGAAAGTTCTGAAATAACAAGTGTGTCCTGGAGTTCATGCCAACGCATTTTAACGGAAGATTCGACGATGAAACGGTTGCAACAAAATCTGTGCTCCGTCTGCTCAGAGTGGAGCCTTGAGCGTCCAGCAGTTTTTGGCCAAAAACAAAATGGTGGTTGTGTCCCACCCCCTACTCGCCCGACCTCTATCCCTGCGACTTTTGTTTGTTCCCACGGATGAAGCAGGAATTGAAAGGGAGTTTTGCTGACGTTGCAGAGGTACAACAAGAATCGCTGGCAGCCTTTGACAGCATTCCCGTTGAAGATTTTAGAAAATGTTTCCAGCAGTGGCAGCGGCGCTGGGATCGCTGCATCCAGTCACAGGGGGAGTACTTTGAAGGGGACTAAAGTTTCAGGCTTTTATAGATTTTTAAATAATTTTTTAAACAATTCGGGAAGTTTTTGGCCCCCCCCTCTCGTAAATGTAAAACGAAGGAAATTATGGCATCAAATATACAGATTGCATTTCTACTATCTTAATTGTATCGAACTTAATATACTACTGTATTATACTACGTCTAGCTTTGAATAGGTGAAAACCATAAAATGTTATGCCTCCACGTAGGCGTTATTTACGAAGTAAAAAGGAAAAAGGGGCGCCTTATGATGAGACCATGTCCGTCCGTCCGTCTACCCATCTGCTGTGACCTACTATCCAGCGGCCAAATCGTTCTCGGGTATTCGCAAACTAGGCATCGGGTTCTTTACTTAAAGCTGCAGAGAATGCATGAGTTTCGTAAAAATGGGCTTAGTGAGACGTAATTTACTTAAGGGCGTAAATGAATTTCTACCCGTATTTTATGTTATTCATTTCCGTGCATATGATCAATACGGCAGAACAGAGCCATCTTATGCACAATATTACTGTTTATTTATTTAACCACTGTCTTTTAGTTCATCTCCCCGACATGTTTCGGCGATAACTATGCCACTATCAAGGGGGCTACCTCAAGTTACATAAGATGTGCATTAAAATGTGAATTATAAAATGTTAAAACTGTTAAAAATTTTAAAAATCTGCTGTAAACGTTCTTAACAGTTTTAAAATTTTATAATTCACATTTTAATGCACATCTTATGTAATCTGAAGTAGCCCCCTTGATAACGGCATAGTTATTGCCGAAACATGACGGGGAGGTGAACTAAAAGACAAAGGTTAAATAAATAAACAGCAATATTGTGCATAAGATGGCTCTGTTTTGCTGTATTCTACCCGTAATTTCCCGACTTTATTTTCCGATTTGTGTGAAAGTCGATGTATTACATCTGAATGTAATGCTGTTGAGCACTTGCGAACTTCGTAAAAATCGGCCCGGGGACCGCCGCACTTTTCTTATGGGCGCAAATGTCATTACATTCACGCGTGTACGGTGAAACGATACCGTATTCTGAAAGTAAAGAACGCCTAGGTAAAGCCTGCATACTACGCTTCGGCGCACGCCAGTCGCAGTCTTGTTTACGTGTGCACGTCAGAAATAAACAGGTAAACAACTTTGTAAGTAACAACTCACTCTTTAAGGCCCAGTAGTTATTCTTTGTACCACCACGTTTAAACGTCCAAAATCCAACACCCTGCCCACTGAGTGCATATCTGGTATTTTTCTTACGGATCTCAGAAAGGACAACGATTATTCCCTATACAGCATTACGTGACCAGTTTTTATAACCGAGACGGAGTGTGTTTAGTGCGCGGTACGAACTGTAGTTGCATACATACTTCAGGTTAATTTTCGTCTTTGAAACGGCTAATATGAATTACTTTTCGATATTTACAGCCCGTCGTTTAAACTTCTGTCTTGATTTTAATATCAATAATCAATCGTGCATCCTCCTTACAATGGACAAACTGCAAACCTTGAACACTTTCACAGAAATGTGGTAAATTACAAGTTACTTGTACAATTAATACTAGATAAAACATTAATAGTTACAATCCCACTGCAACCCATAACTGCATATGTTACCACGTGCTTGTTATTTAATTCAAACACGTTTGTTATTGTATTAGACAGACCAATGTTACTTTGTAGCAAATACGATGAAACTGTTAACACTGTACAGCGATACCCCATTTGGTAGGGTAACTAGGCTACGGGATGGGCAATCTATATATCGCAGTTATATTCCCGATACACACAGGAGTATTTACGTCTTATGCACAGACGAGACATGATCTGCAGCCCACCCACCCTCCTAGCCAGTGGATACTGGGGACTCTTTCTCCGGGGATATAGCTGCCGGAACGTGAAGCTGATAACTTCCAACTAGTGCTGAAATTAGAAATAAATCCGCACTTCCACTCCCCAGTACGTCTTCATGTCATGCAGCTTAATTAATGCGGGTAACTTGGATTTTACTCTGTCGTTTGCATGTAACCGGGGGGGGGGGGGGGGAAGCCCAATTAATCTAATAAGGATTTCAGACGTAAAATTCTATGCACCACTCCAGTAAATTATAACTTTTTGGCATCTTAGGCTACGGTCAACAACGATGCCAACGAAATGCTGAACAATCTTTACTTGGGTCATCTCCGTGTGTTACTTCAATTGCAATAATAACAAACACAGTCTGACACACGACTGTTATGTGTTTGTTTGCACACTATACAATTTGTTCTAAAGTTGTGTCGATAATTGTGTCAGACTGTGTTTATTATTATCGGAAATGCTGAACGTTTGTTACATTCGCCACTTCTACAGATATGAACCTTTTACAATTTTTCCATATTCATTTCTTCTTATCTCAGCTTCACCGTCTGGCTGTAGCAAATCAAATGTCTGTTTCTGCACTCATTAACTCACAATCCGCTCTCTTAGAATGATGCAGCAGATTATTATACTCACATCGCCTGCTTAAATTGTTCGAGTTACTCTGAATCAAATATTTCAAATATACGAAATCATCACATAAACTTACTCCATTACGACAATGGACTTAAATACTGCAAATGACTTTAGTTGGTTTCTACAAATATCAAACCTGAAACAATTTCCTCACATTCCAATTACATGTTCTTCAAGAAAATTTTGAGACAATAAAATTGCGAAACTTACAAAAAGCTGGACAATTTCTGCGCTCAATCAAGCTCATAAGCTAAGTTATGTCACTTTTGTTTTACTTCATAGCCGACTAGCCAGTACGGTTCGTTATCTACATACAAGTGTTTCTGGTTCAGGGTTCTAAGAATAATTTACCAATTAGACAGAGACATGATCTGAAAATTTTTTATCGGCAGTAAGATCCAACATGATGGACTCTGCCTTCAACAGTTACATAAAATGTATAGCCTACAAATGTTCTTCGTTAATGTAACGAGAAATGTGTTACTCGTATGTACATCCCTGCCTTGACAGAGACTTCTCTCTCTTATGTATTCAGAAATTAAGAAAATGTACATGAATTGTTAAGTTTGCGATTTCGTGATCAACAGAAACTGCGTGGAAATTGTTACTTAATTTTAATAATTCTGTAATTCATGAAAATATCAACAAACCATACATGTACCTGTTTCTGTAAGTTGCATAAATATGGTACACGTGGGCGAATGTATGTCATCTATAAAAACATTCGTAGGAAGTACAGTGAAGTTAACCGTTTTATTCCATATTCGGGTTTCCTTACCAAATATTTACGCCTAACCCCCCCCCCCCCCCTGTTTTAGACAGGAAGCAGCATATTCAGGCTTTCAAATTCCTCTGATAATCCACTGCAAATGGAAAACTTTGCTTCTCAAAGCAGGATACGTAACCACTAGCTCCGCAAACACCTTTGTCTACAAGTTAGAAACCTGGCCTACATAAGCCTTCTGTCCGGATGATTTCACTGTTTTTAGATTTCCCGTGCAACTGACGTATATATATCTTCAAACAGGTCACGACCATGTCTCTTCAAGCTATTTCGAACCCACAGTTCATAAACAACATAAAATTACAGTTACACTTGTCAGGTTTCAACGGTGTTTGTTATTCAAAACGATGATCGCACTGTCAGGTTTTTAAAACGTAATTAAATGTTCCGAAGCTTTAGAGGAAGGCACTTCCTTCATATTCAGTCATCCTGAAAATGAAACATCGCGACATTAAAACACCATACGGTGCAAAAACCCTAAAGACAACCATTCCATATCTGCCTTGATCAGAGTGTACACAAATTTCGGTAGCGTTCGATAGCGAATAAAATTTTCACATTCATGACCCTGCAGGAAAGGTGCGCAAAACTGAACCCCCACAAATAACTCAGTGGCCTGATAATATACGGTCCTGTAAAGGTCAGAGTTGCAGCGTCATTGAAAGAGATAGGGTTACAATGCTGTTTCGTAGCAGGGTAAAGGCTTTATGCAATGCAATTAATTTCAACGTGCGACAGTACGAAATCCTGTTTTACAGCTTCAGCATTTCGATTAATATATATTAATCTGACTGAGTGGGGATGGAAAAATAAGGTATGGCGGCCAGATGCGACCTTAAATGTACACTGACAGCCTTGAACGCTCCACGTAACGTTAAAACAAGCATACCTACGTACAGTTTATAATGAGTCCACACTTGCTGTTATAAACAAGAACAGTTTAACAACTAAAGGGATGTATAAGAATTTCAAATTCATCGGCTGTAATGTTCGCCCCTCAGGTTAACATTATTAACAAATATTTCATTTTTGCTGCAAATGGCAGCAAAAATGAAATATTGGCGAAAATTCCCCTTAAGTATAAGCAAAATATCTGTGTGCGCCATCCTATCGGCTACTCCTGATGCTGATTCCCAACTGCACAAGAATCGCGTCCATTTCAGATTGAAAAGAAGAGCACAGACGATGCTATCCTACATAAACGCCCTCTATGTTGCCGGTAACAAGATTCCATGGTCATTTTAGTAGACTTAAGACGACTGCTGTATTAACCCTTTGATGAGCAACGTTCATATATATTATGCACAAAACTTGAGCTCCTATCTCACACAGTTTCTCAACCATGCGAAAAGCGAAGCGGTTACTTTTTGGAGGGAGATGATGTTGAATGAGAATCACATATGTGTGGGCAAAATGCAGGGTTTATTCAAGTTTCAGCAAGTGGCACATGCAGGTACCACTGTGTTTTAAACGATGAAGACGCCAAGAAACTCTAGAAGCGGGAAAGAAGTTACAGATCTTCTAATATTACTGTATTTTAATTAAGGAAAGAGATAAAGATGTACACATCGTTTCAAATAACTATTATTACATTTGCTCTTTAACAGACACTACAGCCGGGCTACAGATAAGGTAGGCAATCGCCGGTTTCTCACCGTGAAGGCCCGGATTCAATCCAAGAACACTTCACGTGAGATTTGTTGTGGACGCACTCATACACGTGCTGGGGTTTCTTCAAGCATTTCGCTTTTGCCCTGCCAATTATGATGCCATTCATGCTCCATACTCATCTATCATCCGGGTTTGAAACAACAGACCCATTATAAGGCTGCAGTAATACCAAGAGACTCAGTCTCACCTTACCCCACAAATGGGGGGGGGGGGGAGAATACTGCATACTACTTGCGAAAAGGAAACGGGGCTCGAATCTTTGAACGGAGGTGGGGCGGGAGGGGGCCGAGCAGTGAATTTGTCTCTCTCTCTCTCTCTCTCTCTCTTCTAGCCGTAGCACCACCTCACTTCGTGTTCAAACACAACTGATAAAATGCTGTTCTTCAGTTTCTGTATACAACCTTTTGCCAATGGAGACAGGGCTCTCTGGAGCTATTCTGCATCATAAATACATTGAGTCATGCTGGGGAGGAATCTACTTCACCAGGTTCAAACACAGACATTAATAAAGCGTTTGCTTTCACCAACCATGTGATTAACGTAGGTTTTCCCCTGCGTAATGAACATGCATACCAAGAAAACTGAATTACGTTACGTTACGTTACGCGCTTTCATGAAGCCTGGAAAACGCGCCGACAGCAAAGACATTTGCGTTACGGTATTGGTGTTTTGAAAACTTACAGATTCTTTCCAAATGCTGAAAATGACATAAAATAAAATAAAATAAAATCAGTACACAGAAAACAATCTACGACAAGCAGAAATTTCTCGCTTAAGAGAGGTCCAAATGCAACGACATTTGTAATCGTGACACATGAATTGAAATCTGAAAAGCAAGGTTCCAAAAGCCTGTTCTGGATTTAAACGGAGAGTGGCCTGGTGTCCAACAGATGAGACATCACAGATCCAGGACTATTTAATTCAAAAGTGTTTCAGAGACATACACGAACTATGAATACAGGAACAGTCACTCAGAAACAATATGCTACACTTGCTATAACATCGTCATATCAGAAATTTCAATATTTCAGCAATACATTCCCGTCGTATCTCTAAGAAATAATGATTACTACAGACACAATGAGACGGTGCTAGTTCCGACAGTGTGTATGTGTGAGTGTGTGTGGGGTGGGGGGGAATTCCTTCCAAATTGTTTAAACAAGAAAACGATCTAGAAAAATAGCAGGCATTGTATGTTTAGAGCGGGAGACGGGATAGCCCAGTAGGTACAGTGACTGGGCTATGTGCTCGACGTCCGAGGAGAAATGGTTCGATTCCCGGTAGGATAAGAGATTTGTCTGAGTTCTTCACTCTTCTGGACTGTTACGCAGCGTATGTTCGTCGCTGCTCACCGACGTTTCGGGACAGTCTATCGGTACCATCTTGAAGGGTAACGAAGTCCTCGACCCTTGAAGATGGGCCCGATAGCCTATGCCGAAACGTCGCTTAACAACTAGCATCATACGCTGGGTAACCCAGAAGAGCGTAGACGTCATTACACAGCGGCCGAAGCCTGGAATCTCGCATGAGAATGCCAAGAATGCAGACCGGCTCTGTGACACACCCTGTTTCCTATTCAAGCGTACCGGGGGTTCTCTTCCCCAGGGTACAGCGGCCGAAACGTCGAGCTGACAACTCACTCAGATCCACTGCCGACGTTAAGAGTGTGTGGAACTTTACGTATATTCCCGCATTTGCCTTCATGACATGCGGACGGACAACATTTTATTTATGGAATAACACCGAAAGAAACCCAGAGTTCTTGTAACAAGAACTGTACTGTTGTCAACAGTCAGTGAGGGCTACGGTTACTAATGTGGACTGACCCAATAAAATCTTCATATCAACAGTTTCTTTTCAAAGAATATTAACCACTTCATACCATGTTTCGCGTCCCCTGCTTGAATCCACAGGATGCTGATCACACCACTGTGTGCTGCGTAACTACTGCATCTCCTAAGCACTATTTATCAAATAAAACACGACTTAATTAAGCATTATTACTCGCAATTACGTTTAATTACACAAAACTTATAGCAAGATGCTCCTTATACACCGACCTGATGCAGGTACCTTTACAAAACCAACAAAATACGTGCAGATAAGTGGGTCAGCCGAAATAACTTTCCAATATAAAGACAGTGTTTTACATAACAAAATTGTTTTTATTTTTTAAAGTTGTTTTGGACCTAAACAATGTCAAACTCTTCCGTTCTGTTCATACGGCATCAATTCTTACAAAAGTGGAAGTATGGATGGTAGCAAAGTACTCTGTAGAGAAAGCATATCAGTGTTCGAAAACACGCAAGTGGGAATTTGAATTATGACATATGAAATGTTTCATGTTATAATCCATACATGGTAGTAATATTGTCTTAAGCCTAACAACAGAAACACTACCAGGGAAAAAACAAATTTGATAAAGAGAAGAAAGGCAAAACAAAAAATACGCACCTGCATCCATTAACGCTTTCCAGCCTGAACTCGACAAATACCCATAAGCGGAGATCCCTTACACTGAACAATTTTATCAGTATATGATTAAAAATTAGATCACTGTTGAAATATTTATTTTCGGTCGACAGTTGACAACGTCTGGCCCAATTTGATTAACAACAATAGGTCAAATTGCTTAGAATCGCTTGTTGCTTGACAGGATTAACAGTTTTCCAGTTCTATGTTAAGACGGACAAACGGACAAAAAGAGCTATAGTTATACAGTTAGCTATAGCTAGGTATAGCTATATATTTACATCACAATAGGTGGAAAGCGCTAAAATCGAATGCACATGCATTGTAACTATACTGGGAACATAGCAATACGCGAACTGTAGCAGTACTTCTTACAAAAATATCTCCACTAAATTAAAAAAATGACAATTTCAGAGAGACCGGGTCTAAACCCGCACATTCAAATATTATACTCATTCCATATCTTTCGCTTCAACTAGTACTCCATTATCCCTACCATGCCACTTAAAAAAAGTTCACGTGGTTCACCTATGGAGAGTGTTAGAGAAGTATTATGGTATATATATTTTTCTTTCGTGTTAATTAATTTCTAATTTTAAAATGTTTATCAAGTTATACTCCAATTATTTCATTATGTAACATATATATATAGTCTGTTCATTCCGGGTCGATGGGAGGAGGTATCATCATATTCATCTGCTCTCTTGTATATATATTTATGAGTTATGGGCAAATATTTCAACTTTCACCTTCAAATCTATATATATATATATATATCTATATATATATATTCATATCTTCAGCCAGTCTCCATACACACAGAAACATATCCAAAATTGCACACAGTCCGCCTTCGGCCCATTACCCGACAGTGCCCTTTTCCGTTGTCATCAAAATCTTTCGAACCGAAAGAAGGGGAGCAAAGCAGGATGGGCAAGTTCACCAGCAATACACTGACAGCTCTCCGCCATGGTCACCACTGTGTCTCCAAGCAGTCACTGCGCGCGCTTTCATCTGCAACAGAAGAAAAACGACGGGTAAAAAATCCACAATGAGGCATAATATTTCCGTTTATATCTCTGAGGAAAAATAAACAACACATGATGAAATTTAAAATCGAAGGAGGAAATTGTGCATTGCATTTTTAGTGATATTCTGCTGATTTCAGCATCGTCTACTGAATAGCTAGTAAAAATTATATTAAGCGTATTTAATAAACGGTCGATCCCAGTGGCCGCGCGGTCTAAGGCGTGGGTCTTCGGCCGAGCGCTGGCTGGGATCGTGGGTTCGAATCCCACCGGGGGCGTGGATGTTTGTCTGTTGTGAATGCAGGTAAAGGTCTCAGCAACGGACTAATCACTCTTCCACAGGAGTCCTACAGAGTGTGGCGTGCCTGAGTGTGATCTAGAAACCTCCAAAAGGAGGCGGCCTAGGCCCGAGTTGGGCTGTTGCGTCACAGGAAAGGAAAGGAAAGGAAAGGAAAGGAAACTTGAATTTTCTCCGGAGATTTTCCTAAGATACTCAAATATAAACTTTCTTGAAAATCCGCCCAATGGGAGACGAGCTGTTGCATGCGGACGGACAGACATGAACAAGCTAATAGTCGCTATACGCAATTTTGCGAAAGACCCCAAAAAATCTGTCGATGTTCCACAAATGTACGATGTGTGTTCCGAACTGGAGCACACATGTTACACATCAGTCACGCAGTGCTGCCTATCTCAAATGAGCTTCTGATTCATTCGTTGTTAACACTACTACGCACTGTGCATATACCAACATACTTTTTCGCCAAGAAGCAATTCTACCACCGCCGCTGCTCTTAACCATAAATCAACAGGTTGGAGAACGACATACTATTGATATCCGGGAACCATGTAAAAAATTAATAGTTTAACATACTTCAGGTTTGGACGGCAACACGCAGCAAATAATCTGTTTTGAAAATGTTTGCGATATTTCGTCAGAAATTATTGTTTCTTACGCGTTTGCATATATCGCTGGCCACGGTGTTCATTTTTGAATAAATGTAACACCGCAGACACACACACACACACACACACACACAAAGAGCGAGACTCTTGAACCAGAAGCGGCCAACAAAATTAGCTGGCTACTAAAACGTACAGTGTGGAAGAAAATCACCGTTTCGACACATTTAAGTTCATAATAATGACTGAATTTCTCAGAAAGCAAGTCCTTTCTTATAAATCAACTACTTTTCTATAAATTACGTCAAAGTATTTACCAAATCGAAAAAGCGTTTCACAAGAAAGTTGTATGTAAATTTTACGTCATGTTCGATGTTTTTGTTGGATGCGACGCCCTTAAGAAAGTCACGTTTTATCTCGATGAGATGTCCGCTCTTCAAGGACCTTACGCGGCGTCGTGTAGTTGTTCACCGACGTTTCGGGACAGCGTATCGGTTCCATTCAAGGGTCAAGAGTCCAAGAAGAAAACAAAGGCAGCACCGTAACGCAGATTCTACATGGGAAGGTGAGCGTCAACTTCGCGTCTTTATCCAGTTATTTGTACTGCTTTACTAAACACCTCGCAGGCCACAAAAACGCAACCAAAAAAATGATCAGCGGATCAATTCCAGTATTGATTAAAACCAGTGTGTTAAATAGGACAGGGGCCGAGTAGCGATGGTAGCCGATCCCCGCCCCCCCCCATGATTACTAGAAAAGTTAGTCCCACGATCACATTACCGGGGATCCAGAATACTGCCGCATGTCAGAAGAATAGAACCCACTCCGAAGCAACACGCTACAAGCTTTTTCCTCTGTAAATGTGGGGGACCACCCAACCCACGGTTATCACCCCCCGCCCCATGCCGCGAGGTCTGCGGGAGGGGCCTTATCTACACCAGTGAAGGACCCCTTTTAACTTGAACAATTTCAACTGAAAGCAATTTAGACGCCTTGCCATGTTCAGGCGGTCAGTTGCCAGTTTCTTACAAAAGAGGAGCGGAGGCATTAATCCCAAGACAGCCACCGTAGTGAACACAGTGCACTGAAACAACTTTTTTCCTAGTCCTTCGGTTTTCCCTTACCAATGATCCTTCGACCAATATCTTTGCCCACGTCTGTCGTCTACGATTGGTGCAGTTTGCACGTTAACGACTGCCGGACCAAAAGAATGAGTGTCACCCCCACCTGAAGAACAGAAAAAAGTAAAATAAATTTAAAATATTACGTTAAATTAACGTCCGTGCAAGCTGTGCATCATCATCATCATCATCATCATCATCACATGACAGCGTACACACTTTTCGAACTGCCACAAGTCACACACACGCAAAGGACGAGAATGGCAGATACCTCAGCTCTGAAATAAACGGAACCCTCCGACTCGGCTGTAGTTGCTATACGCCATTAAGTATCACCATTATTCCTCGATCACAATGCCGCACGCTATATGCAGGGCAACACTGCAAGACCATTCAACACAATGGCATCACTGTTTGTGTCGTAAATGTTTAGTATAGCTCTAAACTCCTAAAGTAATTAACAAGGTCGTCCACTCTGAACCCAGAAGTGATCGTAACAGAACAAAACAGTGGAAAATTAGCTCTTTTCCAGACTGCAACTACGGGGATATTCTAATATACTTTTACAGTATCCTGCTGCTTTCTAGGAGAGTGGGTGGGGGCATTTTAGTATATATTATACAGGCAAGTGATTCCAGAAAGGGGAGAGGCACAATTTAATTCATGCATTTAACATTCTATGGAAACCGTTTTTGCACTTATGTGGCACAACAACTACGAAACAAATGCCCTCGAATGAAAGAAAGGAAAAGAAAAGCCATACAAGAAAGATATTCAGTGACATTTATTGTGAAAATGGTTATTAAAAGACTTGATGGCAACTAAAAGCAAGAACTTTTAATGACAGCCATTATCACGTGACCGCACAATACAAATGGAAACAAGTAAATGTTATACCTGACATAAAAATTATTAGCATAGTAACAACATAAAACACGTACCATCATTTCATAAGGCAGTCCTGTTTATTTTATAAAATCCCCTTACACAGATTGCACCATTGCAATTAAACACTGCACAGCCTTTGTTGATCTCAATGCACGTCCACTGGCTGTGATATGCAGTGCCGTTTCCATCACTGTCACAAAGACAAATTCATGACGTATGCACACTGCGATGTTTACACCGAAGGAATGACATCGGGAAAGCTTTTATTAGCGAAGAGTTATTGCCAATGTTTGGTGAAGGCCCGACGTAGCTCAGTCGACAGTCATCGGGGTTCGATTCCAGGAAGAGGCGGGGGCAGCGGGGGGGCGCCCCCCCCCACAACCATCTGCCCTGGCCCTAAACTGGCAGCGAGCACCACCCAGTCACCTGCTAAATGGGTCCCGCCGTAAAGCGGCAGGACACCTGAAGCTGTCCACACACACACACACACACACACACACACACACACACACACACACAACCATCTAATGCCGAAGTTATGACTGCATGGATCTAGAATCTCCTGAACACATACGCCTCATGGGGCGGTGTGTAATCTGTTGGACACAGCGACGTTTACACTTTTGAGAGAGCTTCTGCCCTAAAAACGAAATCGAAGGAAAACAATACATCCAACAATCATGTAATTCTACTGAAGCTCTAGTCCACCATTAAACGCAACAACGCAAGAATCGCTAACAGTCAAGTTTGTGGAGTCGGAGTCGGAAGGAATTTTAGGTACAGTCGGAGTCGGTAAAAATGTACCGACTCTGGCCTCAATTTAAAATCTTAAATAGATAACTCCAAATCCAGAGCCCTGATAGCTACAATAACCATTAGACTTCTACTTAAATATAAGTTATAAGTCTAAAAAGCAGCCTGATGATTCACGCGGTAGTGATGAAATGTCTTATAAGTTTACCATTATTAATACATATTGAGCTTTTATGAAGGAATCGGTGTCGAAAGTTTTGTGTACCGACTCCACAGCTCTGCTTACAGCACAGCACTGCTTTAACATTAAGAACTCTGCATTTCGTCCACACACTTTGTTTTTGTGTTTCATATGGCTGTCATGGTAAACAGTGATAAGTTCCTGACACAGCATTAAGAGACTTTTTTCGTAACCCTTGATGCAAGCGGTATGAACTGAAACGTCAAATATTCCAAAGCTGAACCTCAAGGGCGTGTCAATGGCTGAGGCTGGTACCTTACCGCGGAAGCCCCGGCTGGATCCCGGACCACTCCATGAGAGTTTTGTGGTGGATAAAGTGGCACTGGGACACGTTTCTCGACACGTACTCCCCCCCCCCCCCCCACGGTCAGTAATATTCCACTAACGCTCCATAGTCATCATCTTAATACTATTCCTACCAAAGGACAATCAGGTGAAGTCTGGGATCATTCAGACTAATTACTGGCAAATCGTACAGCAGCAACAAAGTACTTGCTTTCAGGCTCATAAAATGCTTTATTTATCAGAAGCCTGGGGACCTTCCAACAAACGTAACGCTTTTTTGGAAATCAGGGCGCATTTAGAAAGTACTTTGAAATCAAGTACTTTCTAAATACACTGGAACGTGCAGCAGCATTATGGAGCAAGTGGGGGCCACGGCTGCCGCTGACATAAACTTCAACAAGCCTAACAACGACGTTTCTTAACGGCTTAATTTACATCACTGGCAAAAGAAGAAATTAAATATCCCAGATCTAAGCCGAAGCCCTGTGCAATATTTCGCAGTACGTCGACATTTACGATGAGGTACTGTCAGCCTCTCACATTAAAGCTGAGATGTCAGAGGAAAGAGTACGCCTGCTCTAGAAATAGTTGGGTCAAAGACGGAAGAAGCAACAGGAGACTGGAGAAAATTATATAATGAGGAGCTACAAGATCTGTATTTCTCAAAAAATATATATATATATTATATGGATGATGAGATCAACGAGGAGATGGGAGGGGCAAGTGAACCAATGGGGGAGACGGAAAATGTATACAGGGTTTTGATTGGGAGACCTACGGAAACAGATCGCTTGGAACACACACGCGTAGGTAGAAACATAATATTTAAATGAATCTTAAATGAACAGGATGGAACGGTGTGGATTGGATTCCTCTGGCTCAGGATAGGGACAAGTAACGGTATCTGCTTCCCTAAAATGCAGTCAATGTCTTGACTAGCCGAGAACCTATTAACTTCTGAAGGGGTTAGCTATAGCTGATCATCGCTGTTCCTATGACAGAGCAGTGCTCGATTTATTACAACTGATATCCCATAAAGAATCAGACCTCCAAAACCAAAAGGTGCATCGCACGGCTTCTATACGCTCCTGCGATGTTAGGCCTACAGTGCATGTATTTCGGCCTGACATGCAGTGTCTAATGCTAGACCACAATGTACAGGCGTTAAGCCAAACGTACACTTACCCTGATCTAGAAGTTATTCCACAACTGGAAGTGTAAAACGGATCCCACTACGTCTCTTAATTGCTCACGTGTTTGTTGTAACAAAGCATTCGCCAATCTATTTAGACAAATACGTGTTGGAACACCCCACTAGAGTCTGTTAATGTAAATACTAATACAGCTTCGCGACATTGCGCTTTCGAGAGACAGGAATATGACCACCATACCGAGTTAGAAACGGGCTGTCCTTTATTCACAGTACCTCACAAGGACTATATCCCGGGAACAAGGATATGAAGGAAACTTCGTTCATTCATGTGGGCATTCTACACTCTACAGTAACAATCTGGTAGTGTGAGCAATCATGCGAATGAAATTATATAAAATCTTTTGTGTGTTTTTAAACAATTTTTAATCAGAAGATGAAGCATGGCGGTGGAAACATGTTACAACAATATATCTACTGTACAGACATCTTAGCTGCGTTGGCTGCATTTTATTCTTTTATCTTAAAATTAAAATTCGTCCATGACTCACATGGCATTAAGTTCCATACCACCACCCGCTCAAAAGGGTGAAAGTAATCTGAACATCGCAGAACTAATAAAAACACGCATGCAAAACTGCTACTTTACGTGTTTTACTTAGCGGAAGAATGGCTGTAGTTACGCCTCAGCCCCCTCTTCTTGGGGTGCCGCTTAATGTTAACCTTTTAAAGCCTAGCGGTAACTTTACGTACCACCAGGTTTAACATTCAAAAATTCTATGTGGTGTCCACATTGCGTTTATGTGTTTTGTGTGGATCTCAGAACAAACAGCAACTTTTACCTTACAAAACATTAAGAGACCGGTTTTTATAACCGGAGTGGAGAATGTTTACAGCGCGGTACGCACTGAGTCCTTATATAAAACAGACACGCTTCGCCTTTAAAGGGTTAATTATAGCACCGGGACAATTTCACCTTTACGTCACTCTTACCCAAAACTCATACTTAACATGTAGACTGAAGTACGCAGAAACGAACGTTTTACAATATTTCTAACAAAAATTTCATCCGTACACAAATATCTAGAATGGCCCTACACAAAGCATTTATCAAACGAGGTTCTGTAACAGCAAGAATATTATATTACAGCCAGCAAATCAGAGAAGATGACGTGACAGGTGCACTAAGCACATACGACATACATACAAAATTCTAGTCGAAAATCCTGAAGAACGAGACCACTTGGCAGATCTAGGCACAGATGGGAGGTCAATGTAAAATTTAACCTTGGAAGAAACTGGTGTGGGCTGGGTTCGTCTGATTTGGACAAGGAACCCATGGCGGTTGCTTGTAAATACACCAATACGTGTAAAAGCAATTAACCACCAACTAAATGCACAGTGTGTACTGTTATATTCGCTATTGATATTAATTCCTCCTACATGTTTCAACCCCGCCGGGTCATCTTCAGGGAGAACGGTTATTTACATATAAAGCTGTTTCGATTCAGTCAACTGAACATGTGCAGTGACTTCGCACTCTGAAAACACAACGTAGGAGGAAGTAATATTAATAGCGAGTATAACAGTACACAATCTGCACTTAGTTGGTGGCTTATTGCTTTCAAATGAACTAATGTACGGACATGGAAAATATTACACAGCAACAAACTTTGAATTCCATAAAAGGCTGAGCGACTACCAGCTTCTCAAGAAGGTTTCTGCTACGTACAGTTATTTATAAATCTGTTTACCGATTAGTTGATTGTCAAGATCGGACAAAAAAAAANAGTACACACACCCTCTCTTTCAAAAGATGCAGCCCTGTGTAAACCTATGCGTTCCCCACCCGCTCGTGGGGTTTGCAATAAACAGTGTCCACAATTTGTAATTCATGTAACACATCAGCTCCACAGGGCGTAATAGAATGCTTTTTGTATAAGCTATAATTTTTGCGTTTTCACTAACGGGTCTTTATTCCCGTGAAACAAAAGGCCCCATGGCTGGGATTCAGCTCAAAGGAACGGTACAACCAATAGGGAGCGCAGTCACTAAATTAATGTTCCGCTTTAGTTTCGCAAATGTGTACACTACACTCGCCAGAACAGTACAAAAACATTTTTATCAGTAATTAGTCATAGGTAACAACGTTGCGTAATAATTCGGCTGACGAAAATTGCTACAATTTTAGTGAATAAATGAATTTTAAATGTAATCTACCCACCACCCATATCTGGTATCTTGCGATTATTCGTGTACACTTTCCTGCCTATTCACTTTTTATTAAATTAAATTCTTGGTTTGCTTAGCGACATTTCATCAAGTACGTAAGGCATACATTCTGGGACGGAACGGTTACCAACTATTTCAGAATGAAGACATCGTAACCTATTCCAAGAACTGTTCCACCACTTTCCTGTAAACCCACAAACGACCTTGGTCAGATTGCCCCGTCTCTGGGCTTAGAATCGAGTATGTGACCTCTGGAATAAGAGGCAGGACCGGTAGCCATTTGACCGTGACGACCGAGCAGCAAAACACGTGCAGAACGCAGGCGCTTCTCCTCACCTTGTTCTGGTGCAATTACACATTGTCCTATGGCCCCACATGTAACACGCAAGATGGAAACACGAGAAGCATTGACGTCTTGATTGGCGTGCCCGACGAGTACAGCGAAGAACGACAATGATGAGATATTAAAATGGATCCTTGACTGTCAATACACTGAAGGACTCGGATACAAACACAAAGATACTTTCTTGAACTGCGGAGTACATTGAGAAATGGCGTTATGTGGTGGTGGCGGTACCAGCGTTGATAATTTCGGTGGTCGTGGTGGTGGTGGTGGTGGTGATATGTGTTTATAAAAACACAGAAATGTAAACAAGCGACAAGGATTTTAGTGTCTCGGGGAAAAATTCCTATGACAGGATTTTTTGACGACACAAAACACCGTATTCTGTAATATCGAGTGCACGATCTCTGTTTTAGTAGTATCAGCCCATTACTGCTAACCTGATTAAACAGCGAAACACAGCACAGTTCGCCTTGAGAATGTTCGAAGAATTAATTCCCTCTCATTTTATGGAACCTGAAGGTGCATTACTTTTTTCACAAGAAGGTATATCGAAATCGATCTAAATACGAATAACATGTGAGGAGTCAGGCTGAATACACAGGCATCCTCACGTCCAATGGCGAGCTTTTTCTTCAAAAAGGCAATAAATATTCTGAGTCCACAAGCTGTGGGGAACTTCTTCGTTAGTACACGTAACTGTCAGCTCCTCAAACAAGCCTCGACTCGAAGAATTGCGTATACCGGACCGTTAAGAACCCACCTCTCTAAAAGCGTCTGGTTTTACGTTATGTGCGTATCACTAGTCCCACTTGCATAAACCTGGTATATTTCAACTACAGCACTATAACGGGCTCCTATAAAACTTTTTGCATTACACAACAAACTGCCCTACTATAAAACTGTTGCATATTAATGGTGACTTATTAACACGTACGAGCAAACTGTTATGCAAACCGCATAAACTTTCCTAGTGTTAGCAATACACAGCTTAGCAGAGGCCTACCAGAAAATTATTGGTGTATAGAGAAATGAAAACGGTTCCAACTGTAAACCTTCTAAAAATCAGACGTACGACTTCCACGCTAGATATCGTGAGAACAGACAGTAAAATGATGAAATTTTAATGACGACCCAATTAATTCCTGAGCACCACTGTTAACAATTCGCGAACGGAGTGACTCTTCTCACAGTACAACCATGCATTCCGCTAACACGGATCGTTATTGTGTATAACCTCCTGAAAGTCAACGGTGCTTGCATCTCTTGTCACTTGAAATTAATGATCGTACTCACTAACCGCAAAACCACCCTCCCCCCACCCCGATTCGAAACAATCCCGGCTTACAGTCGATTTACCCCTCTTCCATCCCTTTCTCTTACATTGTATTTCGTGCTTTATATTAGAATTAATGATGTATTTAACCCTCAAGTCCGCATCCTGTAACACGATGGTCGATATAACACGAACCGAAACGTCTACAATGGTCTGCAACAGTTTAAATTAGAAACACTGTGAGTAGAAATGCACGTGCAACTACTCTCGAAGTGGAAAAATCTCTGGCAACCTGAAAAGCATTTGAAAAATACATTAAGGCCGTAATTCATCTCATAAATATTTGTAAACCTGCAATAACTTTACCGCGACCTTTCACACCCCCAAATATCAGAGACGTTGCGGACTGAGTAACAAGACCATGAACTGCAAATCTTGTCCATACAATCAAGAATTAAACAACTTTGCCTCAAGACAATTAATCTTCGTCGCTGTTTAACCGAACTACGTTTAATCTGTCAGCAAAATACTTGTATGTCTGTCCCATTTAAAATAAATGAAACATTGCCGTAACCTACCAAACAGCGTACCCAGAAGGGTTGACAGCATTCCTTTGTACAGGGACGGTTTAATATGAGGCACTTTATTAATGGGGTAATTTTACAGTGTAGAAGTAATACCCGGCTATTTCATTTTAATAGCCTTTTACAATCGACTACATTACCCGAAGAGGCAACAGTACTGTCAAATAAAACGGGAAACTTAATTGTTCATTCACTAACACTAGATCGGAATTAAAAACGAACAGGATACAACCAGCTGCGGTCATAACGCACTCTTTGAGCAGCAACTGCTACAGCGCCGTTCTTCTTCTTCTTATTATTATTATTCCTCTTGTCTCCCACTTCACGGTGCAACGAAAAAATGTTACCATCGCGAAGCTGTACACAAGGTACATACAGGTAACCACAAACTACAATTCATGTAACTCAATTCAATTTTTTATTAATTCACACGCCAGCTCAACAGCCTCATAGCCAATTACACAGCCAGATGTTTTGTTTCTTAGTCCTTCCCTCTTCTACCTGCTTGTTCACAGTAGGTGTACAGGGTTTTTATTTTCACTTGATCACACTCAGACACATACCACAGTCGGTAGGACTCCTCTGGACGAGGGCTCGGCCCATCGCTGAGACCTCTACCTGACAATGCAAACACTGCACAAGAGACAAACATCCATGGCCCCGGTTAGATGCGAACCCACGATCCCAGCAAGCGCTCGGCCGCAGACCTACGCCTTAGACCCCCGCGGCCACTGGGGTCCACAGCCAGATGTACAAGGAGAAAAAAAGACAAAGACAAGTGCAAAGCCCAAGACAACACAAAACAAATTCAATATCAGATCAAAGTTAGAGCTAAGCGCAAAAAAAGGAGTACATAGCAACAGCAGCAGCAGCAGCAGCAGCAACAACAACAGCAGCAGCAGCAGCAGCAGCAGCAACAGCAGCAGCAGCAGCAACAGCAGCAGCAGCAGCAACAGCAGCAGCAGCAGCAGCAACAGCAGCAGCAGCAGCAGCAGCAACAGCAGCAACAGCAACAGCAGCAGCAGCAACAACAAGCAGGTGTTTCTCCGTCGTAATCGTCAAATAATGATTATCATCACTTAAATTTTCTTTTATGTAAAATGTAAAGTTATTCACTCCGTGTAATATGGCATGGAAGTCCATCCCACGCTTTAAAGTGCTACCGAAAATCTGTCTCACTAGATAATGCGAGTATGGAGAACCAAATAGAATTCTGTTGCATTCTCTCCAAGGCTAACAGGTACGACTCCCATACTTGATAGTATCAACGATACTGTTCTAATTTTATTCAACTGCCACGCGTTCTTCATGCCCACTACTACGTCTACATGCGTTTCGACTTTCTCCTTTCTGTTTTCTCAAGGTTTCTTATTAACCTTTTAAAGCCTAGCTGTAACTTTACATACCACCAGGTTTAACATTAAAAAATTCTACGTGGTGCCCACATTGCGTTTATGTGTTTTGTACGGATCTCAGAACAAACAGCAACTTTTGCCTTATAAAACATTAAGAGACTGGTTTTTATAACCGAAGTGGAGAGTGTTCACAGCGCGGTACGCACTAAGTCCTTATATAAAGCAGATACGCTTCGTCTTTAAAGGGTTAACTGGATCAAGAATCTGCGAGTATGGCACATATTTATTATTATTATTATTTTCTGCAGACACTAATGGCTATAGTTATGCTAATGCACTTCTCGTTCTTAATTTACGTACTTTACATGACAGAAGACATCAACTTGACGCACTTTTTGTTATTCACATTTTTTTGGGCCCTAAGTCTTGTCCATCTAACATGGTCTTCCATTTCCCACTCGGAACCTTCGAGACTCTCCTTTGTTTCGTATTAGTTCATGTTATAAAAACCGCCCCTCCGCCAGGTGCGCCACTGCGGCAAATTCAGTTTGTAATCATTTGGATGTCTTCAGAACGCAAATTATCACACTTAGATGTGATGCTACTTTACTACATCATTATTAGGCGTCCTAATTAATTAGTTATGTATTCTTTATTTGTTTGTTGTTGTGTCTGTTTCATTTGTGTCCTGTTCATTGTCATCTGTTATTCGCGCTGTGCTGTTTCTGTAACTGGCCATCTGGCTGTTGATTAGGCACATTAATAAATTAGAACTGAACTGAATTATTAATGCTGTGTTTAATGCTATTTCTTACTATCTCTCTTCTCTTTTCCTTTGCTGTTTGTTACGTGCGTATTTTTCTTATGTTGCTGTGTTTTCTCTGCACTGGTCTTATAACAGTTTTCCCGGGCTATTAATAATAGATAACTGAATCGAACTGAAATATTATTATTTCTATTATTATTATTATTATCATCATCATCATTAGTAGTAGTAGTAGCAGTAGTAGTGTTGCATTATTATTGCGGAGCCGGGACAACACGGTCGGTATAGTGACTAGGCTAAGTTGTTCCCGGTTCCCATTCCGACAGGGGGGGCTTTCTCGTCTCCAAAACGTCGAGAAGGGGGCACGAGCCCACCCAGACTTCTATTCATTGCGTAGTGGGGGCTAATCTCCTGGGAGGTAAAGCGGTCGGGGTGTGGAAGCTGACCACTCACCTCCACAATGCGCCAAGGTTACGAAACGGTGGAGCTGTACGTTACTCCCCGGTATGCCTTCACGGCTTTCACACGGACACCTTTATCTTTAACTGTTACACTGCATTATTATCATAACTTATCATTAATTACTTTCTTATTGTTCGTTTTTAAATCTCGGCCAGTATGGACATTTTCTCAGTCCTGTTGAGACGGGCTGTGGGACACCTTCCGGCTTCTATATTTAAAGGACAGTCCACAAGAATATTAACAAACATCGAACCCGCGGACCCAGTTCTCAAGCGACGGCCGTCATCGCCTGGAGTCGTTAGCGCGATGAAGCAAAGGAAAAGAATAACAGGGAACTAGTATGTAGAAAACCACGTAAATGCATACAAAACCTTGTTCGGAAACATTCATGGTATGAAAGAGCTTAAAAAGCCAAGCTTTCTAGCAAAAACTGTTGAAGGGAGTTACAGATGTTCCTACGGCAGCACACAGGACAATAAATATGCACACAAAATCATTTAGCAGCCAGATATTCAGGTAAGTTCATCATGACACGCGGTGGAACAGTATTATAAATGGCACATTGGTGACATGTATGGAAAAACAGAGAAATGCACATAAAATTTTATTTAGAAAACCTCGTGGTTTAAGATCAACTCAACAGTTCGATATTTTGAGAAGTGTATCAAGATAAACGGCCTTCCACTACCAGCGCATACACGACGCCTGAAAATTCCTTCTTTCGTTCTTTCTTTCTTTCTTTCTTTCTTTCTTTCTGTCTGTCTTTCTCTCTTTCTTTCTGTCTGTCTTTCTCTCTTTCTTTCTTTCTTTCTTTCTTTCTTTCTTTCTTTGTTTGTTTCTTTCTTTCTTTCTTTCTGTCTGTCTTTCTCTCTTTCTTTCTGTCTGTCTTTCTCTTTCTTTCTTTCTTTCTTTGTTTCTTTCTTTCTTTCCTTCTTTATTAGTCTGACCTCTTCTACCTACTCATTGTACGTACGTGCAGACGGTTATTGTGCACCTGATCACACTGAATGACGTAAAAACACATACACACACACACCACTGGGTAGGACTCCTCTGGACGAGGGATTGGCCCGTCGCAGAGACCTCTGTCAACATACAACACTCACAAGAGACAAACATCCATGCATTCCGGCGAGATTCGAACCCGCAATCCCAGCAAGCGAGCGTCCGCAGACCCATGCCTTAAATCGCGCGGTCACTGGGATCGTCCCGTGAAAATTCACGATCCGTAATCCATTACGGCAGGATCAACGCCAACCTCTCCATGTAAAGTTACCTAATTAGCATGTGGGACGATAAGCTTTACAAAGAAACATACACAACTGCTCTGCATGTTGTGTGTTACAGATCGCTTCCATATTACAAAGACCCACGTGTTTTCACCCTACGAGCAACAGACACGCGTTTCATGGCACGATAATTCTTCGTTTATGAAATACGTGTTCAATTCAGAATTATATAGCCTATTTAGCCCTAGACAGGCCGGTTTCTAATTCCTGCAATACCAAGCAGCCGCTTTAGGTCTTCAGACGGGCAGAATTCCTTAACAATTCAATATGTACTCGGAAGTGAATAAACTCTCTCCAGATGTCGCATGCTGTCACATAAGTATAGAACTGTAGTGGAAGTACACATTTTTTCGACCAGGGTACCACAGGAAATTCAGAAACGTCGAATTTTTTGATACTTGACACTTGGAGGAGTAGCTACGCTGTCAGCAACTCAGACCACAGACCGCTGAATCAATTCGGAATTTAAGACAGCTAATTAACCTATCTAAACGCACGAGACAGTAACCGGGAAAAGTACGCCAGCCACGGCGACGTGACGCGACGCCTTTACACACCACACCAATAAGAAATTACACACGTATCCTCACAGCCAGACTCAAACAATAACGTCTTTGGTCCAATGAAGTGTATTTAGACATCATTATGCCCTCCTGTAGTTTCCCTAGCACACGACTGGAATGTGAAATTGTGTGCACCTGTGTTCGTATCGTCATATTTTTAGCGTTTTGAAGACACGCTTTTTACATGATGACATTTCAACGACTTGAAAATCATCGATATATATGAATTATGGATATTTTCTGCGTTTCTGCCACATGTGATTTGCCTTGAAAAAGAGGTACGCTTATGGTCCTTTTTTTACCAAGTGCAGTCAGGTGTGAGAAGTTTTGTAAGCATAAGAGGAAAGCTGACACAATGGACAAAGCTTTTATATTCTCAGTTGAGTTTTTTTTTCAGAAGCCGTTTTCTGTAAGCTATCGCATCAAATCAGTGTAAGGGGCTTTCCATAGGTCATGTGTAAGAGACTTTGAAAACCCACTGCCCACATTTTGAGATTTATTCCACTCCATTCCTCAGTGCTTCTGTGTTCCATGAGTTAACGTGCTTTATTCAGTTGGTTAGGAAGCGAGTGATCACCTGCTAGCGACAACCCCGAAGTGTGTTGTATTTTTGACGAGCCCAACCGATGCTGCATGGTTCTGATGTATGTAGTAGACTCATCAGGGTTGGAAGGGTGAATGTTCAGTCGCTGTAATTTACGCCACAGTGATCAAAATTGCTGTCCGCCAACCTATACCGAGCTTCTGTACTGTCTGGAAGTTGAATTTGCAAATAAATCAAAATGCATCACATTCAATGCACCGGGCATAAGGTATTTCTGTTAGCGGGTTGCTTCCGACTGGGGAGTGGGGTCTAAATTTTTGTACGACTTCCGGTGTCACTTTATGACTACTTCGGGGCATAACGGGAATCAATACTGGGCTATAACTCCGTAACACCAGTTCCATATCAGGTAGGCGTCCTTTAAGAAACACTTGTATCCTAAGGAAGAAACACTTGTATCCTAAAGCAGAAACATTTGTATACTAAGGAAGAAACACTTGTATCATAAAGCAGAAACATTTGTATACTAAGGAAGAAACACTTGTATCATAAAGCAGAAACATTTGTATACTAAGGAAGAAACACTTGTATCATAAAGAAGGAAAAATGGAATTCCTTATAATGGAGAGCAGAAACAAGAAAACACACACGTGCCATTAAACTTTGTTCTGCAGAGTTTCCTGTGCGCAGTTCATCCCCTAAGACTTCCAACCCGTCAAAAGACCTACGCCCACGCGGCAGGTGTTCGCTTTCCGTGCATTACTGCACCTATTCCTTATACCTGCGCTCCCTTAAACAGAAGCCTCTTACAGTGCGATCGTGATTTACGCGCGGGTTGCAGTCCTGGTGGCGACGCATAAGCAAAGACTCGCGCAAATTAAGACCAATCATCCTGCGTGAACACAAGGTCAATTACATTAATTTTTACTCGTACAATAAGATATATTTAATATTATTACTTGTACTACAGGGGGCGGGGTACGCGATGGCGCACTTGGCTGACGCACTGCGCCACAAGCCGGAAGGTCGCGGGTTCAATTCCCGATGAGGCCGTATTACGGCCCTGGGGTTGACTAAGTCTCTAACAGAAATGAGTACCAGGGGTTATCTCCTTGGGGGTTAAGGCGGCCAGTGTGTAATGTTTAAACCCCTTCCACCTTCATGTGCCGACTGTCTAGGGATACTTCGAGCCCTAAGGACCTGTACACGTTTGTAAACGGATGGATTTACCTTTACTGGAGGCGCACGTTACTTCACACGCGCGCAAAATGAGGCCGTTTAAATCACGACCGCACTATACAGTGGAACTCGGTTATAACGTCATAAAAGGGACCGAATATTTAGTTTCATTATAACCGAGGATTATGTTACGGTTAACAGCGACGAATTAACTGGTACACTAGAATATCTGACTGTACGGGGGGGTCTTAAAACCCTACGTCGTTATAACCGAGTTGACTGTTGACTTGTATTTACTTTTAGAAGGTTGTATACCGACGTTGTATCAACTACAGTGGTTAAATAGTTACAGAATATAAAAATTACACGTTGAAGTAAACGTCCGCTCATATCGAACGCTTTATCCCCGCGGGAAGATCCTCCGGGGCCCACTGAACGGGAAGCTGGGTGGGCCCTAGGACCGGTCTGGACTTTTTGGGGTAGATAAAAATCCCTTGCCCCTGCCAGGAATGTAACCAAAACCCTTCGGCTGCCCAGCTCATAGCCAAATCATTACAACGACTAATTCACGCCATGCTGGCACCCGCGCGAACAAAAGCACCTTCTAAATGGTTCGTTGTTTCAGTATCACATGCCACGTACCCTGCATGACTTCTCTTCGGTCTGATGTGAATGACATTTGAAACTGAGTTCTGGGTTTTTTTCTTTCGTCCGCCACCGAAAACAACAAACATTCCTCTCTCCCTTTCCTCTTCATCTGCTTTCAATATTGAGTAGGCTTCGTGACCCGTAACTGCCCAAACACCATGCAACAGATATGAACTAAACAATACTCTCTTGCTAGAACTGCTGCCAGTTCATTCGGCGTCGACCCACTTCATTTGATGACGATGTGCTCAGGGCCTGCGAATATCACAGTCACCTGAATACTGATTTATGTCCTTCAGATGTAAAATCTTCACCATCTGTCTTATCTAACAACACCTCCCAGAACTTAACTGGATTTTGCCATCACAGCACATTTTCAGGAAAGGGTTTCGGCGATATTTTTGGTCGTTCGTGTTCGATGAAGGGCGTTCGTGCCTTACACTGGAAAGAGGCATGCGTGCGTGTGTGCGCGTGTGCGTGCGTGCGTGCGCGCGCGCGCGCGTGTGTGTGTGTGTGGAGGGGGTGCCCATTTACGGTACTGTCCTGGCATTCCCTTCGAAAAATTCAAAAAATAATAGATGTTCCTGTGGGGCAGCCCATAATTTGAGTATCTCCAAATGAAGTTCAAAGTTTTATGGCTGCGCTATATCTGCAATTACATCTTTTGTTTTACAAAAGATATAAAATTGTAACTTTGTAAGAACATTAAACCTCATGTCGTTGGAACGATTACCGTCTTCAAAAACGTAATGCCGCGTAGTCTGGTAGAAATTTTCCGTGTCGCAGAGGAAGGTACTGCCTGCATCTGGAGGGTGTAACACATTTTCTTTCGAAACGTCAGCAAATTTACAACAGACTGCAGGGCGACTATACCCATAGTCATCACCGTGACAACCTTCCATCTCGCATTTATATCGTTAAACAAATGTGCCAACGAACGGCTATGCTTCAAGCAATCTGACATTTACATCTGGCAACTTACGTCAACCGATAGGGTCCTCACGATTCCGCATTTAATGTTACGACCTGGAGTCTGGGAGAGGGACAGCAACCTTGCACCGTGAAGGAAATACTATCACGTTACAACAAGGTCTACTGTGGACATGTTAATGAACCTCCGTGTGTCATTAAGCAGACTGTTACCGTCTGAAAGACAGCACTCCATGCAGTTAACACTGCAGAATGCGTGCGCGTTGTGTTGTCCTTTGTACAACACATGTTGAAATGCTGTACGCAGATGCACAGTATATCAGCGGTACATATCAGGGGAACGTTATGACGTGTGCACATGGCTTATTGGGACAAGATATACTGCATTTGCTGTAGTAAACAACTCGGGCACCATTAATTGATAGCATACGTCACTGCCATAAACGAGAGAGTCTCAACATTTTGCCTCGCAGCCCATTAGTCGTTTTGCATAAATAAAGAAACAAATAAATAAATAAACAAGACAGGAGCAAAGTCACACCATAGCACGAACAAACCTTTCCTGTCACCAAGATGCGTACTTTACGTGCCTTCGCAAAAAAAAAACTGCGTAATGTGACCATTAGGCTCCTCACGTCTGTCCGTATGGTACAGTACGACTCCCACCAGAGAGATTTTTTTATAATTTTAAATTTGCGATTTCTACTAGTATCTGGCGACACACTCTGATTTGGGTTAGAATTTAACAAAAATACGTACGTACGTTTATGACAACATCTCACTGTTGCTGTTCTTCATAACTGAGACAGTGTTCTCTGCGAGGCATAAGCTACGACAGAAAAAGCAGTGGACGATCAATACACAGCGACACAGCATGATAGACAGTCAGTCTATTGTTATGGTATGGAAAAGTACTAATACGGAAATAACAGAGCGGAAGCGCCAGCTGTGCGACACCCTGAGGTCATTTCCTAACTTGTTACAATTATGTGCATTTTAACATTACATCAGTCTTTAAAGAAAGTACGAACTTTCGAGCCCCCCACCCCCCACCCAGCCGACTGTCTAGCACATTCTCCTGTCCCGCTGGGTGAAAAACGCTGCAGTAAACAGAATACCGGTCAGAGGCCAATGTTACTCCAAAGAGCGCCTTCCTCTTGTACTTCTGTGCCACTCAACACACGATCTTGGCAACAGTGCAACTCACGGTACATACGCGGTCTCTGGCTTTGATCCATTAGAAGGTTGAATAGTTTTTCAGAAAGTAGTGAGTGTAGACAGACATAAATACCAAAGAAAGAACAAACTGCTAGACACTACTAGTACCAGTTCTGGTAACTACTGGTAGTGACAACACCGCCACGTACAATAACTCGCATAGCAAACAATTACTCAAGTCATTAAACTGACTCTGCATTTTTAAGAACGCAACCTGACACTCCTATCATAACATTTACACTCATGCGGTTACACACCTTGCTCTTAACGAATATAAGGCTCACAAACAAGCTTAACGTAATAATGATATGTACAGATATTTTAAAAATTCGGTTACTAATTCGTCTCCATCTTGAGGCGACATTAAAAAAGCCTCCACTTCCCACAAACCTTCATGGCGTTATGGTTAATTAAGCACGGTGCCAATTTTTCCTTTTACCACAAGGAAACAAACTGCGTCTAAAGACCAACCCGTTAACGGAGTTTGGATAAATTATTGTTTACAGACACAATCATAAAAAAACACAAATCTGGATTATGGTCAAATGCACAGCTTTTAATGGTAACGCGTACGATACACATACGAGCCACTCAGGTTTAAAGGGTTAAAATAACACCCTCCCCCAATAAACCACCGAGTTCGAAAGTGAACGCATAAAGGTTGAGTTCGTAAAGATCTGTGGAAAGGAAGGAAGGAAGGAAGCAAGCAAGCAAGCAAGCAAGCAAGCAAGCAAGCAAGCAAGCAAGCAAGCAAGCAAGCAAGCAAGCAAGCAAGGAAGCAAGGAAGGAAGGAAGGAAGGAAGGAAGCACTGGTCGCATCACGTCCGTCTGTTGCGTCTGCCAACTCCTAAACTCTACTCACAATTATCGTCTCTTCACTACAAATTACAACTAAAATAAGTGTTTGACAGCAGGCCCAAAAGGTTCTGACAATGTAATTCCCTGTCTTTCGGCATGATCCTGACCAACCAGTCCCATCCATTTCCCATCCTTAGAACCTATGTCCTATATCGCCCCATTACCTTCTCCGACTTCAAACGAAAAACTTTGTATGCATTTCTTTTCTCCGCTTTCTCAGCCACATTCCCTGCCCATCCTAGCATGTATGCTAACAATAAAGCACCTACCCTGTTCATGTCCACTTTGATTTGAGAATACGTTTGATACATGTACACTCATATGAACTCTGCTATAACCTCACACATCACATTTCAGTTCTTCACAGCAGCGGTTACTGTACGTACCAACAGCCGTAATATTCAAAACATTTTCCTTGTTGCACAGAGAGTAAGGCCTTATGTGTGTGTGGCGTGACCCTCACAGTAAATTATTTGCCTAAACAGCATTAACATGCTGCTCCTTGTAAAGGAGATGCAGCGAGTTTACAGCGAAGCACAAACTGAATTTTCACACATGCAGGCGAAATTAATGCTTCAGTGTGTTAACTGAAGTAAGTGTATATATTGTGCGTTGCACAATATTCCTACGGGTATTCTGAACTCAGCTGCACTGTTATAAAACACTTCTCTTCTAACCAGGTAATAAACTATTCAAAGCCTACAATCGGCTAACGCGGCCAATTTATTCATCGTTTACTCACTGCTTTTCCAGCATTTATGGAATGGAAGAATCTGATCACTAGTTGACGCCTTATGGCACAATCCACGCTGATGGTCACCAGTAACTTCATTCAAGAATGGTGCTAGACGAATACCAAATTAAACGATCCTCAGACAAAGCATCGACTTTCCAATCAGCTATTCTGTTTCAGATAATGCTGCGCCTCTGCTACATTCTTCATACTGATTGCACTCATCGCCAGCCGGCCGCCTTCTCCTTCCGTCAAAACCCTGACAACAGTAACCCTATGCAGTCTGCTGTTTGTGTGTCATACAAAAGCCACTTCGTACCTCATAGAGAACACACTATAAAGCTGTGTACTGAAATAATAGGCATTTATTGTAATAATCACACGAAATACATAAATACACTGTGTAGCAAAATTCAGACTTTTTAATGGAATAGCTGAGGGTATGCATAATCATCACTGGGTTTTAACGGTTAAGAATACAAACTCATTTAGATCCACATATTTCCCTCGGCACTTCTAATTACTTCCATCTTTGTTCTTCCATCAAGTGAGAGTTCAAATCCAAAGGCATACCAGCATCTCTAAAACGGCAGACCTTACACAACTTATCTCCTGCGCACACAGTGTGGAACCATGGCGTTTCATCATCACAACAATCGATTCCTTCATTACCTGTGAACTACCAACTGCTGAAGATCTTGTTCCACGGACTTTGTTACGGGCCGTTCCTGACTCCATGCAACAGAACACTGCTTTAGAAGCCAAGAGTCGCTGTGTCAGCAAGCAAATGCCCCACCTTTTATGGAACACAATCGTTCATTACCAGGTTCATAGATCCTGTCACCGGTCGCTACTATGAGCCAGATCGATCCACTCAACACACTATTTATCTCAGTGTAATTCTAACATCCTCCCAGCTGCAACTACAGAGTGACCATTTTCCTGCCTGTCCGCGAAACGGTGGCCGCACGCTCGGGCGCGCGGGCGTCATATTCCTCGACTCGGGACGGGTAATGGTCGGTGAATGGAGCTGGACAAAGTATCGCAGTGCTAATAATCTTTAGAAGGCGTGATAAAAATTCGCCTGGGCTACAGCAGATGCTGAAAATGTTGCCCTCCTTAACGAATGCACCCCATGAACGTGCGGAATACGTTGTTATTAACTCTCTGGAGCTCTTCCCCGGAAATTGTTGCAACGTCGCGGCGGATGTTGTTTCTTAGTTCTTCCAGAGTGTGGGGACTTCTTTTATACACTTTGTCTTTTAAACTTCCCCACAGATAAAAGTGACAAGGTGTTAAATCCGGGGAACTCATATTTGAAATACATTTGCACTGAATACCCACATTGTCGAATGGTATACCCCACGCCAGCCATGTTGCTACAGCACTGAATGGTTGACAGATACATGCATTACCCAGAAGCAGACACACGCGAAGACTCATGGGAAAGTCTTTTTATCACCGACTGCTGACGGTACACTCTGGAAATACTAAGAAACAACATCCGCCGCGACACTGCAACAATTTCCGGGGAAGAACTCCAGAGAGTTAATAACAACTTATTCTGCAGGTACATGGACTGCATTCGTTCAGGAGGGCAACATTTTCAGCATCTGCTGTAGCCCAGGCTGAGTTTTTATCACACTTTCTAAACATTATTAGCACTGCGATACTTCGTCTAGTTCCATTCACCGACCATTACGCGTCCCGAGACGCGGAATATGACGCACGCGCGCCCAAGCGTGCGGCCGCCGTTTCGCGGACAGGCAGGAAAATAATCACCCTGTATATCTTGAAATTTACGTCATCAGCACTTTTTTTTACTAAAATTTTCGTGGATATAACCTGGGCGTGCTGAAGACCCTAGCCACCTTAATGCCTATTATGATACTCATCACTACGTAACTGTCTCTAGCCTCCCGTTACTTCCTCTTTCTTCGTGTCCAAAGATGCTTTGCTGAAGTCTTATCCCTTCTTAACAATTGGTCCCTCAAGTTCTACGAGGAAATCTTGTACTCTCGTGATGCAGTCGCCATTGGTAATCCAAAACTGACGGGCAGCAATGTTTTTGTAGGTCCTCTATTATATTTTGCCCTGATTTCTTTTGGTTCGCATTATTCATGTTTCGGTCTGGAAATGAGAAATATGAGAAATATGCGAGCACATGGTTATTGCATCTGACTAACAATAATTTGGGTACTTCAACTGTTAATGTTATAACATATATAAAATTGTATTTAACGGGTATCTTCAAATTTTAAAAAACCAGTTTGTCGTTATTTGCAGAACATCAAGTGGCGGTACAACCGGAAAGGTCTATTTCATTCGAGGCAACACGCATGTCTTCACAGAAAAATTTAACCAACTGCTTACACTGAATTATTACAGAGCATTATAATTCTGTGTCTACAGACGCCCAACAAAGTGTAACTGACTGTACAGAGAGATAATCTGCACTCACCCCACAGTGTTGTAAAATATTCAGCCTCTCAAATGCACCACGCAGGACAGACATGTACAGACACGTTCAGACATGTTGGTGGTTTTTAAGCGTGTTACGTAACGACGTCCCCTACTGCTAAGAATAATGGCCATGAAGTATTGGTGGAATGATACAACACTTGTTGGCTACTAAGTGAATATGGAATGATACAGTATTTACTGGCTACTAAGAGAAGGTGGAATGATACAACACCTGTTGGCTACTAAGTGAATATGGAATGGTACATTACTTATTGGCTAATGAGTGAAGATGGAACGATAAAACACACGTTGTTTACAAAGCGAAGCTGACAAGATTCAACGCTTCTTGGCTACTAAGATGGAATGATACAGCTGCTGGCTACTAAACTGAGAATCACTTCGACAAGAATATTCGAGGTCACAAAATCTAATAGCCTGTAACAAGTGAAAGAAGAATTCCGAATTCAGAGTCCACTCCAAATTTGGCGTGACCGTGAAACAGCCTGTCGAAGTGAAGTAGTTTCATTATACGTCTGGCGTTATTCGACAAACTTACACGTATACAAATTCAGTTCCCACCGCAAAGAGAACATACTCCACCTCAGTTAGAAATACAAACATGTTAATATTGTTTGCATAAATAATCTGTTTATGTGAATCATACGGAGGACACAAATGCACTGAGTGGCAAAACGCGAAGTTTCGTAACGTTTCACCATACGCGCGCGCGCGCACGCAAACACACACACACACACACACACACACACACACACACACACACAAAGACTATGAACGGTAAGAAAACGGCAACACAACTAGATACAAATGACAAGCTAAATAAATTAAACGCACACGCTATTTATTTATCTGGGGGGTATTAAGGTCCGCTATATCAGCTATAGAGTCACGTAACGTTAAAAAGGGGTACAATTATGTGAATTACATAGGATGTGGGCGGAAATCGTTGTGGTGCTATATGCAAAATACGGCATCGAACTTATTCCGTAAGGACTGAGAAAAACAATTTACAGCAGTCACGATAATCATGGCCTACGCTCAGATTCGAAAGGGGTATTTACGCTCTCTGCTCCGTCTCAACTTAGAATCTCCTAAAACTGAATCTGGTAGACTTCCTTGGGCTGGGGATCGGCTCACCATAAGGCCTTCACCTATACGTGATACCAGGAACACAGAAAAGACGCAGTTCCCCAATTAGGCTTCCTGCGTTCGCGTGCCAGAAGTCTGTATAGCCGATGTGACTGGCAAGCGCATGCGTGCAGGGTGTAAAATGTTACGCAGAAATAATAAATACGGTTACATTTCAGCTACCTGCAAGCAGAAGGCGGTTGTGAGACTGGAGGTCAGAGCCTGGCCGATCCATCCCGCGACATACGTGGCCAATATATTGTCTCAATAAATTTCAGTAATGGCCATAAAAATATATAAAATGATTCATTGCCTGACAGAATCTATTTTAAGCCACCATCCACACAGCCTTTAAAACGCCTAAACAAACAGATCCAGCAAAAAAGGAACGATATCTGAAAGTGGCGTTACGTTGGCTGTGAAATATCCCGTGAACCCGTCCTGAGGTCTTCGACAGACCGTTCTACGTGGCGGCACAGAAAACTTTGAAGCCGGACGGGTTATTGCGTGAGAAGGAACGTAATTGTCACGCACAACTCGTCGTTGCCGTCCTTACCTCTTCTACCTACTCACAGTAGGTGTCGTGGGTGTTTATTTTCACTTGATCACACTCAGACACACACCACAGTCTGTAGGACTCTTCTGGACAAGGGATCGGCCTATCGCAAAGACCTCTAACTGACAACACAAACACTCACAAGAGACGAACATCCATGCCCCCGGTGGGATTCGAACCCTCGATCCCAGCAACCGCTCGGCCGCAGACCTACGCCTTAGACCGCGCGGCCACTGCATGCACCACTCACGATGCCTAAAACAAGACTGTGTTCCAAAACAGAAGTACAAAAAACGAACATGAACGTGTACTTTAAGGGAACATCAGTCATACCAAAGGGCACGCTGTTCACCAGCTTCTGTCAGGCGGCAACATCGCCTTTCAGATTCACACTCTCAGCAAAAGTGGAACATGGCAGCACAGAACAAATAAGAATATCAGCACACTGTCATCGTACAATCTCGCTCACTGTACAGCATGTGACATGCATTCCATTCCAACGAGGATTTTCTTGATCTTAAGGAAATTCAAGCCCGTTGTGCTTGCAGTACAATCAGAAGTACAATGTATTCAGTCTAAACACAACAATCTGCTTGTCATACATTATCAGCTACATGTTTCGGCTAATATGTCGCCACCATCAGGCTGACTACAACGAAAGGAAATATTCACAGTTGCATGAGTCTGAGATCTCGAACCTTACAGGTATATTGTTATATAAAAATACATAACATAGAAATTCAGCCTTAGGAATAAAATTTAAAAAACCTATAGAACTGTGTTTATGTATAGCTTTAAAAAATACGAAGAGTTTAAGATACTGAAGACAGGGGGGTGTAGGCTTGTTTTTAGTAACGGTCTGTACGTGTTTGTTCCTTGTTTTCAGGGATCTCACGCTGGGATGCAGATACTTGTATTTAATCGAACAGACTGGTGTTTCATTGCGTAGTTCTTATGTACAATTTATACCTAAAAACGCGTAATTGCAGATTATAGACGTTCATATAACTCGAATGTTCATTTCTTCTTAATGTTGCAAGCACGTGTATACATACATTGTTACAAATTTACAAGACTCGCGCCACACGATATGTTAGACGGTTTTGTGCATGTCTCTTCCTTTTGGGGTGTTTAAACTGATTACATTGTAATGCAGACTAATTTCTTGATAATCGGAACAATTATCAAATGCCATAGGATAAAGTTAACACGAATTCATTATGTATCGTATCTGACTCCACGCAGCCCAATCCTCCTTGAATACACTACTATCTCTCAACTAAATTCTCCATATTTTACGGAACCTTGAAACTGATTACTGTATTCACAAGCGCCTGCTACCGGTTTTTAACCACAGCGAGGTCAATCCAGTCTACAACCCCACATTATTTGTTATCCATTTAAATATCATCCTTGCATACAATTTAATGACGGCCTTATTCAAATGTCGGTCATACCAACACAGCGTTTCCAGACTTTGCCTTCATAGTATAACTTAGCAGTGTTATCACCAACCGCCTTGTCCTTTCTTTACAGTTGCACACAGCTGGCTGAGACGACCCAACTACAACCTGGTCTGTGCAAAAGATGGAATGGTTTATGTTCAGGCTACTTTATATACCAGTGGGTTTAACATTCAGAAACTCTGCGTTGTGCTCATAGACTGCATGTATGTGTTTTGTACGGTTCTCAGAACAAACAGCGATTACTTCCCTACGCAACATTAACTGACTGTCTTCTATAACCGGAGCGGGGTGTGTTTACTGCGCGGCAAATAAATACAATTCGGTTTCGTTTTCTTCCTTAAAAGGTTAATTGATAATTTACATAACTTCAAGGGATAGTGGAAATTAATAATAAATTCAGAGCCAGCAAACATATAGAACAAGGACGGCGTCCGATTGAAATGGACCATTCCACGAATCGCTTCGAGATACAGCGGAAAGCCACAACGATAAAGTAAGCCAAGAAAGCCGACAAAGATTCGAACTAATTCCTTTCCGATATCAGGCTTTCCAGCTACATGAACCTGCTCGCTTAATTTGTTGAATGTCACTGCATCAGCTGCACAGGTCGTGTAAAATCGAACTAAGGGAACGGCTATGCTCCACTCACGCTGACGTAAATAGACGCGCCAGTAGCTTCATTGTAGGTACTGAAGAAAATCACCAAGACGTCAAGATTGCGGCATCGCCGCCAAGATTCCAGGTGAAGACTTCCCGAATACGACGCATAAGTACCAACAACACACCACGTAGTTCGGGTAACCATTAACTTACTAATCGGTTATAAAAAACAAAGTCCTTATACATTTGCAAGCCACATTTTGTACGTACATTTAAAGAACTTAATCTGAACACTTTCCATACTTTGTTGACTCCTGCAATGGCTCGAGCAGTAAACATTATCACTGTAACATGACTAATATACGCACGCAACTAATAGTCTCCTCGAGGCAAATGCCCGGGTACGACCCACTGCATCGTCGATCATACTACGTACGTTTCGTCACCTGCATGGCCCTACCACGGCGCCGGCCTCTCTAGGCGGAGGCGCGAATTCCATCCTAGGCCCGTCCATGTGGAATTTGTGGTTGAGTAAGTGACGCTGGGCCAGGCTTTTCCGTGGGTATCATCACCGAAGCTTTAACCAATAATCCAACAGCAAAGCAGTATATGCTACAGATGCAAGCGATGTACCCAGTAACAATCAGTCAGTCTAAGAAAGCACATCCTGCATAATATGAATACTGAAACAAGCAATGTACGTCAACAAATGTTTTTATTTAGATCATGAGTGTCCAAACGACTTTCTTTTGGAAGAAGGCCACAACAGTCACTGTGGGATGGTCTGAGGACCGCAGTAAGTGGTACGCCTAACTTCCGAAATTATTGTGCCATTTCTATAGCATGTATATACAGTATAAATCCAATTATCCGGCCGCTGCTTATCCGGATTGCCAATTACCCGGATCGGCTTGGCCCTTCAGATAACTTGTCGAGAATTATATAAAACTAATTTGCCTTGAAATTACCGGTTACCGAATCGAGTACAGAACTGTAAAGTGTTATGTCTGTCTGTCGGGACGTTCAGTATCAGGCGCGGTTGAAAGGTTTACACGGAGGCACATACTGTAAATAGTAACAGCCGAACGGGTTCAAAAAATTGTACTACATCTGTTTTATGGCTTACATTTTCTCCCAATTGTCTAATACACCTAAGAAATTATGTATTAATGATTTATTTCTACGCAAATAAATATATAGCCTAAAATAGCCGTTTGTAGAATTTATTTCCACTTTAAACTTCCCAATGTAGCCTATTTTCAAAGAAAAATCCAATTATCCGGATTTTCTGCATATCCGGACGGCTCGTGGTCCCAATTAATCAGGATAAATGGCGTTATACCGTAATTTCCAAATGTGGGCGCTGGCCTCGTAACACAACCTGGCGGGCTGCAGGTTGAAGACCAATGATTTAGATAAGCTGTGTGCTGCGCTATGCCTAAGTAAAGCGTCCTGAATAACGAAGGAACGGTGGAAGCACAGTCTGACCTTGACATCAGTAGCCAAGACTGGTCTTCCTGTCGCTTTACCCACCACCAGGCATTTCTAATGTCGTGTCATAAAACAAATACTCCGGCTTTATTAACTGGCGACAGATCACAGCGCTTGAGAAACTGGGGAAACACGTGACATACCGACAGGTTTTCACAGCACTGAACAGGACCATCCAAGGCCCCGCCCCATTCGCGCCGCCAACGGTCTCTTGCGTAACGAATTTGGATAGCGTCATGCTCGTTTTCAATCATTTAAATCTGTCTGAAACGCCAAACAGCAACACACGATCAATACCTGTAACGCTTACACATTCTGCCCATTACTGTAATCTTAACACATACACACCACACATACACGGACGCACACATAAAACACGTGCACATACACAATGCACACATACATACGTACGCACATACACACACCAGCACGTACACATGCACACACCTGCACATACACGCACGCACACACCTGCACATATCAACGTTTTCCGATTCGGATTCACCTCGGATGAAAAAGAGGCTAAAATTACAAATTCGCGTATAGAACAACATAGGACACAATTTCAAAAACATTATTCCTGGCACTGACAAGATATTTTTGTCTCACAACTAAATCGTCGACAGGCAAGAAGTGAAGAGAGGGAGGGGGGAGGGAGGCCTCGAAAGACCCATAAATCATCGTCCTGACATATAAATCACGTTTCATCAAACGTGGTCATGCTTCATACCATAACAAAGGGCACTTCAAAAGCTTTCAATCAACACCCAAAATCAACTTTACGAACGTAATAGTTCTCCAACACGCAGTAACTTCAATAACATGCTGGCGCGCCGAACGCAGCTCCCTATAAATGTATGTAATATTTAATATAATTCATCCCGTGCGTAAAGTCGTGGCTGAACGGTTACATCGCCTGCTTCGCATTAATTCAAGTTCCGGTTTCGATTCTCGACATGTTTGCAAGGTTCCTTGTCGTATTTCTCGGTTTCTCTGAGCGAAATCTGTACCATAAATACGACCACACTGCTTCTCTGCACGTTCTTTACAATTCATACTTCAGAACATTCTTTTATACCTCAATACCCGTTTCGTGGAATGTCGTTAAACAAACTTTAACAGTTTTCAAGGTCTTGAGACAGCCCTCCCTGCTTCTAGCCAGTTCACAGTCATTACAGTTACTGCAATTCGGCTCAGTACTTTTGGTATGTAAGTTGTGACACAACAAACGTAAGTGTTAAGAACCACATGCACATTAAATTAGCTACTTTAGTGACAACTAACTCCACAAATAAAAGCCCTTCAAATGCTACGAGTCGTTCAGCTATTCAAGGAACTCCCGCCTATCGGAAAGACTGAAGTTTCATTATTTCGTTCACGACAGACCGGCACTGACCGCTTTCGTAATCTACAAGAAGATGAACCCAGTCCCTCACTTAAGGTCCCATTTAATATTATATTCCCGCCTAAACCTAGGTCTACCGGATGGTCCCTTCGCTAAAGGTTTCCTAACAAATGTCACTTTCATTCGTGCGGCATTCTTATCGCTCGTAATTTGACCCTCATTTTTCCTCGTCCTACCATCCGCGGTGAGTCTTGGCCCACCCTACAAAAGTTCTCCAGAATTTAAGTCCCCGAAGCCGACACCAGTTGCTGACTTTCAGGCCACCTCAGTTTCGGCCTAGTTGCGCCTCTTCTTCCTTCAGCTCACCATGTCTTCGCAAGGGTCACCATCATCCATCGAAGGGAGACCTTCCTCGACTATCTTCACATCAGGATCAACACACACTGCCAGCTGGAACAGTTACATGTCATTCCAATGACAGTTTTGTCTTCTGAGGCCATGAAGTGCCCCCAGAACGAATTCTCGAATACTTTTCGTGTGATTACACTAATATTATTTGCCGAATAACATAAATTATAACGTTTCCCACTGAGTAAACTTCTACAGCCCCCTGTTGCTTACAAATTACAAATACGAACATATTACTTTATTTATCATTTTTTATTTATTTATTTTATTTAACTAGATACAACCGGATCCCTCAGATCTGCAAAACATGATTACATAACAACAGATGCCAAATGAAAGACCACTTTCTTACGAAGGACAGAGTGTCACGTACTGCAACTTCTTATTCTTACAATCGTGGCTACAAGGATAAGACATGCGCAGTGATTCATCACCAGAGTTGCTTTCGTTGTACCTTCTAGTCACCACGTCTGTGACACAGGGTTAAAAACAGCACAACGTCCCTTTAACCCACTTCCAAACACACCGTTGTACATTTACATTTGAATAAATAATACATGTTTTTGGATATGACTAACTTAGAGGCAAAAGCAATAAAATCGTGACAACCTGTGGTCAATGAGGTACTGAACAGAAATACAATTTTTAACTCACTCGCGGTTATTCGAGAAGTAAAGGCTACCATCAACTCAGTTTTCCCCCGAATTGGGGTTGTCCATTGTATAGCCACTCATNCATCACTAATAAAACTATATGTCACTGAAGATCTTCCAGCACATAAACCTACAGTAGCCTATATCACGTGACGCTACTGTCACTTCCTCCTCAAGGGTTCGCATCACCGCCATGCTGTGTAACAGAAGTTAGGGACTTTTTGTTATTCAAACCATGCATTTTCGTTATGGATTGACACGCACCAATAATGCACAATTAGAGATTATATTAATCTGTATACTTCAGCCCCTACATACGTTTCGGCGATCAAGTCGTCATCTTCTTGGGGTCAATGTTACCAAGTCCACATAAGTAACCATATGTCAAACACACTAGATTATTTACACTCACTAGGTCCTGCTGCCACTATACACACAAATATGTCAATAATTATTAAAATGTTAAAATACGACGGGTTAAAATCACTAGGTTTTTGAGACACTTTGTGCACATGTCTTTAAAATAAAGAACAATTAAAACAGACACGCGGCTAAAACTTAGTGGTGTCACTCCACTTAATGTGTCCCGTCTCTGTGTGTGTAATTCATTGTGCAATCTATTTTTTTTTGTGTACTGCGTAATGTTGTTCACAGTATGTAAATATGGAACTTGATGTGTGGCTTTATATGCGTTTCTTGCAGATGAAGGTATTTTCCTATGATGGTGCGGTGTGTGTGTGTATCGAGTCTTCCAATGTACATTGGGTTACCGGAACATTCAATACCAAACACCGCTACCCAGAGACATTCCAGGTTGCAGTGACAGAATCAGAAACTGCTATGAAGAAGTTCCCAGAATCTGGTTACCAAAATGCAGCTGTCTGCCACCAAGCGCAGTAAGCTCAATTGTTCACTGTCAAGGTTTATTCAGTCAGGTGAAAGCTCCTCATGGGACATGCTTCACGTCAAGATGATATACTGAACTACACTACAGCTCATTATTCTTCATAAAACAGACGGCACTTCAAATGCAAACATATCGCTGCGAGCAGCGGCAAGGGGTAGACACACAACTGAAGAGTTTAGCACCCAGAAACATTGCTTTTAACCAACCAAACTGGCAGTCTACGTATAAATGTAACACTGACGCGCGTTCGCGAAACAGTTGTTGCCGTAGAAAAGCAATACGTATTACATATCCGGAGTGTGTGTCTGTACCCTTAGTTGTCCAGCATGAAAAGCGCATACGCCGTATTATTTTGTCATCTGTGACCTGCCTGGCTGTACCATATTTTTCGACACTACCTCATAAACAGCATGATTTTCGGGAAAAAGTTGCTGAATATAAAACGTCTGTCTTAATTTTCTGTAGAAATTTTGTCTGAAACATTTCTTACTCTAAGAAGAACTGAGCGAGATACAATCATAAATATACACTGGTCTTCATGTAATGCAGCAGTTATTCTTGTCAGATTTTAATGAGACTTGAATTTTCTCGAAATATTTTCGAAAAATACTTAAATATCAAATTTCATGAAAATCCGTCCAGTCGGAACCCAGCTGTTCCATGCCGGCGGACGGACGGACATGACGAAGCTAACAAACATTTTTCTCAATTTTGCGAACGCGCCTAAAATTGCCTCTGAAATGATGGAATTCGCCGATCTTTATTTAGCAATACAGTGCGACCACGCCACTAGAGGACACAGAACAAGACGCATAAAAATAGAAGCCACCATTCTCAAATTTAGAACCTCTTAAAACGCAAAATTAGACATAAAACTGTCCATACAAATCGAAAATCACCTCGGCACCAGATAAAGATCAGCGTTCAGTTTCATGCTGTCGGTTAGAGCCAGGCGGTTGTGTATGTCGGGATCTGTTGGCAAAGTGCTGCCGCAGACATGTATTGAATTCCGATCAGGTTTACAGCAAGTCGTTTTACAGGGCAAAGACAGTACAAAACGAACTACAGCCTGTAAGTTGGAGTTACAAATGCGTACAGAGTTTCGGTACGGAAACCCTACTCAAATGAAGTCGTATGTGTTCTTACGTGTGTTCTTATGCGTGTACAATCGTATTCAGTCACTTGGGCATAACTTCACTGACGCAACGAACCCGCACTGCCGAATACAAGGAAGTAAATTACTGCCCTTTCCTAAACACAGCGGACACCTCAGCAACACACCAACGCCATGACGAAAATACGTAAAATAACTCCACATTCATACACCACATCGGAACATTTCCCAGCCAGTTTGTTACCATTACTCTCTTAAGCACATTAGTTAATACAGCTGACTGTGTTATAAGAAATCACATTAAGAGGAACTTCTAAGTACACCAGAATCACTAGACAAAACATGCAAGACGTGTGGCTCAATATCTGATATATGGCATAGGACTTCTGACCAACTCCATGTTTCTGTCTGTACATACTAAAAGGTGACACATCCCATGTTTCTGTCCGTACATACTAAAAGGTGACACATCCCATGTTTCTGTCTATACATACTAAAAGGTGATACATCCCATGTTTCTGTCTGTACATACTAAAAGGTGACACATCCCATGTTTCTGTCCGTACATACTAAAAGGTGACACATCCCATGTTTCTGTCCGTACATACTAAAAAGTGACACCACGTTCCTGTCTGTACATACTCCAAGTGACACATACCTTGAAACTTATACTACAGCATCCCTCTTCCGTCGTGTCACAGTTGAATCAATACTTCAAACCAAGTCCAAACAAGTCTAGTGTCTATCTTATGGATATCAGCCATGCCTACAGTGAGATACGAGATTTTGTTTTGTGGTCTCTGGACAAATGGTAATGAAAATTGATCTGTTCTCTCCCGTAGAAGATATCTGAGATATACAGCCTGTATAAAACACCTTTTGATGAGCTGTTATTGAGGTAAACGCCTTCTAAGAGGCCAAAATTAATAATAATAATCATTAAACATGATGATCGAAACAGATCTAGTTTCCGGGAAAGTGTTTGGAAAACACGACACGACGGGCAATGTCCAAAATAATAGTACCGTCAACAACAATTTAATCTAATTAATGAAACCGTGGTCATTTATAAATACGCCAACGAGAACTGGGTATCTGTTAATGCTGCTGTTGATTTGATCTATAATTAAAACACTCCCTCCGACACCGTTGAAACTACGTATATCAAATAACCTTGGGAAGAAAAGTGGTTAAGGAACTATGTACTAACAGCAACGAACAGAACGTTCAAAGACATGCACACTGCATGGAGTCACAAATTACCTCCCTTCACTTTCTTTAAATACTCGCCACATTCAAAGTGTTTCCAATAATACCTACGGACGATGCATCCTTACTCAGCTTTGTTATGTGGACTGGCAAATATTTTCTACCATGAAACGTTTTAAAGAAAACTGGCAGGTTCCTACATTTGTTACGTACGTTACACGTGAAAGATGTGAACCAAAATTCAATTCAAGCAAAATGTTTTTGTTGATACTCAAGTCTCCTAATAAAAAGTGATTCATTATATTGACTTACTAATACCCATGGTCTGTCTTATGCTATTTTTTCGGCAAATGGGCAGTTCTACTCTGATTTACATTATTCTACAAAAAAAGTATCTCTGTGTAGAACTCTTCCACTCCCTCCTCACCGTCCTCTAAACTTCGAACAGTTTCCGCCTGTTGACTTTCCCAGTTGCATTTCGTCCCGCATAAAAATTTGCCTAGGGTCTTCCGTTCTAAAATCCTGGAAGAACCAGTTATTCTTTTGTCCGCTGGTTCTTCGCTTACGTTCAACCACATACTGTTTTCAAAAATTCCTGCCAACTTGGCATTTCCTTACATTTCAAAAGTATGTGTATCTCGTTGTCTTCTTTACACCGACGGCATCTTCCTTTTCCTGCACCTCTCTTTATACCTCTCAATTTCCAAGACTCCGAGTCTAAAGCACGCTATCCAATTTCACTCGTTCACATAACTCTTTCTTCACATCCCAATACGAAACTCATTCTTTTTCTTATTTTCGCTACACTAAAAATAAATATAAAATACTTTCAATACAGACGCCAATACCAAATGTCATGAAAACTGCTCGGAACTTCCGCAGTCATACTGGCGGATGGCCCGGCACATCCTCTGCATGCGCAGAGTTCATACACTTTGTACAAGGAATACATAGTGGTTGGAATGTGCTGCCTTAACCGTACCACAATCTGAACAGAACTTGCAAGACAACGCTCTTAACCTTTTAAAGCCTAGCGGTAACTTTACATACCACCAGGTTTAACATTAAAAAATTCTACGTGGTGCCCACATTGCGTTTATGTGTTTTGTACGGATCTCAGAACAAACAGCAACTTTTGCCTTATAAAACATTAACAGACTGGTTTTTATAACCGAAGTGGAGAGTGTTTACAGCGCGGTACGCACTGACTCCTTATATAAAACAGATACGCTTCGTATTTAAAGGGTTAAATAACACGCTAACCTAACAAAAAACTGAGACGTGTTTGTGTCATGTGTTGCCTCGTCTTAAAAAACGGTTAGAAAGTAAACAGCTGTGATAAACATATTATGTCAACAGACGGACTAGAATTAAACGCCTTCTGCGTCACCCGATTCTGCAGACCCTCATCGGGACACAAGACTATCGTGTCGGAGGTCGAGGTTCTTTCTCAGTCCTTTCAGGCAGACATCGGGATAATGCATTTAATTAAGCTAAGGCCGTTATACCTTTCACACACTTCCCGCTTAACAATCTGCTACCGCCGAATCACTGGACGCTACAAAATCAGTTACTGACAGTGTAGTTAAGTAAACCATAAATAACTCAATAAATAAATAAATACAAAAAATAAACAAACAATCGCCCCAACTCCTGCTACTATGCCCTAATGTGCCACACAGTGATATAAGCATCTTTTTCGCAATCGGCAAGGACCCCACTTCGAACCCGGTCACAGGACCCATTAATTTAACTTGCTCTTCTGTCACAGTCTTAACGAAAATGCAATGAATTCCTTCAACAAACTTCTATAGAATTAGCCTACTGGCAGTCCTCACGACTCTGCTGCCTTTGCTTAACCTCTAGTACGGTACTTATATTAATACAGTTAAATACTCCACGAAAAACACACACAGATTTGAACACACAAAAACTGAAAAATTCGGAGGCAATCGTTAGAATACTCTGCAAGCATTTTCGCCTATCTGTGTGATATTGGTTTTACAGGTCTTTCTGTGCTGCCAGCACCAAGCTAATTGCGTTGAAAACGAACTACTGGACAGTCTGCCAAGCCATACACATTTTGAAAGAAACCAGTGACAGTTGTGAAAACTCCAAACTAAGGTGTGAAAGTAAACATCAAAATTAAACCTTCTGTGTTCAGTTCTGGTCGAATCACATTTTATACGCCATATCAGAAAGTAACCCTATTAATTAATTCCAATTTCCCAAGGCCACAGTAGCGCTATCAGGAACAAATATGCAGTATTGTTCTAAAATTAATATGGTGTCGCAGAAGACGTAATAGTGAAGAAATGAAGATAGAAAACAAAGCTGCTGTAAAAACACAACTACGGAACACTGACTAAAGTTATGGAAAATTTCATATTTTCTTTCTGCCAATTGTATAAATTTCAGAGACACGAATATAACATGCTGTATATGTTATACACGAATGAAATCTCACGTGCTTCAGAAAGTTTTCATTGTAAAAGAGCGCTACAAATGCAATGCATCAACAGACATAAAAATTTAAACGCACCGCGCCTCTTTTGATAACCGTGTACAGAGACAGTGGATCAAACCTTAAGAGCTTTCGTTCAGTTGGGCTGAAAACAGGAAAGAGCCGTACCGTTGTAATAACAAGTCATGAGAACTCTTCAAAACAGACCTTTGCAAATGCACAGTTTTGATCAGAAAACGTCTTGGAAAGCCCACATAGAAGACCGAGAAAAAGTGGAACAATAAAGGAGGAAGGACAACATTAAGATTGCTCGTAACAGACATAAGTTAAGGATCGGAATAAACTGACTTGGGACCCTGTCCACTAAGGGTTTTGAATCTTAAGGCTCTGCTAAAAAAAAAAGTGTTAGTTTTAACTACTCGGTTCTTCTGTATTACGCTTCCACTAAATCTATTCCAGAAGCGACGGCGGAAAATTCTTCGACAATTTAACAGTCGATGGCACTAATTATGCAGCCTACGCGAAATACCAGAAAACTTGTTCTGATTTCGTTATTCAGTTATACGTGTATAATCCTGTATTAACAGCTGAAGTGGCGTCGAATGAGATAAGGCAGGATGATTGTGACTAACGAACTTGCTGCGCGGTAGGGGGAAGTCGTCGCGATATTTTAAGGAACCATTTCAGCACTGGCGGGGGGAGTGATGATAACGACCCAAAAGGATCAGTACAGTGTGTGTGCGCTTGCGGCAGGGATTTGAACCGGGCACACTGCGGATCAGATGGGTAATGACTGTAGGCTTTCGATCGGCACACTAATAAACTAACAGAACTAAATCTGCGACGATACAGAAGTCCCCCCTTACTGCAATTTCATGTCACCACGAAGCCATGTTCCCGAAAAATTATTTCACCTACCTTGTATCGACAACAGTCTCTTGCACTATCCCCTAATTCAATTCAATTCTATGTTTTTTTCACGTGCTAGCTCATCAACCTAACAGACATTTACACAGAAAATGCAAGGGCAGGCAGACAACAAACAACCGAAATCACAACAAAAGGAAAGCCCACAATAAAAGTAACTTACTACAATTCAAGATCAACGCAGAGAACTACATATTACAGCTAATAAACCAAGATCCATGATACGATATTTTCATGATAATGCAGATATTAATCGTGATGATGATGATGACAATAAGAACAATACTAATAATAATCAAAATTATGTGATCAGTGGTATGGAAGGTAAGGTTTCGCACAGGGTTGCACAAATAGTCCAAAATTCTAGAGGCCACCTCGAAGTTCTAGGCGCCAGAAAGGTGTTATGAAGCAAGTTTCATACCGAAGACCCACACATATTAGGCGCCACCGTAAAAAATTTACTCGCCCGGACGACCTGACGGCCGGAATTTGTGCACCCCTGGTTTAGCAGAGGAGTCCAGCCACAAAGACGTTATGGCAACCAGGATTACACAGCCTTCACTAAATAACAGCTGTAGTAGTTACCACCCCTTATACCAAAACCTGACACTGGATACTATCCTGAGCCAGCTCAATCACACAACCACCCTCCCACGATCCGTCTCAGTATCGTGCCCCCATCTCCTTCTCTGTCTCCGAAGTGAGCACCTAACCTAACAAGGAGCCTCTCCGTCAACATTCCGCATGCGTTTCTTATCTATCCACGTCGATCACGCCCTTGATTTCACTTTCGTTAAGCCAGGGTCGTCTGAGACAGGCTTAATTCATGAATGTGCCGCTCCTCGATCTGTAACATGGGCCTACTTAACTGCTCGCAGCATTAGATAACCATTATCCCACACATGTGTTAAGACGGGCGTGTCTTACATTCACGCGTTTACAGATAATGGCACGTTACACACACACAGACATCAGTCCACCCTGCTCAAACGCTGGAAAATTACAACTAAAAAAGCAAAAGTTAACAGAAACAATTGAACGAGATTAGCCTTTATATGGAGCATGTGCAGACTAAAGTCAATAGTAGAAGAAACGTGCTTAAGAAACACAATTGGCCCATGAAAGGTGGGCTGGACAACGAGGAATCGTGGTTCGAATACCGGCAGGGGCACGAGATTTACTTCTTCTCCAAAGCGTCCAGATCGGCGCTGGGGCAGCACAGCCTCCTACTTCCTACTGTGGCCTCTTCTTCCGTGAGTACAGCAGCCGAGGCTTGAAGCTGACGTTCAGCCCTATCTTGCGCCGAGGTTAAGGAGTGGAGCCATAACTCCACTGCCCCTACGCCTTCATGGCATGCGCAGAGACGGTTTTACCACGCAAAGTGGTGGGCCGAACTGTATAAAGAACAAAATGACATGCATCTGACAGTCAAACTACCGAATGACTGGCCAAACAAATTCTCAACATCCTGAGCGGTGTCATCCACAGCAAACACATATGGCTACAGTGGACGTTTAAAAAAAAACGCTGACGCCAAAACCAGCTGAAAAGCCAACGCCGTAAGAGTCCAACAAGCATTACGTGTATATGATGAATGGGAATATATCAGGCAGTTACTTGCAAGAGCTCTATGACTTCACACCGCATATTTATGCTTTGTACTCACTGCAATCTGCATGTAATATAAGGCAACACACTGCAACTTTACTGCAATGTTAAGCACCTATGAGACACTTTACACATGCCTCATTGCAACAAATTAAATAAACCCTCTTTTGTGAGAAATAACTGTGGCTTTTTTGTGGGAAGAAAATGTGTTACATAAAGAATGATTCAAAATTAATGTCGTGTCACGCTGGCCGCCTGATGTAGCAAGTACGCGTGTACTAAATAAGTAATGACCAAACTCATCTGTACAACAGTACTCCGTAATTTGGACTGACATGTGCAATACGAAGTACGGACAAGCTAACAAATTCCGAGAATCCTTGATTAGTACTGACGCCTAGAAACGTAAAGAGTCTATAAGCATTTCATTTTTAGCCCAACAAATGAATTCTGATAGTACGAGTAAATCTACGAAGTGCTCTTCCACAGAAGTGCACCGTGCCGCCATACTTTACAAAAGGCCTGCTGTATTCTTATGCAAACAGAAGGAAGATACAAACACGGGAGCCGACAAGAAATTCTGTGAAGAAGGCAAGGTGCTTGCTTCCCTTCAGATGCCTGTTTACGAATGATTATGCTTACAGGAACTACCGGCCTACATCAATAATTTTACAATTCAGTGATCGTTTTTACGCGACTTACAAAACTCGTAAAAAGCTTCGTTATGTCTGTCTGACCGCCCACAGAGAACAACTGCTCCCGCTGGACAGATTTTCGTTAATTTTGGACTACAGGCTGGACGATCTGCGGTTCGATTCCCGGCAGGATCAAGATTTCTCTCTTCAAAATGTCCAGACATGCTATGGGGCACGCCTAGCCTCTTATTCAATGGGTATGGGGAATCCTTCCCCGGGGGTAAAGCGGACGGAATGTCAGGTAACATTCACCTGCATCTAATCCGAGGTTAAGAATGAGTGAAGCTGTACGTTACCCCCACATGCCTTCCTGTCGTGGAAACGGAGAACTTTACGTTTTTCTTCTGCTCAGAATGAATAGCGGTTGAAATCTGATAAAAACAGCAGGCACTTTACATTGCTGCCTAAGGAAATTCATGGTATCCTGTTGAATTCTTTTTGGCTTAAGGAAAGTTTCAGGTTAAAGTTAGAGAGAAAACCCAACATTTCGTGTTAAATACACAGTTTTCCTGAAAATCGTGCCGTTTACAAAACAATCGTAAGAAATGCGGCACAGCAAGGGAAGCCAAATAAATAATTATCTACATAGGCCTATAGACTTTTGTAGTGTGACACAACAGTCCAATAACGTGGTATTCGTGTTGTTACGTCACGCTCCTATGCAATTATCGATTCTTTTCTCAGTACGATTTACACGATGCGTATAATTAGGGACAACAAAACCGTGCAGACAATATTTAGTAATAAGTAGGTCTCGAAACATGAAATTTGGTACGCAGGCATATTAGGAATTACGCCCACAAACTGTGCACGAACTACTGTTTAAATCAGCAATTGCAAAATATTTAGACGGCGTGAAGATTTGAAGTCATGTATGACCTACAAACTTTAACACACTTAAAATCACCGTATGCGTATAAATAACAAGTTCTTCAAAGCAATATAACAGACTCAAATAACAGTAATAACATTCTACGCGTACAATTGTGAACAAAACCTGGGGGGGGGGGGGGGGGGTCACAGTGGACCCAAGAGTCCAGGACGCACAGACATGAATGGACCTGGCCGTTACGTTGCACGTATATTTCTTATTTTGTTGTGCATAATTTCCATTAGCACAGATTCTGGTACGTTACGATTTGCCACATACACACTCGAAGTTTCACACCGTAGCTATGTTCTCAATTTTATCAAATAAGACATGTCTCTTACAAACACGTGAAAATGTTTTATTAAATTCACATCTCTAGTCGGGACGGTTCATCAGTTATTGCCACAAAACGGACAGCTTAACAGTGATCAGTCACCACGTTCGTCATTCCAGGCTTCCGCCGCGAGGTTAATCAGATCTGCGCTCTTCTGGGGTAGTATGCAGCGTCGAAAGATAATCCTCTACCAACGTTTCGGGACAACGTATCGGTCGCATCTTCAAGGGTCAAGAAGCCCACTAGGGGTTGTTGAGCCATTGGGGGGGGGGGGGCCCCCCCAAGAAGGTTGGTGTGATATCTCGTAGCATGCTGGCCATGCCAAGAACAACGAAAGCCCATTAATTAGTTACAAAGCAATTAGGGAGCAATTAGAGGAAACAGGCACGACACAAAACATAAGCCCTTCTTTCCTTTTACAGCAATCAGGGGAAATGCTTAAATATTGCAATATTAATTGTTTGGGGAAATCAAAAACAAGAGGCAATACAGATGTTTCGGAACAGGTCAGACCTTTGTCAACATCATGCCTACACAGCGTCATTCTGAATGGCATACACTATTATGGTACGTATTCTGATTTTTGCGACCCAGTCCCTGTGCGTCCTCATTATTTGTACTCGGATGCGACTCTAAAATAACGAACGAGTATATAAATGGATAAGCATGAACACACATACTCGTAAGTAAAACTCGGCCATAAGACCAGCTACCCTGACTGGTATTTGCAGTGATTTCCGCGGCCAATACAGGCAAATGCCAGTACAATGCCTGTCACGACCGCTGCCTGTCCCATCCTTCACCTCACTGCTCACTGATTATCCTATCATTCTAAGCCTTTTGGCTCCGAAAAATAACCACGGATCCTCACATCCTTACTCACGTGTAAGTATAGTGTGTCCGAATGATAGATATCCAAAATTAAAAATTTATATCTCAGAACTGATTTTAGGTAGACACTTATCCAGACCAGTAGCATACGTAAAAATGCATTGCATGATTTGACATTTACTGAAATGGTTGTCGCTCGCTTCCTGCGGACAGGAAGTTTGTTAATTAGATATTGTCACATGAAATAACCATATCGCCAATGAAAGAAGTTCGTCGATTATTTTAACAAAACATTACTCCTTTAATTTAAAAAAATTAGTGAAATTCAAAGTAGCCATTACAGAAATGTATCCACGGATCCCATGGGAACTGATAGCTGATCCCTTCGGATCCGCGGAGCACACTTTGGGAACCATTGTTCTGAGCTACATCTTCGTTATTAAAGGGTAGTTAAATAAAACAATAACACGAATTCATACTCATGTGCACACACGTACGCATGCACACGCACACACAAAAGTAACAAAGGCGTCAGAGGAATTAGGCAATCAGGAAATCAACCAACATGGCTCTTTGAGTTCAAGTGCGGGCTGCCAAGGTGCTTGGAATAACTGGACCTCGTCGCAGTGACAGGCTATTGCAGCGACTTTACTCTATAAGAGTGACTCAAATATCAAACTCCGCACCGACCGCAACGCAGACAGAAATTAATAAATAAATAAGCTAGCAAAGCAGGAGTTACGAAACCATATTAATGTTCCCGCAAATACGAAGTCTGTGCAACCCGTCACTTCATTCCCAATACAGTTTGATGGACACGGCTCTGATCCTGACAGGGGTGTTGCTAACATTTCTATTAATCATCACGTACTAAACGGATTTTCGGCCCAAACATTCGTTTTAGTCCCGGGTGAAGTGGCTACCATCTCATATTTGAGATACATACGGCGATAAATATGAAGAACACTGCCTTCTGAAATGTGGCGTGTTACAAATGTACCGCCGTCACAGGGGAACCCGCTGTCTCAGTTTTCTACCCTGAAGAAGAAAACAGCATGGTCATCCGAAAAAACTCCCCACCATGTTCATTCGGAAACGTTTGTACCTTTATATCAGATTACACGGCGTCACACCCCAGAAGATAGCTGATTTTCACGGTCAGGGCGCGGTATTTTTCATGCTCATTTAACGACGGGGTCCAGAATGTGTAGCAATTTACCCTCACCTTTGCCTTCTGTGCGTCTTCGTGGTATGATGTTTGGGAAACGGAGCGACTCAGACAACAGACACCATTTCGGCTTTTTTGCGACGTTTTCAGACGTTGCCGATTTTCAGGATGAACATTCAGTCCACGGTATTAACGCATGTAATTCAAATATGAACGTTATTGCGCAGCAATAATGCCACCTTCAAACCCAAAAGCACCTCCCTACCTTCATTTGAAATAAACAACAGAATGCTTTCAATCTCAGTTCCTCCGACGTCAGGTTGTGTCTGCTACCTGTCAATATTTGCAAGACAAAGTGAACTTTCAACATCGAACGAAGTTTCCAGTAAACACTATGAAACAAATTTATGCCTCAATGAGCATAATAGTAGAATTTGGACATGACACCTTCAACTGAAAGCAAGTGGCGAATACTGCTGATTTGTTTGTATGAATTCTTTCCAACTCCTTGCACGTCTAAGGTTCTTCAGTCTACTTCAACGACGAAAAACAAATTTCCTCTTGTTCGAATGTCCCAATAGCACTTAGCCCCCAAGTAACAATAAGAGTGGATAAAGTTTGTTCCGGTGAGAAGAGAAAGACGTCAGTTTCACACAGCTGAGAACTGAACGTACAACGAGAACTGTAAAGAAATACAAATCCATTAACTTACGTATGCAGAACAAGAGTGAACTGAAACACTAACAGCAGAACTACACGGCTTTGGTGTATCTAAGTACCCTACTTGCATAACCATGGGTAAAATTCGTAAGGCAAATTTCTTCGTATAAAGAAGGTACCTGGTGCAAATCTCGAAAGAGATTACTTATTCCTACGGACGTTTCCAGTTCATTTTCCAACAGAATATAGGACAGCAGAATAGTAGATCCTCCTCTTCTGCGATTTCTCTACACACACTCCTAATTACAAACAATCGTTCAAAACCTAACTACATATTCTGCGATCTACGTGTGTATGAACTCAGACATGAGCAGATTCCAAGCTCTCACACTGAGAGAAGCTGTCAGGTTCTCAGGGCTGGGACTCTTCAGAGTGACGGCTTCTCAGCTCTAACACCATGCACTCTTATAGGCTGACACCTAATGCTCCGGATGAACATGAAGCTTCCACCTTCAGGGCTGAGGAATTTGGTCCAAGTTGACACTACACGGGGTCGAAAACAGAAGTCTGCCATATTCTTCCACTGAATTTACAATTATTTCTTCTTAGTATAAACGTCGATATTAGAGCCACAGCAAACATTCAACCATCACTTCTCAGTACAGATGTCAATATTAGACAACTACATACTCACAATCAGCACTTCTCACTATGTCAATAACACGGCTACAGTATATTTTCACAACCACCATTTCTTGGTATGTCAATATCACAGCCACATTATATATTCACAATCACCACTTCTTAATGTAAGTGTCAATAATACAGCTACAGCATATATTCACAACCACCATTTCTCGGTATGTCAATATTACAACCAGGGCTGTGGAGTCGGAGTCGGAAGGAATTTTAGGTGGCGTCGGAGTCGGGAAAAATGTACCGACTCCGACTCCGATCTCAATCTAAACTCTTATCTAGATTCTCCAACTCCAGAGCCCTGATAGCTACAGTAACCATTACCCTTATACTTAACTATAGGTTATAAGGCTAAAAAGTAGCCTGATAATTTACGTACTGGTGATGAACCGTTTTATAGGTTTACAATTATTAATACATATTGAGCTCTTACGAAAGAGTCGGAGTCCGAGTTGGAGCTTTTGTGTACCGACTCCACAGCCCTGATTACAACCACATTATATATTCACAATCACCACTTCCCAATGTGCCAAAAATACGGGTACAGTAGATACTCACAACCACAGCTTCCCATTATGACTGTCAATGTTACACCTACAACATATCATATTCACACTCGTCACAACCCAGAAACAACACTGCAGCTTCAGAGACTTTCAGTAATAAACAATAAACATGCTTGCTCATAAGCTACGCATACAGGAACGTGACAAATGTGGAGAGCAAAGGTTGTAAAACGAAACGGACAGTTCAAAATCCCACACACAACTTTGCCTTTTCAAAGCCAGCTATAGGATACACGAGCAATGTAAAAACGCAGCCATTAAATCCACATTCAGTGAGTTTTAGATATTCTACACGTGTCTCCCCACCCGTTCTTCTTTCGTTTCCTAAATATTTTATTGTATTTTGGACAAAATTTCGCAAGTCACAGCTTTGTCAGAGCGAATCTACTAAGTGCATTTCTAAACCGTCCGGTGATCTGCAACTTCGAGCTTACATCTCATTAAACCGTAACAAATTTAGCTGAGGCACCAAACATACTCAGCAATTTATGAAACCCACGGTGTCACTGCCACGTTAACAGCAGCCTACTGAACCAAACGGATCCAACCCATGCCTTCATACATTTTCTGTAATTTTTTAATTTCACACCCGATCTACGCGTAGGCCTTCCCTTCAGGTTTTCAGACAAAAATTTTGTACGCATTTATCATACACATGCGTGTTACATACCCCGACTATCTCGTGTTTCTTTATATAATACCATTTGGTGCTGATCCCAGCAGACGCGCGGTCTGAGTTGTGATTCTGCTGTCGCTCGCTTGCTGGACTGTGAGTTCGAATCCCGCTGGAGGCATGGATATCTGTCTCTTATGAGTGTTGTGTGCTGTCAGGTAGAGGGCTCTGCGTCGGGCTGATCACCCGTCCAGAGGAGTCCTACCGAGTGTGGTGTGTCTGGGTGTGGTCGTGAAGCCTCGACAATGTGGATGACCTGGCCCATTACGGGTTGTTGCGCCATGAAACAAAAATACCATTTTCTGAAGGGTATATGAAGGTCGTCGTTGATGCAGAAGACTGTTTAGAAGTTCGCATAAAATTAGTACTCGTCATGCAGATTTATGTTGTACAAGTGAAGAACCGGGAGTGAGAAATTTCATAAAAATATTTTTACCGTAAAGAACGCAACTGAAAGCTTGAAGCGGGTGTCCTTGCTTTACTAATGGCATCGGGTTTGCAGACGTGAACTGGCTTCATCTGCCATAAGGTAAGGACCGATGGCGTGCTCCGCATTAAACCTTCGGATTCCGCGGAATGAGGGGTATTTCTTGACTAACTGGGCGACTATCAGCTTCTTAGCAAGAACTCTGCTGTACAGAGGTACACTAAAAGAATAACAAATACATTACATTCACACAAAAGAGCTTTGTTCTAATTTCGTCACCCACACTGCAACGCTGATACTGGACTCAATTTAACTGAGTGATGGGTTCTTTAAATGACACTCCAGCAGCTGTCGAGATTGTCGGTAACACTGTTAGTTGAACGTTTAAAAGTGACTAATTTGGAAAACAGAGATTTCATGTAACTGGGCCCCAAAATCGTAGTGAAACTGAAGTAACTCATGAACTTCATGAATCACGGTTCTTCTTAAGAAGCTAAAATAACCGGAGGTTCATTACTTTGTTCACACGAGACCGCCACTTGCCCCTACTTTGAGCCGGATGAATCTAGTACAGACATTCCAATCATATTTCCTGGAGATCCATTTTAATATTATCACCTCACTTAGGCCTAAGCCTTCAAATTTGTCCCTCACTCAGGTGTTCCGACAAAAATCCAGCATGCATTTCTCTTCTCTCCCATGCATGCAAAATGCCCACAAATCTCATCATGCTAGATTTGATTATCCCAATACATGGCGAGGAGCACAAATCATGAAGCTCCCGATCATGAAATTCAGTGAAACTGAAGTACACTTGCATTATAGACAATGCGATGTGTTCTGCTGTTAGGATGGCCTGCCAAGACCTTGGCGTTGTCCACTCAGCACGCCGGGTACACACCGTTACGTAGAAAGTTGATAGTACTCATTCGCGAAGGTTTGTCAGCAATCGTCACTGAAGCGAACTGTGGAGAGTTTTTAAAAGAAATAAAAGCATGTGCTTTTCTTGTGGAACGTTGCAAATATTTAAACGCGATGACTACTATGGCCTTGGAATGTGGCTCCTTGTAGTTTAGTGTAAGTTTACCGGTGTTCCGGAGGAAGGTACAGACTCAACCTACAAGCTACTCAGAAATGTCGGATGATGTCACCAAATCACTGTCATATCCCAGAAGACAAGCACCCTTCATGGTCACTGCCATGACGATCAGAGATCCCACAGCATTTAAATACCACCTATTTTTTTTTCTTTCCCAATGATAATCGAGTGGGGGGGGGAGGCGTGGGGAAGAGTGGAGGCACAGAGAGAGCGGGGTTTCCATTTTGGTGTTTTGTCATGGTGAATGACGAAGTTCAAACTGACCGTGAGGTACGCACTATTAATATAATCTGTTGGTTAACATGTCAGTGGTACTCATTTAATAACATATGCCACGCATACGTAAATTCTGTGCGGCACATATTTCTGTTTGAGCTCAAATGCATGGGATTTTGCGCCCACTCTCGCACGCGATGTGAACTGTGGCTGTTCTCTACACACAAAGCCAGTAGCAGCACAGTAAATTATTGAGTGCCGTGTCTTTAAATCCCCCATTACTCTGTACTAATCCTGTAATATTCGGGAAATTTCTCTGGCTTAAGTCATTCCCTACGAGAGGATGGGGCCGTTGTTCGTCTGAGGGAGGGTGGTTGAAGGGACTGGGGGTAGTGGTACGGAACACATGGAGGCAAACAGTATTTATTTGATTTCCAAAACTATCTGCTTTATCCACGTAAGCTGGAGTATATGGCCGGGGAGGGTATTATAGTTAAGTACTTTCAGGACAGCAAGGGCCGAGAAGGGCTGACGAAGTTGACCAGGTGCTGTCAGGATTAGTATAAAAGAACACAAAGAAATAAAAGTTTTAAACAGGAAACCATCAGCTCATATAAATGCCTTTAAACATCTTCCTCGATGTGGTTTTACGACAAAGTATTTGAGATCACTATACTTTGAAGAGTTTTTACAAACACAGACAAAACAAAGTTCTCAGTTTCCTACTCTGCACTTTAAAACACTCACCAACAACTTCCAAACCCGTAAAGTTAAATATATGTGACTTCCAGTAAAAACTCTCGTGGGACTAATAACTTCAGTAAGCTGCATTTTAAACAGTAATCCATGGGCTTTAAACATCTGGCCTAAGTAGTGCCAGATATTATTCCTGAGAATACTTCATGTAACAGTTCACAAGCAGGTCACAGAAAATCTACTGAATGGCCACATACGGTTCGCGGTACACAGTTCATCTGTCCCTCGTGTAAACGTGCGTTATACTGAAGTTTACATCGCGCTACAATCGATTCATGTGCATTTCATTTCACAATACTACAACGTGCTACCTGTTCCCATAACAGTCGTGCGTTCACATTCAGAAAAGCAGAACTACGCGATTACACTGGAAACCAAACACGTGAAAAAGAAAAATGGTGTTCCACGGAGTGAGAAAGGAGGGTATCATCCAAGTATACGAATGAAGTCGATTGCTTTCCGCTGTGCTCTAGTTTGGAAGTGATAGAACAACGAAAGTGGAAGAAATATGAAAGAAAGGAAGGAAAGAGAGTGAGAGTAAGAGAAAACTTATTGGAGTGAATGGGAACATTCTCCCTCGTAGCGCGCTCACTCCCTGGTCCCTGACACCGTATTGATTAAGTACTGTACCCAAGTTAGCACGAGTGACAATGTCACACTGCCTAATCCCAAGTACCAGCATAGGCCTTTGCATGTAACTACGATCCCTCAAGCAACCCACACTGAAGACAGTTTGGCGGTTTAGCGTAACATAGCATACGTTAACATGGATACACAGTGCAAGAGAACTGGAAAGATTTTCCAGCGCTACTAGCGCTGGCCTGTACTCATAGCCGAAGCGGAGGAGCCTTCCAATCCAGTCCACTTGATGGGTAGGCCTACGTTGGGGCCATACAAGAATTCGCAAGCTTTCACAAAACTTACTCCCCAAAGAAACGGTACAAAGAGATACCCCATGAACACAAAACGAAAAAAGAAGAAAAAAACAAACATGCACTCTGATACACAGAACCCACAATGGAGCCCTTTATGGGAACATAGTATGTCAACATACTAATGAGATCGAAATATAATAAAAATTAGGCATATGGCAATATCTCCATTAATTAATTATTTCACTCAAAACAGCCCCCGACGGACAGCGTACACGTATTACAGCGTTCACACAAACTTTCAAACCATCTGAAAGACTCGCCTTCAGTGACACGTTTAATTTCAACTTCGGAAGCAGGAAAAGGTCTGCGGGAACCAGGTCAGGAGAATATGTGTGGTTACTCGCACTGCAACCCCATTTTTGTATACAGAAATCTTCGCATTTATCGCTGTGTGAGAAGGCGCGTTGTCACATAGAAGCCGCCAAAATGCCGTTCCGGACTCACACGCATGATTCTCGCCAACACCGTCTCAGTGCCTATTTGCTATTGACCGTCCTTCCTTCTAACATGAATTCCTTATATATCGTCCACTTGGAATCCAAAAATGTTTACTTCGCTTCGATTTCGTTACTTTCTTGTAACACTGTGTACAAACAAAGCCTATGGAGACGTGAGACCGCCAGACGGCGTAGCCCTTACACAGTCAACTACATTTTAGAATGCAGTATTTTTATTCTGGCCAAGGACTAGTTAGTTCTTAAAGTTCGGTACTGTCAGAGTTTTTCTGGAAACGTATTTAACCTACATTATTTTCCAAACCATACTCCAACACTTAGTGCAGTCCACGAGTCCACAGATTTTCCTGACACTCTAAAAGGCACCTCAAAATTCTATTCGCCAAAAGGGTGGCATGAAGAAAGTTCCATGCTGAAGACCCACAAATATTAGGCGCCATCGTACAAAATTTAGTCGCCCGGGCTACGTGGCGTCCGGGACATGTGATTTCCTGATGTAGTCTATCTATAAAATGGGAAATAAATATGGGAGATAATTCAGCTGGAACTGACACTTCGTTGACGAATCTTACTACTCACGTTCGTGTTTGCACTTCCCTTAAAACACAGAGCGCCATTAACCCTTTAAAGACGAAGCGTATCTGTCTTATATATAAGGACCCAGTTCCTACCGCGCAGTAAACACACTCCGCCTCGGTTATAAAAACCTACTAGTTAATGTTGTGTAGGGAAATAATCGCTGTTTGTTCTGAGATCCGTACAAAACACATAACCGCGACGCAAGCACCTCGTAGAATTTGTGAATGTTAAACCTGGTGGTACGTAAAGTTACCGCTAGGCTTTAAAAGGTTAAGCAACGCTACCACGGGCTAGGAATGTATCACACGTGAGGCTCCAAGGCATAAATTCACTGGTGAAAATTTGGAGGAAATCGGGCAAGAATATTAAATTAATATTACTATGTACCTACCACGGATGATGCGACGGGCGGCACTGATGTCTTATAATGCACAATGCATACAGACGGACAGTCGAGTGGTTCTCAACGTGTGACATATGGCCTCCCCTCTAAGGGGCCACAGGAGAATGACGGAAAATTAGAGGGCTGCAGTAAATTTTGAGTGGGTCACCGGGACTTCACTGCCTCAATGAAATATTCCAAATTTAAAATTGCATCAAAGGTTCCTTTCTCCCTGTATTCCCTGCAGCACAGACGGCAAAGTTGCATTTTATTGCTTTTCCCCACATTTTATCTGGTCCATTCTGGTTTCAGTTCGGTTACACTTGTTGTAAGAGGTACGTCACAGCCTTGATGTTGTGAACACAGGTGACCTTCGCTTATCACTGACCATACTGCAACTGGCCATTCAAAAACTTTCACGCGTTCACCACGCTGAAGGAACACACTGAATATAATGCTAGTTCTTAACAGAACTTGTTTCCTTGTGTAAGTAAATAATGTGTTATACCCGAACAAAATATTTAAAAACTATACAATACTGTAAACAAAGGTAATATTCTTATAATTTTATAAAATTATAACATAAACTATAAGATTAAAATATAAAATTATAGTACAAAAATGAGCAGTGTAGAAATAAAGTAGCTTCTTTTCATATGTAATAGCGTCTACGACTGGTGGGCGGCCACACATATAAATCAAGGCTGAAGGATGGCGACGAGCAAAAAAAAAAAAGTTCAGAAACACTGGCATAGTCTAAATCCCTGAAAGGAAGGTACCGTTTGGGAAATGCAAACGTACATGGGTAAACGTAAAACGTGAAAATGTCCCTGTACACTCCATGGGGGTGAGTGGTCAGCTTCAAGCTTCGCGACACGTTTACGCCTGGGGAAACAGCTCCCGGTGCCCACTGAGCAGGAGGCTTGGCGCAGATGGGAGATTATTATAACGTATCATCCGGGAAATGTGAGCGTGTGGAATGGACTCATCTGGCTCAAACAAGACTACTGTAGTCACCAGTACGCATACAGCTCATGATACAAACTCCACTGAATGCTGCCTAACATTACACATATCACGTTACAATCGCTGTGGACTGCTACCTAACATTATACACATCACGTTACAAATGCTGTGGACTGCTGCCTAACATTACACACATCACGTTACGAACGCTGTGGACTGTTGCCTAGCGGTACACACATCATGTTACAACCGATGTGGACTGCTGCCTAACAGTAAACACATCATGCTACAATCGCCGTGGACTGCTGCCTAACAGTGCACACATCATGTTACAATCGCCGCAGGCAATTACCGAACCTAATCAGTACAACTACAGCTCATCTTCAAGACAAAACCCTTCGTGACACAGCCAAATCAGTCATGCATTGCAAATGGATATTAAATCCAACAAATTCTGATGTTAAAGAACAGCTTTCCATTCATGTAAACCTTTCGATTCGCTAATTTTTCTTGGTACTATGCAGCGTAATTTTGTGTAAATGTGTTCAGTCGTCATTCAAGTCCGTTAACCGTTTAAAGCTTAGCGGTTACTGTATGTACCACCAGTTTTAACGTTCCCAAATTCTATGTTCTGCCCCCAGCCTATGTATATGTTTCGTGTGGGACTCATAACAAAAAGCGAATTTTGTCCTGTACAACATTCAGTAATTGGTTTTATAACCGAAATGTCAAGGGTTTACTGCAAGGTACGAACTGGGTCTTTAAATATAATGGACTACGATTCGCCCTTTAAAGGGTTTCAATGAACTGAAATATACAACATACTCTGTTCTTCGCTAATTAGGGTACACTTAGGTCATTCTATCCAGAAGAAAATATACAGGCACTACACTACAGCACGGTGTGATTACAGCCGTAAGAATGTGACCTTGAAAACAAAACTGACTGTCCAAAATGCTACCAACCATGTCGCGCTCCTTTACGAATTCGTATTTCTTATATGCAGACAAAAATGATGTGGCTAATCAGGAGAGACTAATAATTTGCCTATGTTGAAATAAGACAAAATAAGGGCAAATGATAAAGGCTTCTCCGCTATAGAGATTTGCCACATGACAGGATTCACCTGGTGATGGTACAGAATGGATCACACTGCACACAGACAACAACCAACAGCTTGCACTTCACGGCGGTAACCATGATAATGTCTCCAGAAATATGACAATGCAGCCTGTTAGACACGTACCGACGTTTCAGAAAAACCTGCTGCCTCAATCATCTGCTCTGAGATGTCGGTATATATCTACCGAACTTGACTGCGTCACGTTCCATGGGGCAGTAGTCTTCAGTTGTCTGCATATTCTACAAGAAAAGTAGAATTATGCGATTCTAAAAAAGTTCCAAAATTGATCACCATGCCACCCACAATTTGCAGAAACTTGTATTGACGAACCTCGGGCTATCCTTTTTATTTAACATATATCTACAATCTGACCACCAGTGTCAAATCCACAATTTTCAGGTTCGGACTTTTTTTTTCAGTCACATGTCTGAAAATTCACAACTGGACCCCACACAATCTGTTACAACTACATTCATTTCTAAAGAAAAGGAACGAAGGTACGAAATCTATCCTTTAGGCCTACAGACAGCCTTTATTATAAGAAGACGATTTACAATCCAGTGTCGGCCTCAAAATCGGGACACATAAACCAAATGAAAACTCGTCTCAGCTGACATAGCAGTACCGTTTCTGGGCACGTAAGAAGCAAACGTCTCTCATCAATATGAATACACTCAATTGCAGGGAACCGAATCCTTTCTGAAAAACCAACAGTCGCTCAGACGACACAAGAAATATACCACATTCTAAAAAACATGATGCTTCATCGTCATATTCACATCCCACCACTGAACCCTATTCTGTTCAGATGAAATCACATCTTCTTTCACTGAGATCCATTTAATGTTAACGTCACATCACAGCCTAGGTCTCTTTGTTCGTCAGCTTTTCCAACTAAAAATGTATACGCTACTTGCTCATTTTAAAAATTCCCAGTTTAACCTTTCAAGGTCTAGCGGTACTGCCACGTTAACACAAAAGTCTGCATTCTGCCACACAGTGTATTTATGTGTTCCGTTATTGCCACAAACACGCACTGTTTCCCTGTAAAAAAAATGTGAATGTACACTTCCATCCAGTGCGCTCCTATTTCCGAAAGAAAACTGCTTTTCGGAACGTTCTCAGGCTTCGCCCGTTCGTCCTTCTGGTAAGGGCAACATGTAGATCAAGAGGAGCATGGTGTATTGGTGGAATTACACTGGCATGGGAATACAGAAGTACTCGGAAAAAACCATGTCCCGGTGCTACTTTGTCCACGATTCTCACATGCACTTACCCGGGATCAAATCCGGGTTCGGCGGTGACAGGCCGGCGACTAACTGCCTGTGTGTCCCTGTACAGCATTTTTCATTTCTAACGGTCAGAGTGCGCTCTCCGTGAGGTACAAACCTAACTTCGTACACAGCATGGCCGCCTCTTTCGTAGATTTGCGCATGGCGGTTTCGCAGATTCGCGAGAGAACTATTACCACCACCCTCGTGCACCGCGGTGTAGTTCCCGCGTTTACTCGCAGTCGCGTCTGCTAAGCAATACACAAAGAAGCCGCATCTGCACGCGTGCGTCACTGAGTAGCCACCTAACACCGTACGATACGTAATGTAGCACGACTGTGCTTTATTAATCATTTTTAGAACTACTGCCCTCGCGTTTTAACGTTCGGAAAGGGTGGGGGACGTGCAGATAAAGCGCTTAAAACAATAACAAAATGATGTCTCTGTTAGAGGAAGTGCGGGTGACGCAAAAGCTGAACACGGAAATGAAAACTACTACGGTCGGACGCAAGTGTATTGTCAACAAACCGACAATTCGTTTTACCGGGGAAAATGAAGACAAGATCAGGGGAAGCGTTAAGGAAAGTGTTAGGTCGAGTGCAACAAAATGTTATGTAAATCGTAATTACCCCTCCCACAAACAGGCGCAAAAGGCCTTGTGTATTATGGTTAGCAGATGAGGCCCAGAAACTGCTCTGCGTCGGCGGTGTTGCTGCGGGGCAGAGGATCACGCGGTTAAGCAAGCACTATGAACAGTCTGGTGGTGAGCGGTAGAGCAGATTCCAGGCCAGCAAGAGGTTGTCTGAATATTTGAAGCAGCGGATGGGCCTGCAGAGCGGGAAGAGAATGCAAACATTAGTGTCTGCTGATCATGTGGCTGCCGCTGAGTACGCAGGCAATTTCGAGAACGTAATCTAGGACTGCTTACCACAGCATATCTTAACCGTGATTGACAGATCTGAAACTTAAGCCCGATATGCAGGCTGTCGCGGCACCAAATAACAACGTGCACAAGGACACGCAAAAGAAGGCAAAGCAATCCAAGATCACCTGTTCCTTCACGGAGTCTTACACCTCCCCAGCCACAACACACTCTTGTCATTTGATCACCGCGACATCCAACCACAAGCACGGACATCATTCCCATAAACTCCAAAAAAATGACTGTCTTTTGGTGTCACGTTTCGTGTGTCTTTCGGTCCCCTAACCCCGATTTTCCCGTAAGGTCCTAACCTCGCGCATCGCGGTTTAACCGTTAGTGGAACTTTTCAGAAGCGTTGTCTCCAGGAAAGGCGAGGGTCTCCTACAAAGTCGGAATTAATTTCACGGTCAAATGGGTAAAGAACGACTACTGCTATTTGTACTATACCGAAAATATGATTAGCTTCCAGCTGCAAATGTCTTGTCTTTTGTTTATGGCAAGGTACGTACCTTCTATACATATACGTTTAACTAACTACACAGATTCATGCCGATGAATACTGACACTGTAAATTCCCTGCAACAATCAACCGGGTACGAACAACGCACTTTTACTAAGACACAATTTTTTCCAAGATCGCACGCTTACAAAAAAAACCCCTACAATCTAAAATAAGTCTTTTTCATCCACACGAAAATATAGATCAAGAATCATCAGCCTTCCACAGGGTTAGAGCTAAAGGCGAATCTGCCTCTGCGCATGAATTAAGAACCAAGCCACGCAGAAGTGGAATGCGGCGCGGACGTACAGCTCCATCATGTCAACCGCACTCAATCAGGTGAGTGATTAGCTTCACGCCTCCGGCCGTTCTACCCCTGGGGCAACAGTCCGTGTACATTCCACTGAATAACGCTCCGTAGGCCCCACTGTCGGTCTGGACGCTATGAAGAAACAAAGAACTCTACGCCTACCAGGATCGCACCCAGATTCCCCCGGTCGTCCAGCCCGAAGCGTAGTGACTACACTCAGTGAACTATCTTGGCTCCTGATTTTATGCAGTAACCCTTCAATATACCAATTAAATGAATTAATGCCTTTCCCCACCTTTATTACAGCAGCCACGGCGACTGCGCCAGCTGCCTTGCTCCTGCTCCAACTTCGAAACGGTAGATCAATATAAATATACTGTATTACGAAACGCGGCAAACCATTCAGATCACAATGAGCCTTGTCAGACGTTTTCAGGCTGCGGTATACGTACCACCAATTTTTTATGCCTGCCACTCGATACTGTCTCATAAAAGCAACTTGACGTCTCCTGTCTTGACATTTCAAGCCATTGTGGCTTTCTTCCAATGGAAATACGTTAAGATAAAATATGTTTGCTGCTACAGCTAGATATCTTAGCACGAAAAAAAGATTAATAAATTGGCGCTGACCTCAACAGCGTCAGCAGCAGCAGCAGCAGCAGCAGCAGCAGTAGTAGTAGTAGCAGCAGCAGCAGAAGTAGTAGTAGCAGCAGCAGTAGTAGTAGCAGCAGCAGAAACCCCTCTTAGGTTTACATGGGAGTTCAGCATTTTATTCCACTGCTGCGATTCAATTATTTTCGACCACTGCTAAGATACGAGGCATTCTTTGTTCGGAAACACTTCTTACGTCCCACCAGCCACACACTGACTCTTTCACCTGCTTCTAAGAAGTGCTGATTTGATGCACGTTACGCGTTCAGATAATTTTAGCTGCCGACAAACAGTCTGCGAGCCACACTTGAAATATTTCACCTTGAACAAACATAGTTAACATCAGCACTTACCCTTCGTACGGCCGCAGGCAAAAATTATTCCATCCGCTTCTTTCGCCTTCTTTTTTTTTTGTTGAGGGGGGGGGGGCCGGGGCGGGGGGGGGGGCTTCGTATGTTCTGCTACACGTTCAGCTTTGAAACTTACCGTCTTCTGGGATATGATGCCGTCTTTTCTTTCAGTCAGCTGGATTTCAGTTATTACAAACCGCCCAATTTCAGCTAACGACTATTGAGCGTAACAAACATGTATAAAAATATTCGACCTTCAAACGTCTGCATCAACTAGCTTTCCAGAGTCTTCCTGTAGCAACGCGGAGTTTACTCATAAGAAACGGACGAGGAAAGCGGAGAGTCAAGGCGGTTCGTTATCAGCAGTATTAATGCCACAATATGTGTTATAAACGTACCTCCTGCCGGTGTGTGTGTCTGTATGGCATTATCACAACATGCCACACACATCCGATAACAGAAGCACTCAGGAATTTCGCCTGTTACAGCGCCGCTAACGTTACCAGCTGTGTGACGGGCATAATTTGAGTGTTCTGTAAACGATTTAGTTTATGTAGATTCAAAACGAAATAATAAATGACTCTAACGGGGAACGTCCGATGATTTTTGGACCAACATCGACTCGGTGTTACTTCATCCTACGATTTAACTACTTAAAATCTTGATTTCACTTCACCACTTCCATAAAACCCTTCGTCAGTAGCTGACAGTCAAATGATTACGAAATTCCGTGTTACGGAAACCGACGTTTCGTCACACTGACGTATTTAACCTTTGAACCCTAGTCCGAATCACTTCCGCTTAGTTCACATCTTAACAAACGTTTTAAAATTAATTTTAATATTATCTTCTAGTACCTTCTTCATAGGTCTTCCACGTGGTTTCTTACCATGCACGAAGTTTCCCAACTACACTGTCTTTTTTTTACTTAACTCCGTAATACCTCCCTCAAAAAAATCACTGCCATCGTGGGCAATTGACACGTATCAAAAAATAATACACCATGACACATAACTTCTAATATTTTTTAAATACTCTGCTCCACTCACCGCACTGATCTCTATAAATTAAAAGCAGATTTCCACCGTCTGTCGAAGTAACGTAAATAAAGCAATGCACAGGAAATGCACGACGCAGTGGCAGAAACCAGCTTCTCCCATGAGGTCCGTCATGTAGCATATCCACGTACGAGTACACTTGAATAGGCATTTGCTAAGGACGGAACTAAATTCTTTCTACTTTCTCAATAACATGACTCAACATATGAAAAAGTGTGTGCACAAAACAAAAGTATTTATCACAGTCTGTCCTTGTGCACTCGACCATAAATTAAGCAGAAGCCATAAGACGTACGACTTGGTTCCGTGCGATTTCTTTTTATTCCCCAAGCTCAAAACCCACCTCAAAGGACATCATTTTGGGACAGTAGAAAACGTCCAGGCAGCTGCGACGAGGGCTTTGAACAACATCTCAAGTGAACACTTCCTCCACTGCTATGAACAGTGGCAGCAACGCTGGAATCGCTGTATTCGATCACAAGGAGCCTATTTTGAAGGGGATAAACTGTAATTGCATGTACGTTCAATAAAAAATTTTTTCTTAAATCATTCTCATTACTTTTGGGACAAACTACTTATGTTCAGCTACATTCAATGTTAACGTAGGTATTAGATGGAGATGTGAGGTCAGCTTTATGCTCTGGCCTCTTCCCCCCCCCCCTCCAAAAAAACTCCTGTTACTATATCCAAGCCCTGAAGCCAGTTTTGGTTAAGGTGCTGGAAAGTAAATTTCCTACCTGTTCCAGGAAGCGAACCGTGGCCATCGATAGTCAGATTACAGTTTATTCTCACGTTTTTACGATGTGGTTTATGCGTGAGAAAATCAACGTGAAAACACAGACAGGCTTTTGAAGCAAGTCGTACTAAATACTGGTTACTGAAGCAGCCAGAATTCTTAATTTGTTTAATCACCTCTTGCAATCATAAACAAAAACTCACGAAGCGTTTACAGACAACATACCGTCAAGAGGCATCGTCAGTTATGTCCATGCTAAAGTGTCATTCCCGATGAAAAACTAACAACTGGTTAACGTTAACAGGAAAATTCTGTTTCCAGTTGTCATAAATACATACCCCACAGCCACTGACAGAAAACTAATGGCGCTGCTGCCGCAAGCAGTGAGCCTAAAAAACGCTGCACAGAGAAATTTAACTTCAAAAAACAAATATTCGCCCAAAAACAAATCCAGGGCCCCTGGTCGCCCGGGGTGACAACATTTCGTATGATGGCACCTAAAACTTTCTGCGTAATTACAGCGCAATTCTTCCCCCCCCCCCCCTTACAGAAATGTGTATCTGTTCATATCCATACAGCAGAAAGGGCCACATAACAGTGAGGTTCGCAGAACTGTGGGCCCTCAATATGGAAACTGCTTCGTGTTACCCTTCTGGCACCTAGAATGTGGAGGTGATGCCTAGATTTTTGGAAAATCCGTTGGTCGTTAGTGTTAAGCAGTTCCAATGCCGTAACACTGTACACTTAGAGTGAACCCTTCCATTCTGTGTTACCTGAAGTAAAAGCAATGAACATACTGCCTTCTTGCCCTTTCGTACGCTGCCTGAGATCTACAGGCCGCAGATGGCCAAAATGTGAAACAAAATTACTACGTTTCGCCTAGTCGATAAACCTCTTTCACCATTCAATGAATAACAAACGAATTCCACTAATACATATTTCATGAAATCTATCTGCCGTTAGGGCTGTCCTGACACACACTACGCAGCCTTCGACAGCACCAGGCGACTTAACACTCTAAAATGCGCTGCTAAAAAAAATGTGTGTATTTACGTGTATGATTCCCACCACTAGATTTTCTTCTACCTTCAAACATCAGTCGAGCGTGCTATTCTACAAGTCAACATCAGCTAATACTACATTGCAATCTGTCTGCAAGGCCAGACGAAAATAAATGAAACTGCCGTGGGTTTAGACAGGGCACCTGCAAAGGACAGGGCCAAGGATGTTCCCTTCATATCTCCCATCGTACAGATGGGGCTACTTTTCAAAATGTCGTCAGTTGGTGTCGACACCAGTAGAAAAGAAAAGATTTCCTGCTTTCACATAGTAATTCCAATTCCCGTTATGAAACCAAATGTCAGGTTTGCATACTGTGGCTCAAGTCAGTGCAAGCAATGATTTTCGGAAAGCAAATCTGTGGCAACTAACTGCCTACCTACCTACCTACCTACCTACCTAACTAACTAACTAACTAACTACATGGAGCAGAGACCTTCTTGAGAAGCTAACAGGTCCTCAGCTAGTCAAGAAATTCCCCGCATTTTATGGAACCCGAAGGTTCACTACCGCATTTACAACAGCCCGCCACCCGTCCCTATCCTGAGCCAGCTCAATCCAGTCCATACTCTCTCCCACTTCTTGAAGATCCATTTTAATATTATCCTTCCATCTACGCCTGGGTCTCCCAAGTGGTCTCCTCCCCTCATGTCTCCCTACCAAAATCCTGTATGAACCTCTCCTTTCCCCCATACGTGCTACATGCCTTGCCCATCTCATTCTTCTCGATTTGATCACCCGGACTATATTTGGTGATGAGTACAGATCATTAAGTTCCTCGTTATGTAGTCTTCTCCACTCTCTGTTACCTCGTCTGTCTTAGGCCCAAATATCCTCCTCAGCACCCTATCCTCGAACATCCTCAGCCTTTGTTCCTCCCTCAGTGTCAGAGACCACGTTCCACACCCATACAAAAAAACAGGTAAAATTATAGTTATGTATACCCTACTCTTTGTATTTTTGTATATCGCAGTGGCAACAAAACGCAGAAGAAACAAAAGGAGGGCGGGGAAAGAACTGGCAACCGCAATTTACTATACTGATGGCGTAAGAAACCCCTGTACGAAGTTCAGCAGTGGGCTTTAAATTCATTAGGGAGGCAGTGGCTGCAGATAATCCCAGTCCAACCACTGTTTGGGCGTTGTAGCCCGGAGGTCCCGTCGGTACAGCGACTACGATATGGGCTGGACGACCGAAAAATAGCAGTTCGATTCCTGGCTGCAAAATAGCTTTTTCCCTTCTGCAAAGTTTTCCTGGAGCTGATGCAGCATGTTCAATGCGTATCGCAAGCTCTTCTCAGAGGATAAAGCGGCCAAGGCGTGAAGCTCGACTACTCACCTCCATTTCTTGCCGAGGTTAAGAAGTAATGGAGTTATAATCTTCACTCCGCCACATGCCTTCATGGCGTTCACAGCGATCACTTTACCTTTACTCTTCGGGCAAAAGGACGATATGCGTATCTGCTTAAAATACATGGCAATCAAGTTTCATCACCAAAAGCAGTCACATTTCCTGCACTGATCATCACAAGTATTACTGATTCGCCAGTGTTCAAGTTTTCGTTATTTCAAAATGGCCGGCATGCAGAAGACACCTCGCGGGTGAGACAGCGCCGATAATTTTCGCAGCCTACGGTTAAAATCCTTCATCGACCCGTGCATTCGTATGACATTTTTGCGGCACCTGAACACCTCCACATCATATAATGCTTCTCACAAACTCGAAAAAATGTGCAAGACTTAAACAAACCGCAATACTGACTGTATACAATACTCTTCAAAGCAACCTTGACTGCTGGTAAACAAGTGCTTCCTTCACACATTCAAGTACTGGTATATTCATATCAAGTAATATTTACATACATTAAAATAAACTAGGTGGATGGGCACAGTAAGTAACAAAAGCATTAACTTTTGTACAATACAGTATTATTCCGGTTCAAGCATGCGTGAATTGCCGAGTGACCGCCTGTAGAACTCGCTTTTATTGCGGATTTGACAGTGGTAGAGTAGCTGGCGGCGAGGGCTTCCCTTTGTGACACCGGTGGCACTTCGGGCTAGCAAACTGGTCATCCAGTGCATACACTTCCCTTTCTCACATGCAGCACTACTTTATCAGCAACATGCACGAAGTAACGATTATAAAAATAATAAAATGTTAATACGGTGATCAGATTAGGTGGGAAGATATAAGAATTGATCTTCCAAGAAGTGTTATGGGCGAGAAGGGGCATGGGCTGAATTGATCTGGCCCAGGACATGGGCAAGTGGCGGGCTCTTGCGAATTCGGTAATGGACCTCCGCAGTCCATAAAATGAGGGGAATTTCTTGACTAGCCGAGGACCTGTTAGCTTCTCAAGAATGACTCTGCTCCACTGAGTTAGTTACGGTGAACAGATTAAACAGCATGGGTACAGTGAAGCATGTAGAACGCAACGAAAGAATACAACATGATCACAAATTTGTTGTTCCGGAAACGAAAGGGAAGAGACCTTTGGCATCTAGCGACCGACGGAAGAATTGGAATCTTAAAGAAATAAACCAGTCCACACTGGATGTGGATTGGTGTCATCTACCTGCGGAAAGAACCTGGCGCCAGGTGCCTGCGAACACGGAACTAAAACCATCGAGTTTCAAAAAGGCGTGGAATTTCTCGACCTGTAGCTGTTCGACGATGAGCTTATCAAAACGGACTCTACTCCATGGCGTTACTTAATTGGCTATATGAGAAATTAAAGTAGCAGGATCTCAATTCAAAACAGTCCATTTTTGGTGCCTTCACAACGAAAAGTTGATAAATATGCATATTGGTTTCAACACGTCCGTCCGCATGCAACAACGACAGTTGAACAGATTTTTATTAAATACGACGATGGTCAATTTTACTACAACTGGTTAATACATTTGATTTGTGGTTAAAAATGGGCAGCAGTAAAGGACACTACGTAAATATGTACAAGTTTCAACTCGCAGCATGTGCGGATCTCGCCTAAATCGCCAGATGTTTATGTGTGTTTCCGCGAAAAATGTTCGAACAGAAACCGTGCAGGCAAACACACGTCTCCCGTAAGCCTTACAGTTTCGAAAGAAAGGGGTAGGAGCGAGCCACAATTATTTCGCACTGTGTAATTTCCTGCGTTTGTATTTCGATACAAAGCAGCAATTTTTTTACGCGTTTCAAGAGAATTTGGTGGTGAGAAAATGAAACAAGATCTATACAGCCTCATCAAGGTGAAACCTTATCGCATGAAACTGATGCTATGTCAACAATACACAAGAAACCTAACGTTATCGAACGTCAACTATGGCGACTAGCACTTCTGTTTCGAATCAGGACGAGCAAAGATTTGAATTTAGACCCTGAAACCATCTACCTACAGTGGCAAGTGCTTGGAAGCTCCCCCGCCCCCAGTCATCCACACCAGTATGGTGCCCTAAAATCGGCCAAAACCCCTTATTTCCACCTCCTCCCTTATTCACCACTCGCAGTTCATCACTCTACACTATACAACCTATGCACTTCATACAGAACTCGAAAGAGACACATCAGCCTCCGGTCTTGTTCATTTATTGGTTGAAAACATACAAGTACATAATATAAATATGGCACAGAAGAGTCACTGGCCGCTAGTAAGGAGGGTGGTCTAGAAGTAAATATGGAGAAACATACGCACAGGCTTATGTTCGTGTCTTGTGAACAGAATGCAGAACAAAAACACAAAACAAATACAGCTAATAAACTCTTTGGAAATGCGGAGAAGTTCGGATATTTGGGAACAGCATTAAAACCAACTGCACGCACGAGCAAATTAAATGCAGGGAATACCTGCCACCATTCGGTCCCGTTGCTATATAAGACTGTAAATATTAACATATACACGACTATAACATTGTCTGTTGTATTATATGGGTGACCAACTTAATCTTTCACACTGAGGAAGGAACACAGGCTGAGGGTTTTAGAGAATAGGGTGCTGAGGAAGATATTTGGTCCTATGAAAGACGATATGAAGAGTGGAGTCGAGAAGACTACATAACGACGAGATTGATGATCTCTAATCCATATCGAGTACTATTAGGGTTACCAAATAAACAATAATAAGCCGGACGGGGAATGTAGCACGTATGGGGGAGAGAAGTGCACACAGGGATTTGGTGGGGAAACCTGAGAGAAAGATACCACTTGGAAAACCTAAGCACAGATCGCAGAGTACTAAGCTGGGTCTTAAAGAAATAGGATGAGAGGGCACTGACTGTATGGATCTGGCACCTGATAGGGACAGGCTCTTGTGAACACGGCAATGAACCTTCGGGTTCCATAAAATGCGGAGAATTTCTTGACTGGCCGAGAAACTATTGGCTTCTCAAGGACTCCACTCCATGGAGTTCAGTAATTGGTTGGTTAGTTATTTACATAGTTCGTCAGCTGGTTACGTCATAAAGAATGGGTAAACCAATTAACTACTGGACACATACGTATCCCGAACAAAATGTTGCCGAAATCTTCCTGGCACCTAGGTTACTGTTTAGGAATGTAACGCGAAAGTATTCACTTGGTCTGCAAAGTGATGCGAGGACCTGAACTTCGCCTGGACTGCGAAATTGGCCCGCAGAGTCCAATATACGGACGGTGCACCTGACATGACCTCGCGGCGCGACCCGGCTGAGATTTTAGCACGAAGTGTCTTACTTTGTTACCGAGCACACGCGAACCAGCAAGGCCTAACTACCTGCCCGCCGATTTTGCTTTACTACTATGCGTAGAATATATTTCCAAATATCTAACAGGATATAATTTACCATTCTTCATCGATGAGGAATTCGAGGGACGCGTACACATATGGATTTCTGATCACGTGACCAACTCCTGAGACAACTTACGACACCCTGTATTAAGCCATTAAATATTATTCACTCAGGAACGACCTATCGATAACTATCGATAACAAAGTCCCTGCTTCCTGCAGAACCGAATTCATCACACACATCAAAGGCTTCACAACGTGAAGGAGACCTCTCTAAACGCTGGTGCAGAACAAAACAACAGGTTTTTTTTTTAAATAATATAAACGACAGTTTATGAACCATAATTTGGGGCACATTTGCAACTGTTGCAGGCGTTCCCGTCAATGTCACAAAACGCGTTATATATACGTCTTGTCTCTCCGTCTGCCATATCTTTGTGTTATCACTGTGAGCAAGACGATAGACTTCTTTTTAATTCGATACGAAATACTAAGTAAAAGTTGTCAAGCAATTCAATTTTCAGCCATTATTGATTCATAACAGTGCCCACCTTACATAAGGTCACAAGAGGTCTTTCCAAAGTGACCGCAAATAAGGTCTTTAAACTGTAATGAACCGTTGGGAATTTTGTGTACAGTATTACAGCGTATGCCCTTTCCAACCTTGTTGCTACATGCCTACGTCATCAGAGAAAGGGATGGATAACCCCTTTTTAACACCCAACTGACACCAGAACAGACGTAATCAATACTTTCAAAACAGTAGGCACGCACCACACACACACACACACAAAAAAAAACTTTCATTTTGCAGCAAAACTTTATCTGATGTATTTTAACGAACAAAGAGGAAAGATTTACACTGGAAATACGTCACTTTGGTATTTTAGTATCTTACTCCAGACAAAGCAAAAAAAAAACTAATTATTTAAAATCCCTAGTTTATTATATACCACAGTAAGGTTTAAAACAAAATATTTATTTGGTGTGGCTTTTGTAACTGCACATGTAACTACAAACATAAGGAGAATACATCACTGCAGAGGGAATGGGGTACTTCAACAAGCATAATCAAAACAAAATAAAATAGTGCTTTATCAGGCCTAAGACGCGTACATGAACAAAGAAGCAGCTACAGGATAGTGAGTGGTTCACATCGAAAATTATGAACATTTAAGTTAGATACATTTCACTGCAAACAGAAATGGCATACAGATACGCCACGCATGAAAGGCAACTTTGTCCCTGTGCTTCATTAAGTGCTAGCAATGTAACTAGTACACTCATTTAACACACACTTCACTCTCAAACCAGAACATCTGGTAGAGGCCATATGATAAAGACAAGATTATGTACGGGTCACAGACTCGGGCGATACAAAAGGTTAGGTAATGTAACTAATGCTGAAAAATTTGCTGTTGTATTTTCAGGACTGACAGGACCACCGCTACCATTATTATTATTACTATTATTG